>OY754939.1:6186603-6536608 GCA_963576515.1 Cryptocephalus primarius
ACTAATGGGTTAAAAAAGTCCGGAAAAACTGTACAAGGTGGGGCAAAGTTTTAACATATTGAATTCAAAATTCTAAGATACTCCACGTCTCTGTATGGGTGATAGGCGTGGCAGATTTTTTGCAATAACCCTTGAAAGTTCTAAAGGTATTTATTTTCGAGTTTTTTATTTAGTTTCTCGGGTAATGATTGTATATAAAAGAAATTAAATAAGGAACTTTTTGGGTCAGAAAAAGGTACAAAATGATACTTTCTGTAAATCCTTTAATTAGTTATTACATAGAATCAAAAAACACTGTTTTGTTTTTTATAAATAATTATTTTAAAAAGTGAGTTTTTTTATTTTAAATTTTTTAAAGAATGACCCTTTTTATGGCAAGGAAAACGAATGTTTGTAGCAGGCTCTACGTCAATTTGTTACTCAGATACCCTTACTTATTTATCCCAACAATTTTTGTTGTAAATGTTCGCAATACGATTTGAATGAGTGTATTGTCTTTTACCGCAGCTATAATTGTACAGCGTAGATTTGCAAAAATATGTCAATAATAACATACTTATTCTTAACGTCAAAAGGAAATAATTTTAAGCTTATAAATAACTTAAGCTGAAGCCTCCACTATTATGGAGTATTGTGCACTATTGCGAACTTCTAGTTTTCGTAAGTGAAAAGCCTCAATTTACCTAATTTAAAAAAAAACAGTTATTCTACGACCACTAGGTGCCGAGTTGTTTTTTTTTAATCATGTAATATCCATTATGAAGAAAATGCTGATGAGGAGGTCTATTTAGTGTTTCCATGATTGATTTTGCGTTTTGCAATAACAAATAAAATTTTGAAGTTAGATATCATTTCAGCAAAGAAACAGCTCAAAAATTCGCTCATGAATTAGCCGAGTATCGCACTAGAAATAAAATGCTACTTAAACAAAAATAACAAGCCAACAGAATTAGCAAAGACAACAAACAAGCATTCTTATCATTAAAATACGACTAAAATGCAAGGATTCTTCCAGCAGATAGGGCAAATGCAACACGTGCAATAGCAAAAAAATCCATGAATTCATTAAAACTAACAGTGTCTCAGAGCGTCTACTTTCCCGGTTTTTGCCTTTCGGAGTCACCACAGCCCGGTAGGACCAATACCCCCACCCATGCCTCAAGCCACACAGCATTCAGCGGAATTCCCCGAGTCTCGCTCGGGCGAAGTTTACCTTCACGAGGTGCAGTCCGATTCAGTCCCTCTCCTCTGGGGGTTGCGACTTCCAGCACGCCGACTTAGTGCTACCCACGGCCACCTCCGGTCCAACGCCAGCGCCGGGGCTGCTCCGCAGAGCAAGGGCTCCCCGACTCAAGAGGTACTCGTTCAACACCATCCTCTCGTGTCCGGTGAGATCATCCCATCAAAAGCCCATGGATGTCCTCAGAAGCATCCAGGGGCTATCTTCCAGTTTTGAGTATGCACCCTCATGTACTGGTACACCTATCAGTCGGAATCCCACTTCGTGTGAGGTCCGACCACTCCAGGCCGATGCTCACTTTGCCTGTCGACACAACTAGGTTGCGGCGGCTCGGTGAGTCTTCCTTCCTCGCAGCTTTTACCTGTGTTCGTCCATTTTTCCTTGTGATTCCTTATTGCGTTGGCGGTGTTTAATTTTTTTCTCACGTCATCCTTTCCAAGAATACTCAGCCTACTCCTTGAGGAGAGGGGATCGCGAAAAGATTACCTCTTTTCTTTCTCCGAAGGCTCGACCCTCTCCTTGCGGATTGGGGAAGCGGGAAAGAAATTATGCTGCTCTCTCCGATTACTCAGGCCCTCTCCTTGCGGATTAGGAGATCGGGAGAGCAATTTTCTCCGGCTTCCTACGAAATCTCGAGCTGTTTCCTTTTGGATTGAGGGATCGAAGAAGCCATTTAGTTTTGCGACTACTATTCTCGAATACCAGGCCCAGTCACTTTGCGGATTGGGGAATCGAGAAAGGGCTACCCGTTCTTGGCCTATAAGATGTAATCTCCCTACCAAGGTTGCGTTGCCCACCTTCGAGCTAGTAGTGGTAACGAGTATTGTTATAGAATACGAGTGATTCAAGCGTCGCCTCTTCGCATGGAGTAGGCGTATCGCTATCTCTCGTTTCCCTCCGTGAGATTTGCCGAGGATATCTCAGGGGCCCGAGGGCATTAATGCTGACAACTAGGTGCAAATCGATAAAGGTCCAGCTGAGAAAATCGAGAAAGAAGTTACGAAAATAATAAAAAAATTACGAAGAAAATCTCCGCCACGCACAGTTTTATGGTTTATCATAAATACACAACCATGTAAACAAACCTGTAAGACCAATCAACTTTCAGGACCAATCGAGACTCACCATATTAAAATCTCGCAAGATTTATTTTAAAATAACATATCCCCTCTTTGGCAACACTGAAAGTTTTATTAAAAACACCGACTACTTTTATAGAAAAATAAAAAACAGATATCAACACTAATGATATGTTGGTGAATTTCGACGTAATATGTTTATTTACCAACGTACCTGTTGACAAATCAATTGAAATTAGAGAAATCATGAAATAATGATTAAATCAAGAGAGGAAGACAACCCAAAATAAATTACGGAAATAAGATTCACAATGATTCAGCAAATTAGAAAAGTAATTTCGTAGGCTCACCATTAGCTGGATGCCAATTTTTGTTAACACGAGGTCGCATGCCATACCCGAAGAAACCAAAACAACATGTGCATGGTATGAGCGATGAAGAGTATTTTGAGGTTATGGAGCAAAGGGGGAAACCTTAGTTTCGGTCGGTGAGAATGTGCAACGGACACTGGGCTTCTGGGAAAGAAAAAGATCAGGAGAGCGATCTATTCTTTACGCCAACAAAAAAAGGGATAAGGGAAAGAAAGAATAAAGATGCAGAAATAACCAGTGAAATGGATGATATCAGGATTGAGGAGGCCTCGTCCTGAAAAAATTAAACTGATAAAAGGAAGCAGCGTCAAAATGTTGCAGTGAACCTATTGGTAATAGAAAATGAAAATACCTGAAAGATTGTTGAAGGTTTAACAGAACTTATAAAAGATAACACCAATACTACGGTAGAATAATGAAAACAACTACCAAAAACATTAACCAGGCTCTAAAAAAATTCATAAGGGAGGATTGTCACAGCAGAGAGACTGCGACATAGATGAAGGAACCTGTGGAGGAAGGACGAGAACTATATGGTACAGAGGAAGGGGATAATAGAATTAAAGAAAGAGGATTGTATACTCACTCAAGTATACAAGGGTAGGTAATAATAAAGGAGAGGTTGAAGAGACGGGTTGATTGAAGATTTTTCTTTATGAGTTATCCACCAACTTGATCTCTACATAGGTTCTAGGCGTTAAATTGCCATGATTATGTCTCTGATCACAAACGAAACAACGACTGTTGCTTAAACATATGCAGCAGATGTTGTTTTTTATTGGGGCATTTCGTGGCTTCGCTTCCAGCTCCGGGAATATCCCCCTATATACAATTTCAATTTTCTATTTAAAGGGAAAGACTGCAAAATCGATATAATTGGTGGTGAAGAGGAGTAGTACACTAAAGTCTAAGAGAGTGAATATTAAAGGAAATTAATCCTACATGTCTACCCTACAGAAATTAAAAAGCACAAGAAAAATAGAGGAAATAAATGCCTGCATGAAGGAAATCACGAAATTAGCGAGTGGCGATATGGTTATTGAAATAGACGAAGACATGGACGGAGCGGAAAAACGGAAGAAGTGAAAGCGTGAGTAACTAAGAAAGAACGGTCATGGTAATTTCCGGAATGGATCCGATCATAACAAAGAAAGAGTAAATCTTATTCCTTAGGAATAAAATGAGGTAGAACACAAGTAAGGAAGTAAAAACTAGAACCATAACACCGAGTTTGGGGGAAAAGTGCAACTATAGTGGTTCCTAGGGTAGCAGCAGCCGAACATCTCAAACAAAAAGAATAAAAGTAGGTTGATCTACATACAACTTGTGGGACCGCATCGCAATTGATAGATGTTACGAATGTATGAGGTTTGGACATAAAACAGGAGGCAGCACAAGGAAGGAAAGATGTAAGGCGTGTAGTAGATGCAAGGATTAGGGTCAAAGCCTGTGTGGCAGCGGAATATTTTATTGAATGTTAAGCACCAGGTCACACAAATAGCCATTAAATGTGGCCTTTTTTCGGGACCCTCATATAAATGGGAGGGATCGCTAAACGGAAAAAATGACTAAATATGAAATTAGATGCCACCAATTAATTTGGGAAGGAAAAGAACTGCACACGACTTGGGTCACTTTGGAAAAAGGCGATCTAGACCACATATTGGTATTCGAATCAAATAAGATATTGTAGCGGTTTCTTATACAAACTGGCTTTACTTTTCTAAAACTACAACAGTCTTTACACACACAGAGATTTTGTACTACACTGACGTCAGTATTACATTTCACAATTACATAAACAACTACTTGTTTTTCCCTAACAACGACCTATACGGGGCATTCGCTACACTATCCCTCCCCGTCTTCAGGGTCGCCCTCGACCCTCGGACGATCTACTTCCATATCAGCGAACTGCTACTGCTACGGGTACTGCTACAGCTACCGCTACTGCAACTGCTACTGTTCCTGCTTCGGCTACGGCTACTGCTACGGTTACGGCTACTGCTACTGCTGCTACTACTGCTACTGCTACGGCTACTGCTACAGCTACTGCTACTGCAACTGCTACTGCTACTGCTACTGCTACGGCTACTGCTACAGCTACTGCAACTGCTACTGCTCCTGCTACGGCTACGGCTACCGCTACTGTTACGGCTACTGCTACCGCTGCTACTGCTATGGTTACGGCTACTACTACTGCTACTGCTGCTACTGCTACAGCTATGGCTTTTGCCACTGCTACGGCTACTGCTACTGCTAATGCTACGGTTGCGGTTACTGCTACTGCTACAGCTACGGCTACTGCTACTGCTGCTACTGCTGCTACTGCTACGGCTTCTCCCCTTCTTCAGAGATTCCGCCTGATCCTTGCCAAATCCATTTGATTAACTCCATTGAGCGGGTTAGACTGCAAATCTTGTACAAAAATTAATCAGCAGCAAATCGAAATCAAGCAGGCCAATCCTCTTTCTGACCATGAAAGACACCAGGGATGACCAATCCCATCCAATGCTCCAGGTAGAAGAGGGACCTGTCTCTTGAAATCCTCCAAGCAGGCCAATCCTACTTCTGACCATCAGAGACACCAGGGATGACCAATCCCATCCAATGCTCCAGGTAGAAGAGGGACCTGTCTCTTGAAATCCTTCGCTGCTCCTGCAGTTACTGAAATCCCCAGCAACTGCTTCATGGTTCCAGACGCACAACCCAGTGGTCAACCATCACCAATTCTTGTACTAAAGATGAACAGCGCCCGTCTCCCAATATGAGTTACAAATGTGGGTGTAGCACTCAAACGGGCCACGCGCGCCAGCCGCACGCAGTCAATCCATTCGAGTGTTATCCTAAATCTAACTTAGCTGTAAGTCCTGTGGAATCTCGAGTCGCGCCAGCCGCTCAACAACTCCATAACGCCGCACAGACTGCACTCCTCGCCTCTCCGCCGCGTGCCATCGCCATCACTTCTGTACGCCATCTCAGGTCCACCAAAATTTTTCCGCTACTTCGGTTCACCAAATCCCGGACAGGCCCCCAAATTTGTAGCGGTTTCTTATACAAACTGGCTTTACTTTTCTAAAACTACAACAGTCTTTACACACACAGAGATTTTGTACTACACTGACGTCAGTATTACATTTCACAATTACATAAACAACTACTTGTTTTTCCCTAACAACGACCTATACGGGGCATTCGCTACAATATTAAAAAAAGTATGGATTAGGTTAGGTAAGGTTAGGTTAATTTAGGCATAATCGACCAAGAAAGTATGCAAGAAGTGATATGTGTAAAATTTATGGTATAAGGTATATGGAATTCTAAAATTATTTGTCACAAAGTAGCGACATCTCATTGTGATGGCTAAACGGCAATCTCCAATATAGGCCTCTCAGAGGGACACACCTGATAAAATGGCTCGACGCTACAAAACTAATCGTTATGAACACAGGTGACCAGCCTATGTTCCATAGAGAAACTATTAAGTCATATGTTGATATTACTGTAACTACCTTAAAAATAATGGCAAATGTTATTAACTAACGGGACTTTCCGGAAACCGAGAAATTCATACAACATGATTATACTCGATATGAGATTAATAAAATACTGTAAAACTCAAAAGCAATAGTAAAATGGGAACCTCCCTCAAAAAAAGTGTCCTGAAGAAAGAGGCGGGGGACTTCGACAGGCAAAGAATTCGAGGTGTGAGAGATATCATGAGCGCCTCAAATAAAAAAGAAGAAGAAGCAATGGGCACTGCAAGATGAAGTAAACCGATGCCGTACCAAAACTATAAAGAATTGAAAAGAGACTGCGAGGTCAAAGCTAGCAAAGAAAGCGATAGATGCATCGAAAATATAGAAATAGAAAGGATCTATCTAGTCAGAGACCCATACGGCAAGGTACACAGAGTTAGTACTAGGGCATTTAAAATACTCAGCCATTATGCCATATGCGACGAATTCGCCGAATTTGTTATTAAAAAGCTCTTCTCGACCAAGGAATTAAAAAGACATAGAACGCGCGTTCGGCATTTTGTCAAATAAATGGCGCACATTTTATCGCCCACTAAATACATATAAGGAACTAAGCAAAAGGTTAAGGCACGCATTATTTTGCATAACATATTCACGAGAGGAATGGACACAAATGTGATGACATGTCCATACCAACGACGCACGATGCTTTGTAATGTCTGTCTATTGCTAGTTAACAAACAGAGCGAGCTGCTAATGAGATTCGTAATAATTTTACAGATTAAACTGTATGATAGAAAATAAATTGTATTTACTAATGTCGATTTTCCTTTAATTGTCGTATCCGTCGAGCTTTGGCTGTATAGAAAAACAGATTTACTGCCAAGCATTCTTCCTGATAATAATGACTTTATACGATTCTGATGTTTTGTTTCATCAAACACGGTCTTTATTTCACTAATTCGATTAATTTAAGTACATTATATTTAAATATTTCCCATATTTTGAAATAAAAATTCACAGCAGGTGGTAAAGCACTAGTGACGTGATTTCTGTCAGCAGATCTTCTCGTCTGTCGCACCCTTCGTCCCTCCGCTACCCTCCTGCACAACGTTGACCTCACATTCAGCACTTTTTTAATCGTTTACACGCAGGCCCCACTTAGCATTAGGGGAGAAGAGGGAAAACTTAAACGGAGGAATGGTAAACATATAACAGGAGTTTCTAGTTTCATACTTTTCGAGATGCAAGTGTTGTTTAAGAGAATACACACTTGATAATTGAAGAATGCCTTTTGTTACTCAATTATGCATCATTGAATCGGAAATATACTGTGGCTTTTGCTTGTACTTCTCCTTTTCCCATATAGTGCCACATTTTTCTTTTATCGACATAAAATATATATTATTTTACAATTCAATAATTACGATAGATATATATGTCCAGTTGTGAGATTCTCTTCCATTATGGACACGTTATATGATAAATTAATGGAGAATGATTTAGTTGAAACTAAGATTATGCTCAGTGGGCCCTTTAGAGAAGATATAGATAGAGAAGACTGTAGAATAAATATTCAAAGCATAAAAAATGTTAAGCGGATTTTGAGTAAATTTCAAAAGACCGAAATATTACCACGGTGAAGTGCCCTTCGGGGAAGATTTACCCAAAATATTATTAAATTTTAGTATACATATTCGGGTGTATATTCGGATGAACGCAAGATGGTCAAACAAAATATCAATTCAATTTGTATACCTTTCTTGCTCTTGCTCGAGCGGTAAGAAGATATCACCCTGCTAGGCAGATGGCTCTGGTGATCAATTATCGGCAGTATAACCTTATCAACGAGATAGAAGGAAATTTTTATCTCAGGAAAACGCATAAGGACCATACGTTACACATTACTAAAAGAAAATTCATGTGTATTGACCTTTGATGATATTAATAAAAAAAATTAATATGTTTATTCTCAACAGGAGAATTTCTTCTCGATTACAGCAAAGAAATAAAACAAAAAGAGCAACTACTTTAAACAATTACAAAATCGGTAATAGTTGTAAATACCAGAGTTTAAATCAAAAGCATAGATATTCGAAATAAAGACGAGAAAATAAGAGAAAAAATTATTAATGAACAGTCACATATCACTTGTGTTAATCTAAGTGTCTAAGGTATCAAAGTGTATCAAATTTGATATTACACTGAGCACATACATTATTGCATATACTGCATAGAGCCTTAACAAGCGAACTAAACATATTTAATTTGCTAAAAGTTATATAAAATCTATTAATCCGTCTTAAACCTGATCCGGGAATGTGAAAATTTAATTTGCTGAGACGGCCGACTGACCCAATTTCATGTGGATTATTCTGTACGGGAATGTAAGTGTAGATCTCTACCGTTTATAATTTGAAATTTCAACTCCAAGACCAGTAGTAATGACAGAATGACATTTCAGTTTCTAACAAATGCGTCATTGAATCCCATAGGTTCAAAGGCAGATTCTGCAACCCAACTTATATGCTTGGCAAAAGTCAACGTACGGCTAATATAACTCCCAAATTTTTAAATTTCTTTGGAACATCTTTCCAAGTTTATATGATCAATATTTTATTCATAACAGATTTGACAAAACTTTCCCGTAAATGATACAATTTCACAGTTATTATATATTTATGTAACGTGTTAGTCTCCCATTATAGCACCTTAACTGAAATTTTGTTAAGAGAGGTAAGTAAATTCACAAAATCATCCCAACCACTAACTGAATACTATGAAATCGTCTACAATCAGTAAATGTTTAACTTACAACTAAAGATTAAGGTCGTCGATAAATATCAAGAACAACAGTATAGTAACAATTGAAAACCTTGGGCACACTAGAGATAGCAACATATACTTCAGGTCCGTAAGATGTGATATTGGCACGACCATGAGATTTCCACAACTATTAAAAAAAGCAACAAATGGGATCACGGCTCAGGCAAAGATGAAGCGATATAAACCTTTATAAACATGCTGACAGTCAAGGTGAGAAATGTTTCGATATACGACTCGCCTTATATCAACAAGCGCGAAAAATACAAAAAAATGAATATGGACAGAAAGAGGAAAAGCGAGAGAAGGACAGTGTTATCCAGAAATGTCCACAAGAGTTGTCGAGGCGGTGTGGGTACTCACGGCCGGTTGGGGAGGTAGAGTAGAAAGAGTGCCCGGCCTAAGAAAGTGGTTTGTCGACGATGAAACCGAAGAAAACTTTTCAACGCCACTTACCTTTTCAAATTTAAATCAGATTTTAACGTGTTAACTGTAAAAAATGTCCACATCTAACCTCCAGACATTGCAACCATGGACATTGCTCAAAATGTTTTGTGACAGTTTGTAACAATACAGGCACAATTTGGTAGCATTCATAGCACTTAATGATTCAGGTGGTGTTGCATAAATTTTTATCTTTAAATGTCTTCATAAGGAAAAGTCCAGCGGTGAAAAATCCGGTAAAGTGAAAACCACTCAAGATGCTCTTTTACCCCAATCCATCGCTCAGGAATGTCATCTTAGATTTGCCTTAGGAGCATCGCGTAATGTGGAAAATAACGGTCATCCTCTTCCATTATGTTCGTTAAAGCTGAATTAACGATGCTTTTCAACAAATCCACCATTTACACTATTTATCACAGAAAATATAATATAACTGTGAAAAATTCGTATGTATTAAATTATATGCTTTTGTCTCACGAGTATATTTAAAATTATTAATGTTTTTTCCTTTAGTGTTAAGTTCAAAATTTACCTGGTAGAATCCTTTTGATACGAGAAACTATCATAATACAGGTCGATTGTTACAATATTGTATATTTTTAGATTAATGTAATTTTCTTGCTTTCGCTCTTTCGCTCTCTACCCTCCGTAAAAGTACGTCACTACCCTGGTGCTGTGATGCTCACCTATCCTTGTTTATTATCGCATCTCTCAACTTTATATTGAGTTGTGTTTACACAATCAACAAGTATAGGACTTTACGTTCTAGTGTTGTATATGATATTTGGTTGTATTAGGCCTATTCTTGTCGTTTATCAATATTCATGCATTTATATGCCTAATTGTCGGGTTAGTTTTAATGTCCCACTTTTCCGGACTAATTCAGTAGTTCTCAGGGCCTAACACCGCGCATTTTAATAATGCGTTTGCATTTATTAAATTATATCTTTAAACATTTTGCTATCAACTAACTGAACAAATAATTACTTCACGGACTAAAGCTTCTGAACATATTTTTCCTTTATTCTGTAATAAATTCGTAATACGTTCGCATTGAATAATATAATATCTTAATGGCGCAGCGTTGATAAGATTATCAAGAGCTTCCTCGGAGATCTCCTGCGTTCCACGTACCACGTTCACCTCATAAATTTCGTATTAAATTTCTTACGAGAGGAATACAAAAATGAGTCGGTTGATATATTGCTATTCGACGCAGAATCAAATCCTCTACTTTGAATTTTTCCGGAATGTCGAGAGGCAGGCGACGAGACTAGAGGGAAGAAATGTAAAATACCGGCATAACTTAATTGAAAGAACATAATAAGCAATTCATTAAGGTAAAAGGGATGTTTTTCGGGGGGAAAGAGAAGATTCGATAAACGAAAGGAGAACAAACAAGAATCAACTTTTTCTGATGTTTCACAGTTATTGGTTCAATAACACGATTTTTTTTTCACCTTCGGTGAGATTGAATCACGTCTGGTGATTTATATTTCGGATAATATGAAATGTAAAATATGTTCAGCCATAAACGACGACAAATTGCAGAGCAGGTCTTTTGTTCTGGCAGAAATAACTTGAAGTGGCGGATTGCACTTCATCTCGACCACATTCGCCACAGGCGTCATATTTATCATTACGGGACTCTAGAATTTTGCAGTAATATCCGACGCCATCCATTCATTGCGGACAATTGTTATAAGACGATGATAACGCGCACGGAGACGAATATTAAAATGTCTGTAAGCGAAGATTATTACTACGGGAGGGAGAGAGAGAAAGAGAGACTCGTAATTAGAAGTTTTTGCGATAATAAAGGGTAGTATCCATATAGTTGCAGAATAAAGGACGGAACGTGAGACATTCACATGTATAAACGCTCACATACAAACATATATTCAAGGTATATATTTAGTCTTCCAGGTACTCAGTAAGGAGGTCTTTCGAGTGACTTTTGGGAGTCATGAAATACGCACGAATTTCGGAAATGTTTTGTATAGAAAATGCATACTATTAATAACAAATCTCAAAGTAGTAAATTCTTACATCGGTGGAGTGAAAATTCCAATTTTGTTGATTAAAAAAATTTAATGTCGGCTTTAGCCATTGTCAAACAAAGCCCCGCATGGCGTCTTTTGTTTTGCGCGGACACTCCACACCCTTGCCAGTTCATTTGAAACCAAAACGACTTATTAATATTAAAATTAAATTAGGGTATATATGGAGGACGTGTCGGTTTTCGATTTCTGAAAATCTCCTGCCTCTGAAAAAATGACTGCCGTTTGAAGAGTCATGAGTTTGAGTTTGAGCTGAGTTTGAGTTTGAGTCATGAGTTGAAGAGCTTGAAATGAGTCATTTATTACCTTTTTTGCTTCAACAGTAAAATTATTTCTTTAACAGAAATCCCATTCTGTCAGCTGATTTGCTTTTTGATCGAACTTTCTTCCAATTGCGCAGGGATTCATATGAATGGTTCATCAGTTGAAACTAAAGAGCCCCTGCGCACTATAGTATCCTATTTCTAGAAAAACGGAGAAATGAAGAAAAATTTAATAATACATATTTAATGTTCTTTTTGACAGCTTATATTTACTCAGTTATTCCAGTACTAGAGACGCTTCGGCATAGAATAGTTTATTTGGCTGAATTTAAAGTTTAATTTTCTCTATTTCGGCCTATTCCCATAGTAAGCGGAGGAATGTTTTCCTCCGCCGCCTTCACACGTTTCATGTCGGTCAGCCCTGCAAACTTCCTAATGTTCGTACCGAAGATAATCCCGAAGATCGAAACGCATTGTCTTCGAAATGCATGAAAGAGTAAGCCTCCCTTGACTCCTGCATGAACTATACTAGGGTACTAGGATAATCCCGAAGATCGAAACGCATTGTCTTCGAAATGCATGAAAGAGTAAGCCTCCCTTGACTCCTGCATGAACTATACTAGGGTACTAGGATAATCCCGAAGATCGAAACGCATTGTCTTCGAAATGCATGAAAGAGTAAGCCTCTCTTGACTCCTGCAGGAACTATACTAGGATTTACCAAGCTACCGAGTATAAAATGGAGTGACAGAGTTATGAGGCTGCACCTCAAAAGTTCGAAATATATGCGGACTTTATTTATTTAGTCGCGTTTATTTTTAATTATATTGTCGTATTCATGAAGTACTTCAGTCAAAGGAACAATAAACATAAACGCTAGTGGCAAATCCCTCACTATATGACCGCATGGAGAGGATACAGCTGGCGACATGAACAAAGTGGCGGTAGCCTTTGTGACCAGCACGGCACAATTTATTAGCAAAGGGAAATCATTGAATGTCCCTATTTCCATTTTTTTGCAAAATATATTCTCGGTACATAATACTTTCTAAAAAGATAGACAGTTTAACTCTACTTAAAAGTTCATAATAATTAGGAAATTTCACCATTTCGTTACTCCGAAGTTTCGTGAACATTGTGAAGCCGCGCCACGCGTTTGGTAGCCACCACAAAGAGTTATTTGAAAGGGAAGGTGAGAGAAATTGATTGATTAATTAATTTATTGTTTATTAACTAGTTCAGCGCAATGCCTTGAAAATCCACATACACTAATCAAGACATAAATAAACAAGCTGCAACCATAACTAGTTGGGGCATTTTCTGGTTGAAACCTTATTTTACTCACTTTCAATGGTCATATCAATACCATACCAGCTAGATCCCCAAACAAAGTTTCTTCCAGATTTGTGTACTCAATTGAGCGTAGGCGAAAGAATAAATAATAATTCAAAGAGTCAATAAAATGATTTATTAATCTCGTTATGTTTTACTGTGACACAGAGTAATAAGGAACGGGTATACACTCAAAAACAACAGACACTTGGTGAAACAAGAACATAACCTTATTTAAAAACTGTCTAGGACACAGTGTAACTTGCTTTTTGTGGAAAAGGTGACTTGCATATTAGAGAGTAGCAATACTGGAATAATTCACAATATAAGCAATAAATTTGAATGTTATTAGCTTAGTTGTTCAACTAGGACCGATTAAACTATTGTTGAAGTAGTTATTTACTGAATATCTCCTGGTTAAATAGCCGGATTAATTTGAACCGAATACATTGGTAACCAGGAATAAAAGAAATCAATTTAACGTTTAATCATTAGCACAAAGGGGTAAGGAGAGGTATGAAAAAACGAAGTACACTCTAACCCAAGAAGCTTTGCATCTCCATCCGCTCTTGCTTAGCAACAAGGGATCACACCATACAAAATAACGCTTTAGTATTGGTAGAGATAGATTTCGAGGTCAGTAAGAGATCGACCAAGTTGGCTGCGCGGACGTTCGAGGGAGACAAAAGCTAGAGTTCGTAAAAGGTGAGCGTGTGGTTCAGCTCTGAACAATTGTAAATTGGGAAAAGTAATTGTTTAATTGGCAAATGGGAAGGAATTGCTCGGCAGAGTTTGTACACCAAGAAGCTATAATTCAACGGAGCTGTGAGTCTGTAAACTGTACTTCTGTGGAGCTGTGCGCCAGGAAGCTATCATGCTTCCTGTGAAAGCTTCTACAAAACTGAGTTAAGAAGCCATACTTCTGTGGCACTGAAGACCTAAAGCGGTGCTGTTATGCCCTGGGAGCCCGTGGCGGGAAACCTCGGCAGGCCACATCCCGACATGCCCTTTTTTTATTCATGTACATATTTGACTGTTAGATAAAGTTAGTTAGTGTAGCTAGAAAAAATTGACATTTCGTGATTGATCACTTTTAGTTAAGATGGACGAAACTGATTTCTTTTATTTTACTTGCCTCTAGTATCTTTTAAGTAGTTAAAAACAGGACTCAGTCTACTGAGTTAGGTTCTAACCTAAGAAATTTTATTTATTCCAACCACGCCCGAACGAGGTAAATAATTACAGAGTCGTTTGTCCTGAGCTAGATGGTAGTCGTAGAGGGTACGTTGCACCAGTAAATACTTGAACAGAGAGTTTAAGGGACAAATGTATAGTCCATCACTTAAGGAATACTCAAGGAGGCCTTGGTGGAGGAAACCTTGGTGGAACCTCAGATAAGCTGTTCGATAGTTACAAAATCTTCTTGCCTTCGCCAAGAAGCAATTAAGAAGATAAAAGTTCTGACAACAGCGCAAATCGTGAATAAGAAACCGGTCTATGGAGTATTATTTCTATTTCTATTGTTCTACGATCGTGTCAAAGTGAGGTTATCTACTAAGACAAATTAATACTCGTAATTCAACTAAGAAAAAGTAAACTTAAACCTTCAAACCTCTTTTTAAAGTACCTAAATCGTTCTTTCCAGATTCCCAAACATCTTTCCAAGATATTTCTGGAGCTTCTATGAGCCCTATTATAATTTCTTTCTGCAAGTGTATTAGGATGTACAACTGGTGTTAGCACATATCTTTTACTTACATAGCCATTGTCACCCAACATTTTACCTGTAACAACACATAATTTTTAACAGATTCATATTGCAAACTTGATGTTAAACAAATAATTAGAGGCTGACCTGGCACTTCATTATTTTTATATTTGACACAAACCTCACTTCTCTGAAATATTGTGTTATCATGAGTGGAATCTGGACACCTAGTGACAATATCAAATATTTGCATATTGCATTGGACCACACACCACCTGCAAATAACACTTTTAAATAATTTCTTCAATCATCATTGCGATAATATAAGTATCTGTAAATTAATGGGGAAATTTCTCGTTCTATTTCTGTATATTACACCTACAAGATTTTTTGTTGGGAAGTGGGGACCGTCTATACAAGATGTTACACTAGAAAAGTTGGCAATTTGATTAAATTCATCCACTAAAACTTTATAATGGAAAGGTTCTTCTGGGAATTTTAGGACATTCCTCAGTTTTTCTGCCAATGTCTATTTTTATTATTAAAGCAAAGCAAAGTAAGCAAAAGGACGTGTGTTCGCTTTCAAGCCTCGAACTCGCCTCCCCGTTCTCTCGAAATGTTTTCCCCACATCCAGTTACGCATCTCTGATTTAACCAATCCGGCCTATCGCCTTTCATATTCAACCAATCACGGATCGTGGCACGGGTCATGTGACACATGACACCGTCTACGCAGCTCTCTCTAGGCGTTTCTCGCCAAATTTCTCTCTCTCTCCAAATTTCCCGTACATTTTATAACTTCCACGAATTATTTCCTCTTCCTCTCACCAGAGACAAATAGGCGGCGCCTCAAAACCTTTGTAATTATAACATTCCTGTCCGATAAACATCAAGTTGAAAAGAATACTCTAGTACAAGTGGCTCCTCTACTCTTAAATGAATTTTTGCGGTCGCATTTTAAAAGTAAAGTTTTTAAGTTTATATACTATACTTTGGGTTTTTGTTCTTCGGTAGAGAGAGAGAAACGACGACCAGAAAGAATCGCTCTCCGAACGCTGAAAGATTATTTTTGCGCGTTATATTTTGATAACAACTTTTGTGCATCGCTTTGGACTATTCGCCGTTAGAATCTACAAGTAAATTTTTAAATTGGCCGACATTCTCGCATTGTTTTGCATGTTCAGAATAGATTTTATTTTTCGCGACTTGTACGCAACACAATTTTTTAATTTTGTTTTGAGTAAGTGAACTGAGTAATTAATGCGTAATATGTAATTAGTAATAATATTATTAATAAGTAATAATAATAAGTAATATGTAATATGTAATGAGTAATAATTTTATCTCATGCTTTGGCAACTATTGGGTTAATGATATAGTAAGAGAAGTATATAATGGTTAAAATTTGTCCTGATGTAATAAAAGGGTCTTTTACTGGTCCGGCTCCAATTCAAGTTAGTAAGATGATGATTGAGAAAATTAATGAATTGAATACAAGCCACCAAGACATTTCACATCATTTTTTCACTATGTTGGATACGTATTCTGTTATTTTATTTAAAGTAGATGTATTGCTTCGATTCTATTGTTTAAATTTTGGTTTTATATGTATTTCTAATTGTATTGTGTTATATAATTATATTAAGCTGTACATTTACAATTTGGGTTTCAATATTTCATCACTAATTTAATCTACTTAGTGGCAAAGAATAGTTCTGTTGAATCTAATATGTCGTTTGGTCGTATTTTGTGGATACCATCAATATATTTAAAATACTTAAATACCACAGAAAACAAAGATTGCACATTTAACGTATTTAGTATGTACAGTTTCCACAGGTAAGTGCGGCCTAGGTGCTACAGATGAGTAATATACCCATCTGTAGATACACACTATATATCCTCATGTACGTAGCCCTATGCATTCGTCTGTACCCTCTGTATGTACATCGTACGTACCGTATACGAGATATAGATACATAGTATACACATTTATACTAGATAATACAGATACCTGTATATACATATTTTTTTATGGAAAACATGCGTGCTAAATACGTCAGTTTAACGCATTTTATACATAATGTACGTATGTCGTACCTACTTTGTATACTACCGTAAGTACTATGTACGTATCAGGTACGTGTTAATGCCTATTGGGTTACCTCATTTTGTGAAACTACTGTGGAACTGTGTGCTTAATACACAGGAGAAAACCATCGATGAACATACCGTCCATTCTTTTTGAATATCAGTTCACTCATATCGAAAAGTGGATGAATACTCCTGATACCAATATTATTTTTCCATCTATTGTTATATTGAATCTAATGAGCCATGGCGATACAAAAAAAAATAATAATATTCAAACTTCCCAATTTTGAACACTTCGTCCTTATTATTGTTGAGGTGGAAAGTCGTGTTGAGAATATTGTCACGAGCGTATGCCAACCTAATTAGAAAATCTTTCAAAATAACGGAAATCGTGACACAATTTTAAGGTACATTTGGTTATCTTAAAAATATACGACCGCAGTATCGAACTCTGCCAAATAACGACAATAAGTGGTAAGGTGACTCTGAAAAGAGTAAGTGTGTTTCGAGCACAAACCGAATACAAAAGTTACAAAGGTCACTTTCTAGTAAACGATGGAACTATACTGAAGTAATAAGCCATTTTCCCTCTCGCTTTGCTTGTTATAAGGAACTAGCCCTCATTTTTTCCCATTTCTGTTCTACTTAGGCAATTATTTAAATATGTATTTTGTAACCCCTCCACCACATTCCTAAGGGAAGTAGTCCCCACCTTATTTCGCACATCTGTGTAACGTAGCATAGAACCTTAGTACATGTAATGTTCATGTTATTTAAACCATCCGTTTCACTCCACCTCTTTCCCTCTTCTTTTTGAGCTACGATCCCTAAGCGAACTTCGGACGCTTTCAGGCACCTGGATGTGACAATATAGAACAATTACTTTGTTTAAAGCGTTTGCCTTAACAAACTCTAAGTGAACCAGTATTCTCTCTTCGCATACTTCAGCTATTTTATTCTCAGTTGCGCTCAGGATAAAGTACATTAATATTCACAGCTTAACAGATTGCTCCAGTTTATTCCCTTTAGTAATGTGTTTGTGACACGTTGAAAGGAATTCGTGCTTGTTGTTCGTACTATAACACTTCGAAATCAACACTAAACACTAAAACATCAAAGAAGGCGCACACATACCTTATACACGAGAAGTAGGAATATTGTTTACCTAGATCCTAAAGGTAAACTCAGCATGATTAAACTTGTCTTTCCAGACTTCGGAGTTATTTACCCCAGGGTTATATTTAATCCTATGATTCGGAATGTCACCTCTAATCTGCGCTTATAAATTTGTATCCTTGAATCTGTACCATTATTTTTCAAAAATATGTGAAACCGAAATGCCTTTGCGGCAAAATTACTGCTAAAACGTATCTACACAACATTGATTTATTTATTAATTTCGGATACATTGTTTCCCTAAAAGTTTCAGAGTTCACCCCGCATTACCGCCAAACCAATTAAACTTCCCTATTTTTGTAATACTTAACCGAAGGCCTTTCCGTCATTTAATCTCTCTCCATTTTTCCAGAGAGTTATTATCGCCTGTTTGCCAACACGAGAGTAAGTTCTTAGGCTTACATTCTCCCCGACTGAACTTTGATGAATATAAACATGACTTATCTGCGCCATCGTGGTAATTCCGTTGATTAGTTCACTTACTTTCCTGAAACGCAAACAAGCCTCGTGAAGTTTAAGAAACATCATGTAATGGTTAGTGAAGTATTCTAGTAAGTTAGGCTTTATCTACTATTAATGGGAGTAGATTGTGCAAATAGCGGTTTTTTTTAATTTTGAACTATTTTTACTGAAAAGTTAGCAAACTTTAAATCCCTCGACAGCAGCAAAATTCTAAACTTTAATTGAAGCCCTGCCTTTATGTCTTGGATTAAGCTGGAAATATGTAAATGTAACCGTACTATTTTGTCTTAAGATACGGAAATGCATAATTCCATCCATAAAAGGCTTTCACGTAAAAGTCGGCAGCAATAACTACTCATCTGTGACATTGTGTGAGTGGCATTATAAACCGGGAAAGTGTCACGTAAAAAAGAATAAAAACTCTCCCGCTACTACGAAATTAGCCCCACTCGACACAGATACGAAGGGTGGCTTTCCTGTCGACCCAAACGTCCTCAAGAAAAGGGGCCAGGAACGCACATCAAAATTGCGGCCTATGAAAAGTGATAAACAGTTTTCTCCGCGGTGATAAATTCTGTCGATTCTCGCGAGCGTTCGCCGTAATAATAGTAAATATAGCAAAACAAGTTATGTTCAATTTTATTTCGGTCGGTAGTGATGTAGTGTTATCGACATTATTCAACGTAAAGATGCCACAGAACGGGTATTGATGCATAGTGGGTACTTACAACTTAGGTTTTAATTTAGCCGCCTTAGATGCTGCCACAAAAATTGAGGTTAAGGCAGCAACTTATGATAAGTGTGATGTGTTTCATTACAATGTGTGGATGTACAATCTTGGTTTTCTTATGTTTGGTCTGGTGGTAACAATAAAGGCTAGTGTCACAATTTTTAGGTATTTTTTTACCTTTTACACCAAATGTGGAAAAACCACAAAAAATGTTAGAGATATTGCAATAATATAGTTGATGTAAAATTGATTGAAATATGGAACATTACAAATGCAATAACTAATAATATCTCCACATGCTCAGATCAATAATGCTCCGTAAACAAGGCAGTACCACAACTTCTATGTCAGATGTTAATAAACCACTCTTGGGTAACGTAAGATAAGGAGGCCAAATCGAACTGCCAACAGGAACCACCGACACTTGGTTTTTGGGGGACATCAAACTAAAAACCTAGGAAGAACTGGGCAGTCGACGCCGAGTTTCTGGGGGTTGGGAAGCCCTCCTCAGAAGCTTTCCTTGTGGGGAAGCCAAGCGATAGGTTTGAAGGCTGCTGAGGGTTCCAAAGGCAGAGATATAACGCGCTAAGACGTACCCGAGTACCTCAGAGAGATTGCTTACGTGGTAAGGTAAATTCCTGTCGATCTTTTTTTTTCAATTTTTTTGAGTTTGATTGTGGTGGAGAACTGTCTTGTAGAGTAGTTGAGAGAGAGAGAAAAAGATAGAGAGAGCAAAAGTATGTTGAGAGGCGACCCTAGGTGAGTACAGAGCAACCTTAATATTCTCAGAGAACTTTATGAAAGTTGTCATTTTGTTGAGTTTTCTAAGGGAAAGTAAAGGATCCGATACTGCCAGAGTCGAAATAGCCTAAACCGTAAAACCCGCGTAGGGTTTTATTTTCCTTTATGTATATCATTTGGTTGTTCGATTAATTCGCAAAGTTATCATTTAACGTTCCTTTTTTTGTAGTTTTCTTTTTGGTTTTTTTTTTGTTTAATGTTTCATTTGTATGTTAATTTTTTTTTCTTAATATTGAAATGTTAACTTTATCATTAGTTTTACTCTTGTGATTATTTTTTTTTACTCGGCTACCTTCTCTTTCTCGCTAATTACTCATTAAATTCAGGCGATTGTGTAAGGCCTGGTCGAAATCACCCCTTCGAAGATACCCTACCATTGGGGGAGGTTGTAGATAAACGACTCTCTTCTTAAATCAATTAAAATGAGCTTACTTAAGAAAAACTTTAAATTTCTTTTGCTGGTGGACTTTACTTTAAGAAAAGCGGACGTAAGTAAATTTTATATATATATATATATATATATATATATATATATATATATATATAACTGGGTACCACCAACATGAAAAACTGTCTGAACAATCTTGTTGAATCGCAATTCAGGATGGATGTTCGTATCTCCAAATTCATCATACAGTTTAACAGGAATGGAGAAGAACAAAGAGGACAAGAGATTAGAGAAGAAAAATGAATAACTTAAACCCACCGGAGACAAGACGTGGAGCTGGATAGCATCGCCCACCCTAGCAAAAAGAACAACCCAATAGGCTTTAACCCAGGGAGAAAAAGAAGAGACTTGATCAACGTAATTTTCTTGACACCGTTAGTCACTAAAACTCTATAACAATCTCAAACTTTATTGTCCATGTATAATTTAAGTAACGTTTTGGAGAATTTGAGTTCAACGCACTCCTCCAGTTCCCAAATCTCAAGAACTAGACAAATAACTCAATCCCCAATCCTGAATATCTTACATTCATCAACAACAATCGAAATGAGTCAATTTACATCCAATTTCAATGGTAATCAGGATAGCTTGAACCGACTACTAGGCGTAAGTAGGTCATTTTGTTTCTAGTCAACGTTCTGTTTACTGACGAATCAACGTTTACGTTAAATGGTGAGGTAAATCGTCAAAATTCTCGTTATTGGGCAGACAACAACCCACAGCGGATAAGGGAAGGCCACACTCAACATCAAGAAAAAGCCAAAGTTTGTGCGGGGATTGTTGGTGATCGAGTAGTAGGACCAATTTTCTTCCAAGGAAATCTGAGTCGAGCTGGATATTTAGAATTCTTGCAGAAAGAACTAGTTTGAGTACTCTATTTCCTGATCCGGATGAAGCCGATCTCCCGAATAGAAACATTTTGCAAGTCTTGTTCGTGAGTATCTGGTTGACGTATTTCCGGGCAAATGGATTGGTAGAAGAGAACCTTTAGAAAGGCTTTCCAGATCTCCAGATTTAACACCAATGGACTATTTCTTATAGCGGTACTTGAAAAGGAAAGTTTTTAGGCTCAAATTGGGAAACACTGAGCAGTTACAACAACGAATAAGACAGGAGTGTAGGCTATTCCGCCGAATTAATTAGAAACGTCTAAAACTAGTTTCAGTTATGTTTAGGATACTGTCAGTTAATGGACAATATTCTGAATATTTATTGAAGAAACATTATTTGACTTGATATCAGATCAAACCAGATTTCTTCATTTTCGAATTAGTTGACGTTTGTTAAATATGTTTTAAACGACAAGGAATAAAAATTTGATATTTGGAGGACCCGGTCCTCCTCGGTGGGAGGAGTTATATCAGCTGAAAACAACACTTAAATATAGAAGAAACGTAGATTCTAAGTCAACAGCACCTTTACATAAGGAATCCACAACGGAGCAACCAATTCATAATCAATCACAGCCATAGCCATAGCAGTTGGTCGTAATCAATTGTAAAAGCCGGTAAACTTGTAAATGTAAATTGTAATTTAAATTGTAAACTTAAATTTATTATATAGTTGTTACAATAGAAATAAAGTAGTTTTGTAAAAACGGTAGTTTCAGAAGTGAATCTAACACACGAAGTAAAGGGAATTTAGACCTCGTGAGGCCAAATATGTGGTGCCTAGCTACGCCATTAAACTCCACAAGACCCAAAAAACAAAGCCATAGATTGTTTATTTTATTTGCTCCATTGTGTGATGGATTTTTATATAGAGAGGGTTTCGTCTCTAAAACAATCTTGACTGGCGATCAAATGAAATTTAAAAAAAAATTAAATTTAAATTTCATTTAAATTTCATAAATTTCATAAATATTCAATTAAACAGTTTAATCTGGATAATTATCCTACCTGACGATATGAGAAATTATTCCGTCAAAAATTTTAAAATACGTTAGTTCTATTATTTAGTATCATGTGGAATACAGCAAATTGTAAATAAATCTAATAAAATTTTTATTCGAATCACGCTTGAAATATTACATTTTCCATTTCGAAACATAAGACTAGCTACCCATAAAACTGAAAGTGATATAGTTTCATACCCTTTTTTAATCCAAACATTTTGATGCTGGTATTATTAAAATATGTTTATCATGGTTTTTTTAAATATTTGACGCCATTTAAATACAAAACACCATCTGTGCTTGTATAGATCTTCTGGTAGGCGGGATCGAACATATTTCCTTAAATTTACAGTTCTAGTGCCCTTTCGCAGTAAAAGTTTGTTTACATAATGTAAATAAAAGACTGCCTACTGATGCGGTACAACTTGCCCTTACACATTTAAGGCTAGAAGTTTCGCCAGAACTTGGATTTATGCCAGAAATAACATAAAACGTTATAGTGACTTGTATGTGTTCGGTACATATGTTATACAAACTTTTCAAAATAGTTCAGCAACTATGACTGTTAGATGATTTGCTTAAAATTCAGATTAAATTCCAAAAACTTACGAGGAACGTCACGACGATTCCCTGAGCACATCTTGATACAAAAAGTCAACAACAGTCTAAACTTTTATTTATCACCTGTAAATTACAAACAGTCTGGATTGCCTGGAACAAGTTACAAACCACCGACGAGGTTAGTATTCAGCGGCCGTATCCTATATTACGATTCGACACTTTAGAGACCGTCCTTTAGGTCCTCCGGGATATCGTACATACCGCAAACTTTGTTGGCCGGGATGGCTTTATCTGAAACAAAATAGTAAAACTATTAAAATTATAATCTGTGTTGTTGGCCGTCCGCGGAGGACAATAAATTCATGGGCGTTTTAAATGTTTCGGAAGTTACATAGATAACATACGAATTTCGTTTCTGGCGCGAAGAGAGCAAAAATAGGTTAGTTGTCAGTTGAATTCAGAACGTTCGCCTGCATAAAGACTTTTCCAGTAAAATAAATGCTATACCATTTGTCCAAATTAAACATTTTCATTTGCGATAGCCAGGGATGCTTGATATCTGCCTACTTAGACTTGATTCAATATCGATTTGAAAATTAGCGCAACCGATTAATCAGTTACAATTCATTTAAAAATTGAAATAGCCCAGGAATAGGACCGGAGAAGAATTCGTTCCCTGTAATTTAAATGAAGTGTATTTTTTGTAAAACTGGAACAGTAGGAACTTACAGCCGAACAATCGAATAAGCCGCTAGACGTACATAAAATTTTTGAACCCATGACAAGTAAAAAATTCTATTCGTCCTCATATTGCGCTGCCCCATGGGCATTTTATTGATATTAAACAATCCAGAGACGTTGTGAGGGCAAAAACGTCTCCTATTCCTCCCGGATTAAAAGAATGTAAAAAATCCCAACTCCCCTCATGATTTCGCTTATTTCTCCTGAAAACATTTCAAAATTTATGACGCTTGTGCTTCATATGAGCGGATATCCCCGACATGTTGTTATCCTTTTTCTCGATGACATAAAACAAAATGTTTCTCCCACAATATTCCCGTCGGCAAAAAGTTTAATATTGTAGCGGACGCCGACGGGAAACTCTTTTCAGTTGGATTGTTAATAAACTAGAAAAGCAAAAAAAGAACGACTAATAAGCCCGGAAAATTCTCTGAAATCTCTCATTATATAAACCAAACTGAATAACTCGTTTTACAATGGGAACTTTTATTGAAAGGGTTAGGTTTCATACGAAGTATTTCAACTATAGGTAGGATTTATGTTTCACTAAAGGGTAATGATGGGGCAGCTAACACTCCAATAACAGCCCCAAACATTGTTAACAAACTTGCTTTAGTTTAGTTTTGTTGCTGCACGGGAAAGCAAGTAGGAGCTGAGAGTAATTGAAACAACAATTAGACCCAGCTGAAGTCATTAGATATTTCGAAACACGTCCCAAACTGAAAGTTTGAGAGCAATAAATCAAAAAAATAAAAATAACGTTCACTGAAATTATGCTTATACTAGACTTTTTCCTGAAGCACTTTTTAATCTACAGTAAACTGTTACGTAACATGATGATAGAAATACCATACACCGATGGGAGATGGTAGCAACCCTATTAACAAGAATATATTCAGGAAAATCGTTTTACGGCCTCATAAGGCAAGTTTCAGAGTAAATTGTATATGTATTCAATAAATTAGATATACCGTTACTTTAAAATCAAATGTAATATATGTTTTAATTAATTTTAAGTTAGTTGATCAAATCTTCAAAATGACAACCTACGAAATCACCTTTTTGGGTTCTTCAATTTAATACCTCACTCGATATGGTATAAACTTAGTTATGAATTTCCTTCTAGAAGGTCATTACTATTATACAATTTTTAAATATATTACAAGAAACTAAATTTCATGAATCGTTTAATATAATATTTAAAATTAAATTAAAATAAAAGACAGGAAATGTGGGGATTGCACCAAGACAATAACGAAAATAACGCTTTGTTACGTTTTTTTCCGTTACGGTAAAGTGATTCTTTCGTTTAATCGGATCGCCAAAACCTTCCATAAGAAACTTAGCTTCAAAATTTTCTTTCCGCTTTTACCAGACTTTTCATCTGGTAAAAAACAATTTTGTAGGGAGGTTTTGTAACCGAATTAGAACTTACATTTTTATCGGTACCTAACATTATCTTGCGATTCACAACTTATCCAATAATATCGTGATTATGATTGC
Organism: Cryptocephalus primarius; assembly: GCA_963576515.1. Classification (NCBI taxonomy): domain Eukaryota; kingdom Metazoa; phylum Arthropoda; class Insecta; order Coleoptera; family Chrysomelidae; genus Cryptocephalus; species Cryptocephalus primarius. The sequence continues at coordinate 6,211,813 of OY754939.1, forward strand.
AGTTATCAGGGCGAAAAAGTGCAGAATTGTTATGGAGAGTATGAACAGAAACCACATAGTGACATGACGCCAACATTCTCATCGATTTGCAAAGAACGGGCCTGATAAAATTTTTCTCGGTCCAACTTCAATAGTTCATTACCCCGTCGACCAAGGGAAATAGAAATTTTATTAATATTCATTTCTTATTAATAATACGGTGTAAAAACAGTTATCGAACAAAATATAGAAACTAGTTTTTCCTCATATAAAGATGTATTAACCAATCACGGTTAAGTATTTGAAACTAGGAATTGGAAAGACATTGTATTATTAAATGCTATTCTGTGGTAATAAACAATGAGCAACGAATTTATTGTTGTGTCTATTTATATATGTATTATGCATCAACAACCTGTAACATACTTATGTTATGTACATACCTATGTACATGTACCTACGTACCTATATGTTCTGTATTGTATAATTATTACAATTATTGAATACACACCATTTAAAATACAGTTTTTTTATTAAAATTGAGTTAAAATCTTGATCAAAAACAAGTACAGCTGAAAGAGACATCCTACATTTCATGAATATTTTTACATTTTTTTTAAATAAAAGGAGCAACATTATGTCCATATTTCCGACCTTTAAAGTTTTAAATCGCACATTTTCCGACCAGTACCAGCACCGTACCAGTGAAAACTTGATTAATCGATCCCGATCGTCAGCAGAAAATCCACGAAATTCCAGAATTCGCGATTTCAGATTAGACACATTTTTCGCCACATCCGATCCACGTTCGTAGGAGTTTAACTGACCGTTTGCAAGAGGTACCGGTACAACTGCTAATTTCTGCAGGAGCCACGGCCACTTATTGTAACTTGTATATATCCGTTGAACATATTAGATTAAGTTGCTAAACTCATTTTAATGCTTGCATCTGTTTTCCTGATTTAATTGGATCGTCTGAATAATTTACTTTTGTTGAATATATTCCTGGCTTAACCGTTTTAATTAGATGGCTAGTATCGTTGCTTTGTAAATAAACAGAATAAATTTGCTTCCCACATTACAACTTGGTCGACCACCGTTTTATATTTGCTTCCTTCTGTAACACGTTTGTAAAGGCTCGCTTATATTCAGTTGGCATCATAACGTAAATCATTGTTGTACACAGTTGACAGATGCTTTCTGTAATATAGTTAATTTAAGTATTTTCCGACTGCTGTGTTTTATTTTGATGGACGTTCCTGGTCCCTAGCATCGCCTGAGCTTAAACTACCTGTAGATTTAAGGGAGTAAACCCTCTATCTCGAAAACCGAACTAATGCGAGTCCTTCTGTTGTAGTCGTCTTGTTGCAAATGATCAATGATGAAAGGTCGTCATCAAAGTGGACTGAAATTATTTGGGTGTTTATGATGTCATCAGTTTAAACAGCAATACCGTCAATGTTATCAATTTAACAGTATTGTCAACTTGACAGCAAAGAATTCAATTATTTATTGACAAAAAAAGGGCTTTCTGTGTGGATAAAATGTTAATTAAGTTCAACAAAAATAATTTTCCAACGAGTATCATTTTAATGTTATATTTTTAATTATTAATACATAACTGGAAGGATCGCCTCAACAAATTACCTTGTCACTTGATTAAGTCTCGCGGGGTGCGGGGTTACTTCGACAAAAACTGTATTAATTCATTACACCCCTTAGCCCACACAGCGTCCAGGAAAGTAAATATTCATCCTTACGTGCATCTCATCCAAACGAAGCTGATACCACTTTCTTTTGAATCAACGTATTAATTCGACGAGGGTTTTGCAGTGTTTTCAAAATGGAAAAGAATTTTCCAATATTCTTACAAAAAGTTTTAACAAAATCTGCATTCAATCCTGGTGGAAAATCATGTAGCTTATTACCTGTGCTCTAATTATACTGTGCATTATGCTATAATTATAATGTGCAACCTATATGTTGGTAAACCCTTCTCCTTACAGCTTGGGATTTTTCCATGTCCCCGATATCCCGTCTGATCCGACCATTATGCAGGTGACAAGAATTAAGAATTTTAATTTTGTCTTTGTATCAATCACTGGCAAAAGTTAACTCTTGGTACTTCTGGTTGAAGAGATTAGACACGAAAGTAGCAGTATGGATGAAAGTGCTCTCCTCTTAAAGTTATTTGAATAGTACTATAATGCACCTCAAATTCTCATAACAGTCTCCTTAAAATACAAAAGTTTTCATTTATTTTAGCCAAAACATTTTCCCCTAAAGCGGGACTTTCACAATTCGAAGTCTTCTATGATGTATTCGGATTAAACTAAAACTTGGTGTGTCTTCCTTAAGCGCGCCTAAACTTTGAAAACGTCTACATCAACATATCGTGAGATCGGAAACTATTCTTCATAAATACGTGCAGTAGGAAAGGCTACTTTATTGCGGAATGGGACGTTTTAACGCGGCCGTTTCACGGCATTTCCGTTATAATGCATGCCTTTTAATGTAGGGACGTTTTGGAGCAAAGTGTTTATTATACACTAATTTTTAAAATTTGTTGCAAAACATAGACTGGGTTATAAACAGCTCCCAGACAGCACACGTTGCCCAATGGACGTCCAGTAAATGTACAAACATCCATCGACATCTGATGGATGTCATGTGGACATCCACCTTGCAGAGTGAAATGGACGTCCTCAGTATTCGTGTAATGGACAAACGATGGACCACCATATGACATCAAGAGATGGACATCTATAGAAAATCATGTGATGGACGTCCAACGGACCACATTGCGAAGTGAATTGAGGAGTAAAGGAGCATGAAAAGAATCGATTTAGAAGCAAAGGCGCCGCATCGGACTTCCGGTTCGGTGCCGGCTTGGTGTGCAGTCGTACAATCTATGGCAATGTAGCCAGTTCGCTTTGTAATACAGTAAACCTCAAAATTGGGATTAAATTTGACTAAATATTGTCGTTCCCCGTAATATTGTAGCTAGCATCCGTTCTACCTTGGTTCATTCACAAGTCTGTCTGGAAGCACCTTATCTTTGTCTACTCGCGGAGTAAATAAAAGTCAGATAATAAAATTTTAACGGTTTTACTACATGCGTATAACGTTCTTGTTCAGTTTAAAAATTGCTTGTAATTTCGTCCTACAATATGTGTTGTTGATAGTTTTTAAAATCCATTATAGCTGACCTTTACCTTATTGAACATTAAATTTTGTTAAAGCCATAGATGACTAGAAAGTGCATGAAATAACTAGTTCGAAAACATCAATTATAATTTTAGGAAATGATCCGTTCAAAAGTTATAGCCTTTTGAAAATGCGATTTTCCATAAGAGATTAACGGCGTAAAAATTAAAAACTCACGAAAAAATCACCACTGATCAATAAGAAACACCAGAACACGATGTGCCCATTCAATTTTCGCCTTTACTTTTACTTCTAATCGACTTCTAGTCGACTTCTAATCGATACGGCAAGTATGAGGGCACACCAATTTCTCTTTCGTGGCATGTCTTCCACACGTGTCGCATTAATTTTCACATGATATTTCACAATAACACATACAAATTAACAAATTTCTATGAACATGCCCATTTCCATTGCATTTTTCATTTATTTAACTTGGAACAACCATATAATGGCAGAACACAACCCGACGATGACACATAAATGGTAGTGGTTAATCGACCGAAGGGAACGCATTGCAACTCACTGCTTAGCGTTCAGATTGACCCTTTTCAATCGTTCGATTCTTTTAAAATAGTCCAAGTGTGGTTTTTAAGCATTGTTGAACTATTTTCACAGTACAGCAACAAAGCAGAACATCGACATATCTCAAATGATGTGGATTCGTAGGGCCAAAGAACGAGGAAAACAAACAAATTGAAATAATAATTACGAGATTAGACTGTCCAAAGTAGTAATAGAAAGTAGTAACTATAATATCATAATTTAATTTTTTAATCCAATTCACCGTCTTCATTTTTGGACGTGTTTCAGACACTCATTGTCACCTTGTAGATATTCAGCAAAAATCCTCAGTGGATGTCAATTGGATGTCCAAAACATTCTTCTCAGAACCAAGTTTATGGTCTCAAGTTTATGGCCAAAATGCCATCCAGCTAATGTACAAATGACATCCGATGGGCGTCCAGGACCTTCTACTTTGAACCACATATGGACGTCCGATGTGTGTCCAAACAATACCGTATAGACATACAATGGAAGACCAAACGCCGTCTGACATTCAAAGGATTATCCTACATGAACATCCTCTAGACTTCCAGCACCTTCTACTACGAATCGCTTATGGACGTGCTATATACGTCGAGCCACCATCCTATGGATATACAATGAACGGCCAAACGCGGTTCAGCAGACGTATAAAGGAAATCCTGAAGATTTCAATACAGGAAATTCTCATTTCTTCTAACCTCTAATGTATTTTACAGAAAACAGCTCATCTGTAAATTACCCAAACTATTCATTTCAAGTGTTACGCAGGCAAAAAACGAACTAGATACGTGCAAGGTAAAATCGTAAGCTCCATATTTATCAAGCGTTCCGTATCCGGCAAAATATTTATTACCAAACCCCGAAGGTTCCGCAAATATTTATTTTTCCTATACCGGGCACACACGCGATATTACCGTAACTCTCGAATGGGTATATACATTCCATACTGCAATTTGAAGTGAATTATTAAATACAGTTGAAACTATGATCAGCAAAATTAATTCGTATCTATGGGGCGCAGTTAGCAATAAATACGACGCAATAATAAAATGTACGACGCACTGTGGACCATTTTATTCAAACGTTAAATTTCCAAATAAAGTTAATGATTGACTACAGCGTTACTAGTTATAGAGAAAAATGTCACGTTGAGTGAAAATTTGAATTTATTTACATTGATTGGGTTCGTTTCGACACTGCACGGCACTTTCCAGAAAAAAAATAATTTTTCCGATATCGGGGGGAATTAATTTTTTTGCGCCTAACTGGTAACAGGTGTTCGCAGTCTTTTTTCTGGTCGATGATTTAGGCTCTCGTAAATTATCGCATTCGGGTCGCAACGGGAAATCATATCGGTCGATCGCGCGTTTTCATTACATTCTGTTTATTTAATAAAAAATAGATCGGACGGAAAACGGAAACCGTCGAAATTCCCTTCGTGTTTCTATTTATTCTCGTTTCCACCTTCGGGTTTCATGAAAATATGACCACGGGAGAAACGGGCATATGGCATATATTATTTAAAAAGATTTCAGAGTTAGGTATTTAAATCGTTAAAGAAAAGAAACAGTACAGTACAGTAAGAATATGAAAATACTCAGGAAGTTGTATTCCGAGAAAATTTCCGATTGGAAAGACTTCTTGGAGGCTTGAGGATTCAGAAAATGTTTTCCAAGAGATAACAACGATAATTTGATGTAACAAAAAAGTACGAGAAAAATCAATTTTTTAGGGGATGGTGGCGCCAACTTTCTTTAAGTTCATTAGGAATAGGTTGGTTATTAGCGGAGTCAACATACCGAGGGTGACTTGTAACGAGGGGTTTTCCTTAATTTCTTCCAATAACGAATATATTAAATTGCAAAATTTCACAATGTTAACGCTGCCAGCCATGTTGGGTGTCAAACGGATACGGAACAAGTTAAAAGATTTATGGAACGTTATATTCAGGCCTAATAAGGCGAATTGTTTCGTTGGTTGATGGTTGATGTAACGTTATTTGTCGTTTGTCGAACTTGCCACTTCTGTTTACGTGCTTTTTGTTTTTTACGTGTGTTCATGTGCTCTCGAAGAAATGACGGCCACATAATACCCTAGTCTATATTTTACATGGAGAGAGGCACAGAGAGGCTAATGTTGGTTTTACAACATGTGGCCCAAGGGACCCTCTTTAACCGTCCTAAATATGCAGGGAAATTAGGCTGTTCGTCACGTATTGGTCTCATATCTCTCACAATGTAAATTAGTAACACACATTGCAAAAAGCGAATCGACAGATTGTTCATGTTTGTTGCATTGATGTTGAAATTTTTGCAGTGTAAATATGAATAACATAGATCTGGCCCTCATGCGACAATTTAAAAAAAATCCAGTAAAACCGGCTTAAAAGTGACTTAACCAAAATTCATTTCTTTTTCATAATCTTGAAAAAAGTATTTGTCTAAACTCGGAAAAGGCGTAAGGATTATACATTACTTCATATTGTCTAAAAATATTACAAAATGTTAACGTTTTTAATCTTGAATTTCAGTTGCTACTAGTTTAATAAGCTCGCTCCTCAGATCATTCCGCCCCCTAACGAAAGGTGAGAGTAGATGTGATTGAATTTGTCCAATGTACGATTCGATAATATTGATTATGCACCCAGTCTTCCTACAGTTGTTGTACAGAGTAAAACTAATAATTCTACAAAGACGAAAATTTTATACAATATACGGTATGTGTACACAGTATATTTCGGTATTATTGGAGAGGGCCTTTCTCTGCCCGTACATGTAAAATATAAATAGGCCGAAAGCCGTTTGGAGAACAGGTCGATTCTTTGACATCATCTTCACATAGGTTTTCTCGACAGTCTTGGTAACTTTTCATGGCAGTAAAAAATAAGGACATATAATGCCTATAAAATCTCACTTTAAAAATTATTATAAACAACACGAAATTTATAGACTCTCCCTAATTACTTTCAATGGTAAAGTTGCAGCAAATTGATCCGCCTTTAAGACATTTTAATTTTCCAAAATCTAGAAAATTCCGAAAAAAATTGAAGAAGTTAGCTTATCCCAACAAAAAAAAAACTTTCCTACGTTCACTGAGATGATACACAGCATTGCTGACAAAATCCTTTGATTAACAAAATAACATCGAATTTGTAATGGAGTACCGAGTAATAGTAAATACACATATAAATTATTAGTATTGTCCAAGCAATTATTAGTGTTTGAATGGATGGATGGATTTTTCAATGAAGAACTATATTATTTATTAATAGGTTATGATGATAAATTTTTTGAACTTAGGCGTTATTTAAATACAAATTATATTTCTCAAACGTCATTATTATCACCCAAAACTTGGGCTTGCAAAACGGAAAAATTGTACCGTAGTACTAATGCTTGCGAAGTATTTCATTCAAAATTCAATGCCGAATTTTATTCCAATCATCCAAACCTGAACATTTTTTTAGATACCTTATTAGACATACAAATAGTACGTTATAGTAAAATTAGGTCAGTTTTAAATGGAACTGTCAAAGTACAATATAAGCGTTCAAGAGAAAAAGAACAGTTTTTATTGCATAAAATTAACGAATTCACCAATAAAAATATTAGCCGTTACCTGTTTGTCAAAAGTGTCAGTAGTAAAATTGAAAGAAAATTATTAAAAATATAACCCAAAACTGTTAGTAAAATTTCTCTAATGGCTTTGATCACAACCCTCTCACCTATTGAAGTTGTTGGCAGTGCTCTAATCCAGAGGTGTCCACTAACCGTGTTTCCCGAGCTCCCGGGAGCAAACGCTTGTCTTTTGGGGCATTTTCCTGATTTTTACGTCAGGGTCGACGTCGTCAGGGTTGATATAAGTAGTTCAGTAATTGTTCCCAGTAACTAGTAAGTGTAAGAATGATTTAAGAATTAACGTGTTATCCTTTAACCTTTCAAGAAAAATGTACCCGATGCGTCGTTATGATCAGGTAAAAATAAGGCAAGTAGCTGAGTGATTACCACGAAATCGTGACGTCACTTTAGAAAAATGTATAAATTGCCACCTTATGGTTGGTGAGTGACTGTACTAGTGTACTTTGTATAAGTAAAAGATTTTACAGAGTATTTGTTTTATTCCAGTTCTATTTGTCCATTTTGACTTGAAACGATTTTCCTCACTTTTCTAATAACCTGTGGGTCTCCCTCTCCCTATGTATGTTAGATTTTCTCAAATACATAAGGTATGTGCACTACTTTTCGAAATTTTTGTATTTTCTGGCTTTTTGACTTAGCATTAAACAAGTTTTTGCAAATCAAAATACCTCATTTTAAATATAATTCCAGATTTCCGTCCAGTACACTTGTCTTAACATATTTTCGAAGCGTTCAGAAATATAAATGGCGATATCAGCATTTATTATTAGCCAGAGTAGATTAGTTCTGTGCTTTCTCCAATAATTAGAGACACGATGAATTGTCCTCATTCAAATTAGCCATTTTCTTCCCGAATCTCCAACGAAATCTACCTTCTTTTTTTTTAATGGTACCTGAAAGTTTCCACATAATTAAAACGATACCGTGTTCGATAAAGTTTTAGTTTTTTGAGTATACCTAAGAAAATTAACCATACTATTTGAAAACAGAGGAAAATTCATGCAAATGATTCTCAATTTATAGGTATCCAGTGATATGCCTATCTAGGAGTATGTAATTCTTAATCTAGTGTAGCCAATTAATGTTTTACCACGTACTAGTTTAGTAATCGTTTAATTGATTTGTAATTGGGCACAATGGTAAACACCATTAAAAGGTAAAAAAACGGTGACAATGCTACCTAAAAGTCCACATATATTAATAGTCAAATGACGCCTTTCATTCTTAACTATTAGGATTTCATTAAATATTGAAATTTAATACAATTTGTATGTCACTTTTATAAAGTTATTATATGTTAACAATGGTGGCCATTTTGAATATTTATTATGGATATTGGTAATTGATCTATTGATTGTCTCGTATTTTGATTAGTGTTTTGTATTTCTTTCGTTATGAAAACTTTATATTTTTTTTTGTTAGCCAATAATGTAATATTAAATGAGCCAAGTATATGTTGTAGAAGCTTACGTAAGGTTAAGACAAAAAATGAGTAACATTTCTTGGATTCTTAAGAATAATATTTTAATTAATTAGACAAATTAATAGTAGCGTAATGACACAGAACAATTTCATTAAATAGACTACGATCTTTTAAATTTTTTTCATTGTAGCAAATAACGAAATTGCACAAGAGACAACATAGAGTCATAATACAACTATGCACAGGTATCAAGTACTATGTAACACAAAATAAGGGTTCCATAAGAAGTGGACGACCGCCTTTTTAGAGTTTGCAAACCTTGTTTACCTCATGTAAATACCTTCATATAAATCGTAATGCAAGCATCATTAACGATATCTGTTGGGATAAATAGATATACATATATCGGCAACAAATTGCAGTTCAGCGTGCTAAAGAGTCTCGTTTTTCTTATCACAGAAAGCGTTATCATTTGGAGTGTTTAAAATAAAGTAAAGTCTCTTTTCACAATAATTATTGCTAAAAAAACAAAAGTGATTTTTGAGTTTTTTGCAATAACTAATTTAAGGATTTATTTCCAGAAAATCTCAATTTATACGTTTTTCAGAGACCTTCAAGTCATTCATTAATCTTTTTTCTGCATAATCAACAACCGAGTAACTAAATAAAAAAACATGAAACATGAAAAATTTTGAACTTTAACGATTTATTGTAAAATATCTACCATCTCTATCGGATATCAAAAGATATTACGGTCATCGAATTTTTTTTATTTAATACAAAACTTTGCTCTACCTTCTAAGGTTTTCAATGATTTTTCTTGACCCGTTTCTTAGCATATAGTAGAGTTTTGAGTATATTTATTTGAATTGAATTTGGAAAAAAGCAATGTCTATTTTTAAATATTTTATTAATGTTCAGATATTAAATGTTATTAATGTCTAGGTCATTCATTTATTTGACTTCTAATTGAAACATGGTAGTGTTACTATATATGTTAATATTACGAAATTAGTTAAAGGATTTATATTTCACTTTTCAAAGTAATAATACTTTTAGGGTGAAAGTTAATTTAAAATTTAAATTAGCGCTCAAGTTGTGTTAAATAATGATAACAATTTATTTCCTAAATTCAGAAATCTTGTTGGACCTGTTCTTGTTAAACCAACTTGTTGAAGTTGAAAATTCCAGTTCAATTTTCCTTTACTATAAATATTCTAGTCTTTTTATTTTTAGCCTACTTTAGTCAAAATGGCAGAGTTTATGGTCCCTGAAAGGGAGTTGTCGATTTCGACCACCGTTCCAGGTAGCCTCAAATAAGTATATCGAAATCGACCACCACCATTTGTGGAAGGGATTAAAAGATTACTACTGTAATCTATCTCAATTCCAAGAATTCTAGTTGCAGTAATAAATAAATTTGAATTTATTGGCAGTCATTAAGTAACGTTTTAACATAATTAGGTATATATTCTAAAGTCTAAACACAACGGGAATAAAAGAAAAGGTAAACAGACAGAAAACTAAACAAGATAATTAAACCTAAATTCCTTTACAAATAAATATCTAGATATTGTTTTCGATTTAAATTCTGTGATTTTTTGGTTAGGTTAGTTAGGTTAGTATACTGAAGTTATATCTCCCCCTTTATTAGCATTTTCCCTTATCTCGTAAATAAGTCGTTTATGGGGCTGTGCCATAAAGCGGTGGTCGATCTCGAATGTCTTCTTAATCCCAAAATTTGAAAACGACCTCTTATTTCAAACCCAGTGATCAAGATCGCTTTCGTCCTCCTGAAATATCCCTATTTTTGACCGGCCATCTTAACTTCCCATTATATTTCTCCATATTCATTCGAATCTGATTTTTGGTTCCTGATTTATTCGGAAAATTTGGAAGAGAAATATTACCCTCCTAAGCCATAATAAACCCATAAAAGTAGAAGAGTAGACCTAATTTGGCGGTCCAAATTTATAATGTCCCTGCGTTATTCACGTGGGTTATCCGACATAAACCACGAAAATTACTTGGATTAAGTATCCTCAGACGATGAAATTATTGGATTAAGTACATTTAATTCAAATCAACTTGATCATTAAATACTGTTTTTTAAATAGATTATAGTGTCATGTGTTCCTGAGATAATAGTTTTAATTAAATTATGGCTTGAAAACCGTATTAAAACTGCTTTCCTAATTTGTAGCCACCCTACTTTACTATCCCTTTCAGCTCGGGTGACATGCACAAAACAAACATCCTAATTTGAAATCCGTGCCTCCCAAGATCTCAGATACGATGTTTAATTAATAATTTGTATACACATCTACATACGACGGCTCCAGTTCGTCTTCTTCCTTATTCCTTATTCTAATACATCTCATATGTGAAGTAATTTAGCGAAAACACACCGTACTGCTTAATATTCACTTATTATACGTACATATATCTATTCGTATGTGGGAACTACTCATCCGTTGCATATAATGAATAAATTTAAATTGCACAAACGAGTGAAATGTTAATCAAACACGGTACGCGAAACGATTTTCTTTATGAAATTGACCATACCGCAACCTTTAATTATGTCGTCGTTGGCTACAAAGACCCCTTTTGTATATACACGTATTTCATACCCTCTACACAATACACATAAAACAAAGAAAGCGTCGGTCCTTGTAACAGAAACGACGCCAGTCCAAATCCCGTGTCCTTGATATTTTGCCAAATCCTGTGCTAAACGAGAATCGAGGTCCTTTTATCCTTTCGTAAAATTGTCTACTGGGTTATTTAGTTCAAACTGATTTCGATAGAAATAGGACGACCATGCTCATATTTCACGCTAACACATACAAACACATTGTCAGGGCAAGAAATGCCCCGAATTTAACCTCATTAGGTTATGAGGAACTGAGTGGATGATTAATTATTTTCCGTCGCCCGAAAAGTAATGGGGATTTTACATGTAAATAAAATTTAAAAAAATTTAAAAAATTAAAAAAATTTACCCGTTGAAGATTCTCCCCTAGTTCTGATAATTTTGATTTTACACGGGGCGTTTTATAAGTAACATAAGAAAAGAATTAAAAATTGCTGACGTATTCATATGCACGTGCTCTAAATTCTCAATACTCAAATGTAAAGAGTTAGGTAGTCGTTTTAGGAAACAATATATATGTAAAAGTTATAGATGTTAAACGGACACCTCCAGTTGCAAAGTTTGCATTAATTCATTAGTCATTTTTAAGAAAAATAAGAAAAACTGAAAATTCTCAGGAGTAAAACGCCCTTAAGGGTGCTTTTAATACACTATTTTGAGCAACAATTATGGGCATTTAATTCAGCAGGTTAGATGTAAAGTTTAGTAGTGTTATGTTCGTGGGTTCTTAATAATTAATAACACTAACTATGCCTAATTAATCGTAATTTATTTAACTACATAACACTAACACTATACGGACGTATTCTAATTCATTTAAAGGTAAATTTATATTCGAGCGTGTTCTTACGACGGATGTCGGTTCGCATGAACACTTATTTTTCAACCCACGGCGTATCTCTCGATCGTCTTTTTATATTCTAACTGTAATAATTTCCAGACTTTTCTAGAACAATTAAACAATTCTCGGAATCGGCCGGCGCCGGCTCATCGGAAGAAACATCGAGATTATTCTAGTACCTTCGACTGCAGATAAGGTGTGGAACATCCGTTACAGTAGCAATAAGTAAAGCTGTTTTTGAGAAAATTAGGAAAAGCTGGAAATTTGCACAAGCAAAGGGCCCTCCAGAGGAGATCATATAAGATGTGGTAGTCAATGTGGATTATACTGTATATTAAATTTTCAAAAGGTTAAAAAAGGTATTCTAGTTTCTGAGTAAATGCAAAAATAACAGGAGTAAAGTGCCTTTTAGGTTTAACCAATTTTGAGAAAAATCGCATGGATTCAAGTTTTCAGAGGACCAAGCCCAAAAGCAAAGTTTTAACTTTTCGCCATATACAATTCCTGAGAAAAAGTCTACAACACACACACATATATTTTTCCAAAAATATGTTTTTCAAACCCAAGAGACCTCAAAACGACCAGAAAAGCCAATATGACAAATTCCGGAAAATAGACCCAAAAAGAATACTTTCTCATTATATGAGTACCTCAGATGAGAAAGCAAAAAGAATAAAACGAGTTTGTTGAAAAACAATAAACCCGTAAAAAGTCCTATTCTTAAAAAAATTAAAAATAGCTTAACAGGATATGTAAAGGTTTCCTTAACATCGAAGGTTTCCTTAACACCAAAACATTTTTTACTTGGTATGTCATAACCATTTGTTTTGCCTCCGTGTATGTCCAGTTTTTGTTTATGTTATTCTTTTGTTAAGTTGTTTACAAACAGTAAAGTCGGAGATTAATATTATCAGATTAGTAAAAGACATGGCAACAGATACTTCAGGCAAACTTTAAGCTTAGACACCGCAGATTCAACAATTATTAGACAATATGGGACTACCACAAACAAAAAATCTTTTGAAACAACTAAACACATAACAATAACAAAGACAATATTGATGCTCTTACATGGATGAGAGATGGCAAAGCAGTAGCCCAGGTGATATCCCGATAGATCTAATAAAAGTTCTGGAAATGAATCAAATTGAAACATTCACAGATATGGATCTAAGTTCCGTGTATCTAACGGGTATGATACCAAAGGAATGGTTAAACTCTTAGGTCCCATTCATTAAAAGTATTATTAAAAATAATTCACAATTGCATTTATCGAAAAGTAGAAGTAGAAATTAGCGAGAGGCATTTAGTTTTCGGGACGGACTGGGATGTAGAAAAGCTCTGTTTTAGCCTCTATCTTCTTACTCAAAGATCTCCAGATGTTAACTAGGACGTCTATGCCTGCTTCATTTATTACGAGAAGGCGTTTGACAGAGTTCGCCACGATTAATTAATACAAATCCCACGAAATAAACAGTTGAATATCGAATATCAGATACCGGGATCTACAAATAGTAGAAAAGCGTTACTACCACCAAATCGTTATCATGAATATCGAACACAAGTGTTCGAATAAAATAGGTATCAAAAGAGGGGTACGTTCTGTCTCCGATATGGTTCAATCTTCATTAAGAAATAATAATTCGAAAAGCTAAGTGAAGAAACTGACAGTATAGTGGTAAATGGGAAATATATCAACAACATTCGATATGCAGGTTAAAACTTTAGTCAACAATTTGGACAAAACGTGAAACGTGAAACATGAAAAGGATTAAATGTATGACATGTACAAAAATACAAATACGTGGAAACATGGAAGTACGAACCAGAATAGAGCTACCACGAAATGTATTCTTCAAAAACTCTTTTTAAGTACAAGCCATTTCCTTTTATTATACGTTTGACCAATGTTGTATAAAGGAGCTACTTTTTATTAATGTAATGAAATTGCCCCTGCGTTTCGCCTATGAAGGGATAATTCAGTATCGGGATTCAGAACGGAGGAATCTTGACCACAGAAAAATTCCTTCAGAAGTACAAGTATGTAGTTAAAAACGACTCGCACACCATGGGAAGTTAATAAAGATGTATCTTCAATATACGATGGAAATTAGTATTTAAAGCAAAATAATTAGTGTAACATAAACTAGCGTTAGGAAATGGTAAAATAACGAAGTCAATAGATAAATCCTTACGAAATAAATTAGTTAAAGCCTACTAACCTGCATCTTTAATAGGTTTCAGACCTTTCTGTTTTTTAGTTTTATTCCAAATCCATTTTAATTCATAGATAAACTATTTTATGATTGATCGCGGTGATTTTTTTCTCTGTAATAATGTGCCCTTGTCTGTCGAGGGAAAATCCATGAAAATTGAAACGAACTGTGATATTTTCCTGTAAATTAATACTACACATGACAATTTAGATCCATTTATCTCAATAACCACTATTTTTGTTTTGGAATCATGGAAAGTTTTTAAAATTCAGCTAGCTGAATAATTATACAACAGTAATAGTATAGAACCTTCTAAAGGTAAAGTGGAAATTGCTAGGTAGAGTTTAATTGAAGCAGAATTTCTAATGGCATTTCGAGGAAGTTTCAGGAAATACCAAAATTAAATTAATATACGGTATTAACAAAACATACATCCTAATATATTGAAATTAAATTATATTTAAGTTCTTGTAACACAGTCGGTTGTATTTTTATAGTATACCCCTACTTCTATCGCGAAACGTTTTCTTGGAAATGATTTTCGGAGTTGTTTTTATCTATCTTACTAAAGAATTAATCTAATCTTGTAGCTGTATTTCCTTTTATCATTTATGTACAAACTGCCAATGCATTTCGTGCAACTCGTAAAGGGTGCCAAGTTTCTTAAATTAAAAACTGCGAAAATGTCGGCATGGTTTGTTTCGTTCCCTTCTTCGAAACTACATTATTTTAAGATTTAACGTTTTGGATTTTAATTTTAGTAGGTACGACTCTGGATTTCATATGTCTTTTAATATCACACCATGTCCACAGCGCACTGATATTAGGCATTTTTAATAAAAATATGTAATACGTCCTTTTCGAGAGTGCTGACATTCCATGCAGGCATTGGATTTAACTCTTCTGTAATTTATTGCCGCAGGTTTCGTGCAAGTTTACAAATAAAATATAACGAAAATTTTCCGCATTGCAAATTTTCGTGCTGCAAATGTAATTTAAATTTAGTTTCCCTAGCAGCTAACTGGAGGCAATGGTGATTTTTCTATTTTGTTGGATGTAAACATGTAAACAAGAAATATCGACAGTTATATTGAAATATGCAGTTTACTGTTTGTAGTAGCGAAGGTTGGAGCCACAATTAACAATGGTAAGCATTAACAAGCGAGTATTCACAAAACTATACAGTGTAAAGCAAGAACACTGGTTTCGTTATGTTCACTACAGAATTTACGTTTGTTCTACGCATTTAAAGTAATGAGATACGAAGCAATTGAAAGAAATATTATTTGTAATTAATGTGATTATTAGTGCGACAATAATATTTGCCACGGTAATTGACTCGATTCTATAGAAGTTAGCATCCACATTGTAAGCAATTCTGATAAGTCTAATCATGAAATATTTCCACACATTAGGTGTATAAATATACCTGGTCACACTGATAAATTTCATTTCTGAAAACGAGATAAGAGTTAAATAAATCACAGTGGTCTAGTTATGGACGTAAAATGTACCAAATATTTGCTGGTCGAGACTTCGAAAAAAAAATAAAACTAAACTTTACTTCATAACGTATTCCTCTTCTTGTTCTTTACGTGCCATCTCCGCTACGAAGGTTGGCAATCATCATTGCGATACGGATCTTTGATACTGCAACCCTGAATAACTGATTTGAGCTGCATCCGAACCACTCTCTGAGGTGTGTCAGCCATAACAACCTCCTTCTACCAATGCTCCGTTTCCCTTGGATTTTCCCCTGCATAATCAGTTGTAGTAGTTGATACCTTTCTCCACGCGTAACATGACCAAGATACTGCAACTTGTTCATTAGTGAGTTTATCAGTCCATGGGTTTTTCAAGATTCTAACATGTACGCACCCAAAAAAAAATATAATTAAACAGGTATAAGCTTAAGCTTAGACTCACAAACGTGGCCTGCAATTATCCCAACAAGATTGACCTGGCTAATAGTCCCAGCAGACTGAGGCCAAAACACAAAGAAGAAGAAGAACTTCCTGTTTTCTCCATTATCTAGAGAAATCGAGATGGCACT
This sequence comes from Cryptocephalus primarius, assembly GCA_963576515.1. NCBI lineage: Eukaryota > Metazoa > Arthropoda > Insecta > Coleoptera > Chrysomelidae > Cryptocephalus > Cryptocephalus primarius. Next base: position 6,228,375 of record OY754939.1, read on the forward strand.
CAATCATTCATTTAGAGACACTTGCGACCGTTTACACTGAGCAAAATTTAAGCACCCTTTTTGCAAAAAAAGATTCCTCTTCAACGTTAGGTAAGCTTAAATATTGTTTGGCGTAAACGACTCGGACAAGGAATGCATATGGCAACCAGTTATCGATTTCGCCTTCAAATAATATGGTACTTGGCGCTACTCTTATAAAGATGTTTTGTGGTTTCACTCAGCGTACAACAGTAGTGGGTTGAGTGAAAAGCATACTTTTGGGACACGTAACTAACTTTTATTACATTACTATTTTGTTTTTATTGAAACGAAGAACACTTCATGTTAGTGTTACGTCCTCACTTTAATGAATTTTGTAGATTACAGTACCAATTTAATTTCTATACGAAAATAGTTATTTTCCCGATGAAATCCTAAATTAATGAATAACTTTGAAACCCCTGAATCAATTTCATTCAACTTTTGAATGTGCTAAATTTGTTATATTAACCGTGGAATTAGTAAAACTCACCCATCTACCTCAAATACTTTTAGAGTTACCAACTAGCACCTTTAGTTGCATTTTTAGTATAATCTTAATGGGTTTCAATGGGACACTATGGCGTCGCACTCACACAATGTTTAGTACGGAGAACTGCGGTCCGCTTTCAGAGTTAAATTTATGATATGGTTCGGAGAGAAATATTGGTCGGCAACCGCCTAAAGATGAAATAGATTACTTTGAGTTATTGATTTGCCGAAAACGGAAATTTGAAAGGAGAAAAATTAGGAAGGTAGGGAAGATTTTTCGAGCCCGGACCCGGACCCGCAAACTCTAGACTTTGTGATTGCACAAAAATGGATTTGTATTGAGGAGAATAAGTATTTTGTATGCGCTCTTTGTCTGATTCCTTGATTTGTGTTGGGGAATAAATATTTTGTAAGCACGACACATTTGTCGATTTTTTGAGTCTATTGGCAAAGATTATTTTTAGTTCCCAAAAAAAAATCAGTAATATAATCACGTGAACTAATACACAAGTTATTTACTTTTTTAATCACGACCCTTAAAAGAGATAGGTCTCTGCTGGCCGGGCATTTTTAAAGACCGGAATTTTTATTTTAAAAGTTAAGTTCATCCTTAATAATGTAATATTACATTTTTAACGTTGCTATTTTTGGTAAATTTTTATCCTTGAAGAAGTATTCACCTACCCCCTATGTGGGGCAAGTTTTAATACATTTAGCTGAATGTGTGCGTATGAGAGAACGTACAACAGAAAAATTGCGCGAGGTGTAACATCCTTAGTGGTCTACAAGTTGACTGTCGTAGAAGTAATGAAGAAATAAAACGGGAATTACAGGATGTAGTAGAAAAACTTTAAACCTGTTACATTTCATTACTTAATTTTATGATGAAAAAAGAATGGGTGCCCCAATAGAAGTAAGCTACAAAAAATCTGGTTAGTATTCATTTCTCAGCAGGAATTTAAAATTGTACAGTACGTACGCTATTTTTTATTTAGGTGGATATCTACAAAGAAACTAGCTCATTAATGTGCTAGTTTCTACAAAGGTATTAAAATATTCCAAAGGTAACAAAATGGCAGATAATAAATGATTCACGGATTACATGACACGAAATCATAGGTTACCAATGCAAAGACCAGAAGCAACCAGTTTACGTAAAGCCTCTTCCTTTAACACAATTAACGTTGAGATACCGTTTGAGAAATACAGATAAGTGCTAGAAAGGTATTACTTTAAACGTTCCCGGATATGGAAGGTTGATGAAACGGGTGCAACCACAGTTCAAAAACCGAACCGTTATTGAGAGAAACATGAAATAGGTCGGTGCTGTGACGTTCACCAAAAGAGACGTTTTGGTAACACTTACAGTAGCAGCAAATGTTTTCAGCGGTGTCATACCCTGTATGTTTGTAATCCCTCGTATCCGTTACGATAACACATTTATTACAAACGGACCATCAGAATGCATAGGCCTTGGAAATCCATCTGATTAAATTTCTCAAGTACAGTTTTTAACATTTCATGATCACTTTGCTCGATTATGGAAGTGGACTCATTTTTACTTTTACTGACAAACCACAGCTCACAAGTGTATGCAAAGTCGTTAGCAAGGCCATAAAAAAGAATATTAGGACGAAGTTATCTCTCTCATCATCGTACGGTATACGTACGTTATCGTACGTCGTTCTATATGTTTTGTGACGTTCTCGACACAATCAAGAATAATCTCGGCTATTTAAATCAAACAAATCGAGACATCTAGTCGAAGGCCCTCGAACCACCATTTCACGCGCACGCATATAAACTAATATAAGTAAAGATATAAGTATGTGTAAGTTTTTCAATAAATTAATTATAGGTTTTGTGTAGTTTATGTTTTAGTTTAGTTTAACCACACAGCATGGGCGCCAACAGGAGGGTGTAGTTCAGGAATATCTTGAATCCACGGACCAAGATATAATGCCCGTATGCTAACAATGTTCTGGAGCAACACCATATCCCGTACCCTCCTCCACCAAGGCTGAAGTATGAGGTGTTGCACTTTAAGCACAAAGGCCCTAGGCTGAACCTGTGCCAGAGTGGTTAGAGGTAGTGAAGGCATCCAAAACCTCTCACGTCACGGTCCCAAATGAGTGCCATCCTCTATCTGGTCCAGAATTCCCCAAATAGATTCTTATTTCTTCTGGGGTTTTTGTGGGTTGCTTACTCTTGATCGGCTTGACAAAGACATGGTCATGGCTGATTGGTCTAACTAGTGGGCATCCATAAACTTTCCACTTCCCACAAATACCTACCGATCTACCTCGGTTTAGTGATGAATTGTTTAAGTTACATGCAGCCGCCACAGGCTGTAGGTTTTTTGAATTTGTGATTTTTTCGAATTGCTCTAGTATATTCTAGCGTATTCAGTATCTTCTGAACCTCCTCCTGAACAGAAGGTGATAGTTTTATATTTTTATACTTGTCATATGTCATTTACACCATGTGTGTTAACTGTATTGTTATATTTTAATTTTAATTAATATTGCCATTAGGTATAGTTAGTGACAAGAAAAGCGGGCGGAGCAAGTTAGTTTTATGACTTATTCACCAATACACTTTAAGACGCTTTATAAAATACCCATCGTGCAGACGAGTAAAACCGTCCCAATTAAGTCGTGATGAATTATATGCGTATAATGCACCAACTGTTTAAATAGCTCAATATAAGTGGGATAATGTGTGTAGACTTACCGCCAAATTTTAGAGGCGCAATTATAATATTTTTCGATGCTTTCCTAGAGACATCATGAAATAAACCGTTTTATTCCATTTATACTGATACCCTTTTAATTTATACTGCGCGCTCCTGCATGTAGTGGAATATGAACCGGCCCATGAGCACCAGTTTTTCTTTTGTCGAGAACTATAGGTCAGTCTGTCTAGTAACTAGTAAAATCTTAATTGGATTTTTCCATTTGGTAGGGTGAAAATGAGCTCTAGTAGACACGAAACATGTAACGAATAAAAAACTTATTCAATTTTATACAGAGTGCGGCATCATAACTTCCTTTTTTGAAATGCGTGACATTACGGCTGTAGAGATCGTAGTAGATGGAGAATGGTCTTATTGGACAGGCTTACTTCTAAAATTTTGTTCCCCACGCGGTCAGTTGCCATAATGCGTTGGAACAGTGAACAGCATGCGTTTGCCTTCGATGCGTACTTTTCGAATGGAGGTTCTGTGATCGCAACCCAGCGTGCCACTCAAAATCGGTTCAATGTAGCTCCAGTAGGCCCTGTTCCAGATAGGAAATCGATTGCTACATGAGTGGCTTCGTTCAGACAAACCGAGAGTGTGACAAGACGAAGAACTAGAGTCCGTCGGCCCATTAGAACACTAGAGAGTATTGATGCTGTGACAGCCTCAATATTGCGATCTCCAAGGCGTTCTGCGCAAAAATGCCTTTGCCCTTAGTCTTTCCGATCGTTCGGTGAGGCGAATTCTTAACGATGATCCTCATTACTATACTTACAAGTTGGCGACTGTTCAAGAACTCGGTAGTTCTGACTTCAATTCTCAGAGGAAAGGTTCCTAAAGACGTGATTGTTTTTTACTATGATGTAAGATGATGAGTGGATGCGCCAGTCAACAAAACATTCGTTACTGGGCTGATACCAAGTCCTGTGAATTGCATCAGAGACCTCTGCATTCACCTACAGTTACAGTGTGGTCTGCAGTCTCCTCAGCTGGGAACATTGGTCCTTGGTTTTTTTGAAGAAAATATGGTGACAGTGACGGTGAATTCTGACCGGTATGTGAACATGTTAGAAGAATTTTTTCCCTCGATTTGAGAATTGGGTTTAGGGGACGTTTGGTTTCAACAAGACGGTTCAACAGCTCACACTTCCAGGGCATCAATGGCTGTTTTGAGGGATTTTTGTGGGGTTTTTTGAAATCCCGCGTTTATGTGAACCGTCCAAAGACGCTAGAAGATCTCAAGGCAAATATTCTGGCCGAAATTGCCAATATACCCGCTGCTATGCTGGACAAGGCTATGACAAACACCAGAAATCGGCTTATTCAATGTATGGACAATGGCTCACCTATCTGACATGATGTTTAAAGGTGTGTGAAACAAAACTTTACATCCGTACCTATATTATAAAAGATATTCTAATTCACAAAATAGGTTTCATTGTATAATGAATAAAGGAATTATGATGCCGCACCCTGTAGTTTGTTTCTACGTGATGGAATGCTGGCTTGAATCCACTCCCTGGAACTTTTTCTCCATTTTTATGTCATGAACCTTTTCTTCAAGAAACAATGAGGTCAGTCAACATTTGAATGTATTTTCTTGTAATGCTAGTGATATCAATATCAACTTTAAATATACTTTTCGTTTTTTTTTTGTAATCACATTTCTGATTATTGTATAAGATTTATTCACCTTCACCTGTTTGTATTTCCTGTTCTATAATTACCTGTAACAGTGTATTAATAAAACAAAAGGAAAATAAATAAAATATCGAAACTTCAAAATAATCTATTATTTTATGAAATGAATAAAAAACGCAAGAGTGTATTTATTACTTATATATAAACTATGTTGTTTAAACTCCTTGCATCTTAGACCAAAAGCTCATTTTTATTAATGAGATATTCGTTCTTTTTGTCTCTTCTCGCCATTTCAAATTCATACTTGAAAACATCCTTACTGGGAATGCCGAAGTGGCAGGAATAAAATAAGCTTGAATAAATCTTGGCAAGTTAATTTCGGTATTTTTAAAAAAGCTTTGACATTTTTAGCCTGTTGTTTTGTCGTTAAACTCACAGAAATCTTTTACTTTGGTAGAGATTCCGTTTAACATTGTTACTTCAGAGTTAAGTTCGTCCATTTTGATATTCATATTTTCCTGTAAATTAAAATTTCTAATGTTGTCTCATAGTTATCAAATGAAACTTCGTATTTTAAATTCAATTTTCCGATTTTGCCGAACTAATTGCTTTCATTCAAATCAAAGCATTATTTAAGATAATCCGGGCAGTTATCAACGAATACCAGAAAATTCTTTTAATTCTATTACTTTCTGTGGGGGATTTACTTTCCAAACACTGCAACATTTTTTTTGAAATGGTAATTAAAACAAAAATGATAATTGTATTAATACACATTTAAATGTATACATTCAAAGTTTACGTGAAATAAGTTATTAAGTTAATAGTTAGGCAAGTTAAGTTAATAATAAATAAGTTAAAATACCAGTTATTATCAAACGCCTTCGTCTATTAGGATCATCATTTTTTACTGCATGAAGAGGTAGTGGTTAAGACACTACATAATCTTTCCAGTCTATTACGTCAAGTAGGATAGCATCCACCTTTGCTTTGGCAATGTAACTACGTTATGTAGCACTGCTACAATTATTATCTCAGAGAATTCTGGTGCTACACGCCTCTCCAAGTATAATGTGGGAAATCTTCTTCTACATACCCTAGAGGTTCTTTCAACACAGTCTTTTGTCAAAATTTTAGATTTGACTACATACATAGGATCTGCATATCCAGTGTCTCCTAGGTTTATGGAACGGCTAAATTACCCTATGAAATCGCGCTTTAATTTTGCTATTATCAAAAACAGTTTAAACATCCGCAAATCCTAACGGACAGACTTAGAAACAGGCTTTTTAATGTAATACGTTTGCGAACTTGGCGATTTGGAAAAACTAAGCAAAACTAAAGTTTGATGCATCTCTTCTGTTTCCAGAAAGATTACAAATCTATGGCCTAATGTGGCGATGAATTCTGACAAACGTTTAACTAAAGTACATGTAATAACCTATGATAGTGCAAGCGGCGGGGAGACATCAAACAGCAACCGGCTCTGGCGGGGGGTAGTTGTTCAGCCTTTTGGTATGAGTTTTCTCCCTCCCCCATATTATCGAAAGGACTCTAGGTCAGATGATCGACCGCACCCAGGCTTGAGGGGCCCGGTGAGTGTTTAATGCTTAAACTGGCATCGTTCATGTACCAAGGCCATAAAAAAATAGCATAGAACCTGAATGTTAACAAATGTTTCGTCGTGGGATTAATGGCTCGATTTCTTTCAGGTAGGGATGTGATTTCCCTTCAAATAGTCTTAAAAGCATCTCTACAGTATCCTTAGACAAACGAAAACGTAAAGTAATGTAAAGAAATACTGATAGTATTTTAATTCTCAGAGGAATTGTCAAGAAGCAAATTCTGACAAAAATCTTCCCATAAATTTCCATCATTAAACTTAATTTTATAATAGCAGTACTCAATACCAAATATCCAATTGACTGTTAGACGCAGTAGTTGTGTATACTATTCACTTGACCAATCACAATCCAGTATATCTTATTCGGATTAGATCCCATCAATTTCCGTAGAATAAAACATTCCACAATTTATCCACGGATTTCTCTGACTCTAGCGTGTGCTGTAATTGTAGAAGTGTTATTCCGGGGATAGCCGTAGGAATTAAAACGTAGACCACTTGTCCAAAACATGAATACCTTTCGAACGATTTAAGTAACACCTACCTTTAACGTAATGTAGGATTTACAAAGCTATGGAGTAATAAAATGGTGGAATCTCTTCAAAGGGTACGAAAATTTTAACCGTGGCTCTGGTGCAGTGGCGACCGCCTAATTATGTTTTGGTATACCATTATACCAGTCTATTTTTCCCGAAAATATTTTGTACCAAAACCCAACAAAACAAATAAGAAAAGGCTGCCGACTCCATTCCTTTGTACCGCTATCCGCATCGTTTTCGGTGGCAATGTAGTGAGCGATTTGCGATTCGTGTCGCTACGTGCAAAACTTTCCTGTGCATAAGTACTTCAGTTATACGATAATATAAATATCTTTCTAAGTAAGTAGTCCTTAAAATAGTAAGTCCTCTTGCAAAATTTCATATGCACACAGAAGTCGTAAAAGTCTGTCTAATCTGTCATTCCACAGTAAGCAAGATTGCGTTGGTCAAACAAACGCACCGCTTGACACAACAAACAACATTGTAGAAATATGGACGGATGCATCTAGACACTTTGATCGGATGTTTTCACTACTCCTTGGGTCTGACGATTGTAGTATATCTCACAAAAACACAAAATAATCGGACTGCCACTAAATCAACAAAGTATGTAAGCTCCTTCCAGTCTGAGTTCGTCCAGTTGAAAAAAAGCAATTAAATTGAATATCCATGTTACCGACGTACAAAAGCCAAAACGCCGTTCCATAGGCGTGCCATATTTAAAGAAATATAAAAAATTGTTAACGAAATTTTATGACGAAATCCCAAATATTCGTAACATTTGTTTCTGTGGCATTATTTGTATTGGGTATAATGTCTATATCATTGCCATTATTAATTTCGTTCACGTCGAAAACGCCATTTTAAAATAATAATTGCTACTTACCTCCGCACACAGCTGAAGTCTAGTGACGACTAAAAATGAACACGTGCTCGGCGCTCAAATTTAATGGACCTGGTCTAATTGTCGATACTGATAGGCATTTCATATATAAGCTTGTACTGTAGCTACTAACAACATTTCTCCGTGCCAAATGTAGGGGGCAAGGTTAAACGGTACATTACATGAATACTCTGCTTTGGTATAGGGTAAAAATGTATTTTTTAATACGCTCGGTATAAAGTCGGTAGTTTTTTTGTTTTTTAAATGAACCAACTCTTACTAGATAGATCTTATACATTATTTTCATTTTCCGGGCTGATAGGTCGTCGTCTACCTGACGCCGGTAGTGAAAGGAGGACAAATAGAGAATAATTGTTGCACACCATTTTATACTCCGTGTGTAGCCCAAAATTTTATACGTATAAATCTCTAGTCCCCTTGACCCCACCATCATCTTTACTCACCTATTTGCTTAGGATAACTCAGTTTCAGATTTTTCATTATCTGTACGAACTCCTCCACGTCCTTTGTCAGCCTCGGGTTAAGCCTCTTCTCTTCCCAGACGGAGGTGACGGTCTGGCCCTTATAATCATGCGCCGGATAGAGCAATGTTGTCTCAGGTAATGAGAAGATTTTCTCGTGCACGCTGCGATAGAGGGTGGCAGGGTCGCCCTCCTGGAAGTCGGTACGGCCGCAGCCGCGTATCAGCACCGCATCGCCGGTGAACGCGACACCCTGGAAGATTGTTCTGGATCAAATAATCCCTAAGTGACAAGGCGACGGAACGACATAGGGGAGAAATGGGGAGAATTTTTGATGGAACCAACAGGAAATTAGATGCCATTGAGGCGAATTTACAGTTTACACTTTTGATGTTCATCGTAGATGATTCATTCACAGTTTATACGTAGTTCATGTAGAATTCATACCTTCAGAAATAGGAGTTTGAATAACCTTCTGTGGAAGAAATGGGTGTTAATCAAATAGTAAGCTTTTTTTTTTTATTTTAACTCCTTAACTCCAATATATGTAGTAATCGCTTACTTAACAGTTGAGCGTTAGCAGAAGATGGTTGTAAAAATTCGAAATATGCAAAACCACTGATATCGTCGATGGTGCGTTAAGACTTGAATTCGCCGAAGAAAACAATTGTCAGAAACCTCAGAATGGTTAGTGAAAATTTCTTGAAAAGATCCTAAGGCGTAAAAAATTCAATTGCGAATGAATGAAGTTCATCGTATTTTTCAAAACATTTGCCATTTGTTGCATAAGCCGATATCTTTATGACAATAGGTCAATCAGGAAAATTAAAATTACCAGCCACTCTTCATTAAGTGGTGTTTTATAGAGTAAATGAGAATATTAATGATATTTCCTGAAGTTTGCAAATCAATTTAAAAAAAGTCTCAAGCAGTCTATTAAGAGCTAAGTACTGATTTATAAGCGTTTTTAAGAATAAATGTTTTATAATGCTCCTGAGGCTTATTGCTCCAAATTACTTCAGTATATTTAGAAAAATGTTTCCATATATTCATCTTTCTATTACAAAGACAGTTTTATACTTTCTGCTGTTACACTCAGTTGCTCAAACCGTTTTCGAGGAACGATGGATATTCCAGCGTAATATTAAAGTAGAATAGCCATCTATGTATCTCCTGAACGCAATGTGATATCGATATGATTCGAGCGGCATATTTTGTTGCTGATTTGTTGGTTTCTGACCCCTTAACTACATAAATGAAAAATTCTACATGGAACAAAATTATTTCAAAATACAAGCATCATCAGAGAATTTGTTGCTAACTCGCTACTTGTGGTTATTTGGTATGTGATTAGCTTAATAAAACATTAAAAGCAGGTAAAAAGATAAAATTTCGTTTAAATTAAATTGTTAATAACTTTTGTACAAATTTCTCTATAAATTTGATTCCGCGTAACAAGTAAGCTCTTGTGGTGCACAATTTATGGAAAAATTTCCAAACGATTCATCAAATAGTTTTTACAAAACGTAATGGTAAAGATAGAGCAACTCTACGGGGTATGACTTGAAGAAGAGTTGCTCTACCATTTCACATCGTTAATTGACCTGAAATTTAGTTCAAACAATACAAAAATTTACTGTAAAACAAATATTTTTTTGCCTATAAATAAATTGAATAACTTTTTTGTATGAATATTTAGAATTGTACTTTTTTATTCGGAAACCTTGCATTTTTACAGAAATTTAAAAAAAGAAGTTTTAGAAGCTTTATTTATAAACATTAAGGAACAAAAAAACCGTACCGTAAACTGCACCTGAAATGTTACAACTGGGTGGCGACTCACCAATACGCATGCTAATAACACTCTTCAACATTGCCTTGTAGAAGAAAGAGTCCCGAAGGGTAGGAAAAATGATGAGATGATTTTACTGTTTAAAAAATATATAAATTGCTCATTTGCTACAAGAACGTCACAACCAAACAATTTTATTTCAAGAAGAGACGAATAAAACGTATTTTAAGGTATTTGAAGTCCAACCTCCAATATAATGGGACGATCAAGTGATATTTGTTTACGAATTCTAGTGATATCCAGCGACAATTATGAAGAGTTGAGAAATGACACAACTAAGATTTTTAATACGCCAATAACCCAAAATTGCAATTTTACAGATGTGGCGTTCTTGTAACAATCACCGTTCTATTAGTCAACTCTAGCAGCAACAACCTACAACAAGTTGACTGACACTAAAGCGATTGACCTGCTAGAAAACTGGACCTTTCTCACACCTTTCAACTACCCACAGATCATCTCGAGAAATTCTATGGCAACACTGATCGATAAGCGTAGTGATTAGGACTTAAAAATGGTTGATGTGAATGTATTTTTACCAGCTGAACACGACAATTACCACAAAAAAAAATTTCTCTGCTTCGCAATTTATAAAGGTGATTTCAATTTTAAAAATTAGAGGTAAGCAGTGTAGTTGTAAAATTAGTTCTCCTTCAGTATGTGTTTTCTCAAACAAAATGCCTCAGTAATGTGTCAATGCAGTGGACAGTTTTTGTTACATTTGTTATATGACATTTTCAATTGAGAAACGGAGCTTAATCACATTGATCAGAAGTAATTACTACCAATATTTTGGTATAAACGTAGGTGATCAAAGGAAGCATAGCTACCACAAATGGCAACTCGTGTTTAGTGATTGTGCAATGCCTTTTGCTGCACCTTGATTTGGCAAAAGTCAATTAATCAAATGTAAGTGTCTGTTATTTCTGCATGAGCCTTCATCTTTAAAGTGGCTGTTCAATTCAAAAGAAGAGAAAAATACTGTGCCTTTATTTTTCCTTAACCATCGGGTCTGTACTACACTCCAATATTTACCAGTTTATAAACCTCCCAGAAATTTTAGTTTTGATAAGAGTGAATGTGAAGAGCAGCATGAAGGTTTTGATGAATAAGGAACCATCAAAGCTAGTTTTTCCGTCGACCCAGATTTTGTGGTAGATGACTTGGGTAAACCACACAGATTAAGTCAGGAGAAACTGAATAATCTCGTTCTAGATTTTGACTTGTCAAAAGGAAAGCCTAAACTCTTGGGGTCTAGGCTACAGAAATGGCGTCTCCTCCAACCAGATGTCGGGTTTACTGACTACAGAAGTTACCAGAAATATCTGCTTTTCATTTTGATAAAAGAAAGTCTTGCCAGCTGTCAATCAAGTCTATTTATATACATTTTTTTAACCTAAGTTTAATCTGAAAGCAGTTTACTGCACAATGGTAACATGTTCCCTAAATTTCAGTTGGATATGTAATTCATATGAAGGAGACCTCTAAAAACATGAAAGCTCTCACTGATTAAATGAAGTATGGTGAAGATAACTGGCAAGTCTGTTCTGATTTGAAAGTTTTGGTTTTACTTCTGGAAATGTATTTAGTTATTCTAGGCATTGCTGCTTTCTATGTATGTGGAATAGCCAAAATAGAAAGTCTCATGAAATAAATGGTGAATGGAGGAGGTAAAGCTATCGACCATAAAGGAGAAGCTTTCAACTATGAGAGGGAAGTTTCCCACATTAAGTGATGGCCAATGAAACAATTTTCGTTGGATTCGTAAAATTTTTAAAGATTTCTAAGTTTGATCGGATACTGAAAGACAGCTTGAGAAACGTTTTAAGGTCTGGATTTCTTGAGAATAGGAGGGACAAATAAATCTTCAGTTGATCAAAGAACTGCTCGAAAAATAAAATACTCTAGGTTGCAATAGGTCTCTAAAAATAAGTAACTGAACGTGATGAGCATGGGAGAGATCCCATCAAGATATTTCTGTGATGAAATAGGGATATCACGACCGTTAGAATGGATCCGTGCTGGTAAACTGTCTGCAGAGATGTTCCGGAATTTACATACAAGAGACAGTCCAAAAGGAAATCCTCTCATAAAGTCACCATTTGATTTACGTCGAGAGACTATTCTTTGAAGTGAAATTTCATATTCACACATATAGCAAAAATTTATAAGGATTTTGTACAAGAAATTGCGATATAAAACTATCATTTCAAACTTATTCAAATTTTGTAGAGGTCTTAGTATTATGTATGCCTATTACCTATTTTCGAATCAGAAGCTAATAAAAGATTCATTATTGTTTTCCTTTTTGTCGATACCAAAATTACTCACTCAATTTGTTCATTGGGGTTAGGAAATACCCAGAAAGTTGCAAAGAAGTAGTCTATTTTTCCCACAGTGGAGTTAGGAATTGAAATAGTACAATAGTAGTCTAATCCACTACATTAAATGAAACGCCAAATATCATTGAGAGTTAAAAGAGAATTATTGAGAATGAGAGGATCGTCAACATTTTGTGAATAATGAATAAATAAACACATATACACTAAAACTTACAAAACGCTAAATTTAAGTTTAAATCTTTACAACATGAGGCGCCCACTTTGAAATAAACTTACTATTTCTAGAAGGTTAATAAAAGGTTAAAGACAAACGTTAACTGGAGAAGGGTGGGAGATTCAACCGTCGGGACAAATGTGACGAATTTGTTAGCTGGTGTATTAGAGTTGCCTATACTAAAGGATGTGTTAATTTAATTATAATCGAGTCGTTTTAGGAAGGGAACATTGCCAATAAATTATAGAACAAGGACGAAAATTTCTCTGGCCCGTTTTAACTTGTAGAGCGAAATAGGTTATGCCGCCGCTACAGCTGCAGACGGTTTCTCGAATGTCTTGCCTCACACATGAGAAACAAGACATGTTTGCTCGTGGTAGTTATAGAGGCAGATTAAGAGTTATGAATGGAATTTTGGATGAATCGAATAAATCCGAAGACGACTCGATTATATAGATGGAAATTGTTAAATAAGGCCTGCTTTTAATTTGTATAAAATTTTACTGAAGATTGGATGGGAATCATTATCCCCGAAACATGTAAAAATTTTTAATGATATTTAGCGTTTTATTTAATGTAATGGGTTGAACTGTGCATGTACTGCTTCAATCGAGAGAAGTTTTTGTTGGTCATTGTAATCAAAATTAAATTGAAAAGAGGTGGTTCGCCAAATGAGTGGTTCTATTAAGTATTGACATAATTATATAAAAAAAAACTATGATGGAACAACTGTATAACTGGCAATGTAAATTCAACTTTGTTAATCAAGAGAAGAGTCGCTCTTAGTGGACTGATTTTGGCAATTCACGATGTATTAACAAACAAGGGAATTGCAATTAACCTGAAAAAAAAGTGTTCCAATGCTGCATCTTCAGTAACAAATATGGATACTCTATACAAACATATATACACCAGGTGACAAAAAACTTTTAATCGGGTTTAAATTTATAACTAACGACAATTACCGAAATTGGCCAAACACGTCAATTTTTATTTCGAAAGGAAACCATTTTGTGCATATTTTCAATCCTGTAGCTTCAACCCTTTAACCAGGGTGAATTCTACCCTTAAAATTTAAGTAGGGAAGAGGAGTCAAGTAATACCTCATTTTAAAGCTTATCAAATTTTTTTTTTGTTTTTTTTTTTTTGTTTTTAAATTTGGAACAGTGAGTTTTGAGAACACGAACACAGGGTATTCCTTAGATAAAAAATAAAGTGATAATTTAGAAGATTTAGAAGTTAATTTGTTACTTCGGTATTGATTTTTTTGTATGCTTTGATTGTTTTTAATCGTATTAATTAAAAAAAAAACGGAAAATGGTTTTGAGAACGATAACAGTGCAGTTCCAAGTGTGGTTAGGTTCGATATACCATAGAATCGTTCCAGTCATCGTGTTACTTTTTCAAAAACCATTTCCAATTTCGTATTATTTCGCATTAAGATGGACAATAAAGCAGAAGGAGTTTAAATAATTTTTATCAGTGACTCCCAAAATCATTGTTGCCTAAGAACAGCTGTAGTTTTCAACGAGACATCCAGGGAAACACGTGACGACAATCGTCACATTTTTAGAGGTCGTACTCAGTACCCTGAAAAAGTGAATATATGGGCCAGTATTTTGAGAGATTTCATAATAAGGCCGTTATTCATAGAAAGAAATTTGACTTGTCAAATGTATGCTGAAATGTTAGATACCGCAATAGAACCATTAATAATTCAAGAATTGGAAAATCAAAAACATAGATGGAAATCTTTCTTTAACGGAAGAGTTACTCCATTTTCAAAAAGATGGAGCACCTTCCAACTAGGTACTCCCTACTAGCCAATGGTTGGATGAATACTATCAAAATCAGAGGATTGGTAAAAGAGCAATGGAATCACCACCGCGTTCACCCAACCTAACCCCTATGGATTTTTTCCTTTGGCGTTATATAAAATCTGCGATCTTTCGTTCCCAACCGGCCGGATTCAGTTGAAGAACTGTAAAATAGAATTATCCAAGAATGTCGACGCATATCCAGAGACTCTTTTGCGAAAGTTCGAGAATAGTTTAACAATAGGCTTTATTATTGTTTTGAAAATAGCGGAAATCATTTTGAACATCTATTATAAGAACCCCTTTTTTTAAGTAAATCAATTAATACTTTGATGGTAATGATTATTTTCTTTCACACTTTCGTAAAACTTTTTTTAATAACATACGATTAAAAACAACTAAAGCATACAAAAAAATCAATACATAAGTAAAAAATTAACTTTAAAATAGTCTAAATTATCACTTTATTTTTTTATTTAAGGAATATCTTTCGTTCATTTTCTCGAAAATTGCTGAATCAAACTTAAAAAACAAAAGACCGTCGAATTCAGAATTTAATACGCTTTAAAATGAGGTATCACTTGACCCTTCTTCTATACTTCAATTTTAGGGGTGGAACTCACCCTGGTTGAAGAGATAGGTTTAAAAATATGTACAAAGTGGTTCCCCTCGAAATAAAAATCAACGTCTCGCCGATTTTTATAATTGTCGTTGGTTCTAAATTTAAATTCGAGTGAAAGTTTTTAAATTGTCACCCGGTATATATATACATATATTGATATAGTATCAATGTCTAAAATCTACATATAGACAAGGATATGAAGCTGTACAGGCTCCAGGCAGCAAAGTATTCACGTTTTTTTCCTTACAAATAGACGTTACCATCGTGGGCAGCAGGGACGCCCTCTCGCGCTTGATTGCAGAACACTCCGCTGAAAGGAGTGCTCTATGCCTAAGTTGCTGATTAGATCACTCTCTCCCCTTCACTCGAATTTTGTTCCTTGTAGTCCCTGTAGCGGCCGCCCACGACAGAAACGTATATGTGTATCCAAAACAAGTGAAGCTTCTATAACATACTCGCAGAGCTTAGTATCCTCCTCTATAGAATTCATGGTAACAACCAATGGAAAGAAAACAACGACCAAGACATAATACTGAATACAGAGATATATTGAACACATAGACGACAATAGCTGAAAATCTAAGAGTTACACGTAGAGCTTATATAATGGGCAATGCTTGGTATAAGCCTACGAGAGAATGTAACTAACAGTGAGAAAAGTTGAAGAACAAATATCATAGATTCCATAGAGAGGAGCGCATGACTACAGTGGCAATGTGTGGGACACGTCGCACGGCAAAGTACTGACAGATGGAGGTTTAAAATTGAAAGAGAAGAAAGGTGGTTACTTTGTTATCAAAGGAAATGCGGATAAAAACAGGACCAAAGCAGCCGAGAATCGACAGGTATGGAAGAGAAATGGAGAAACAAGTTTTCAGCAATGGACGAACCAAGGCTGATATAAAAGATGAAGAAGATAGTATAAACTTTATTCTGCTGTATAATATCTTCATTTATAAAATAATATTAATAAAATAATTCTTGTTGAAATGTTTGTTTCTCTATTCTACTTTATACATATTCATTCTTGCTAAATTTCTGCAAATATCCAACTTTTACGTGCGGTATCAAATGTAGTATTTTTTTCTGTCGCACTCTTGTGGTGTTAACAGTTACAAGCACTGTCATTGTTCACTTTGAATGAAATTAAAATGAATCTTTCGCTGTGGTTGAATCATCCACGATGAACAGTTATAGTGCAAATCCGCCATAGCTAGCACAATCAATGTAGCGAAAAGAATATATCGTGTATGACCTCAAATTTTGGAAGTTGGAACGGTTCCAATCTTAATTCCGAATAATTTTTCTTTAGAAAGTTTTTGTTGTCGCTGTTCAATTATTTGTCTCTAGAATATCATTACAACCTACAACTTTATTGCATTCAAATCGTATAATGATCCCCTTTATCGGCACAGTACTGTACATTGTTAGTTGCAGTATTTCGTTGAGTTATCTACACCTTAATTTGGAGAGATTAGAATAAAACGATGAGTGCCTGAAAACTGATAGCTTCCCCGATGTAATGTCACATAGTCACATAGTTTTACATGATGCAATGTCACATAGTCATTTCTTTTTAAATTTGCATTTAATAGAACCTGAAGATTAGACATCTACACCTCTGTGAACTACAAAGTTTCTGACTCAACTGCATGCATGAAATCTTCTATAACTTTCCTTTACCCTAAATCATTAAAGTAATTACCTGTTCTTCGCAGTAGAACGAGCAGCAGCCGTTCGTATGTCCTGGCGTACTTAAAACTCTGAGTTTGTAATTTCCGAATGTAATGTAATCATTCTCGTCGATAAGGATGTCGGCTTGGGCTCCGCTCTTTTTCGATATGATACTTTTGCAGTCAGAAAGTAATTTCAGGGCTCCTGTTCCTGTGACGTGGTCGGCGTGCATATGAGTATTGACTGAAAGAAATCAGGATTACAATCATTATAAACGAGTCATAGATCGTTAGTGTACGTGAATACGTGTACATTTTATGGTGGTCGTTGTTTGTCGCTATTTATTGAAGTAGAATAAATTGTAATCATAGTTAAAGTTCGTTGAAAATGCATATCCCACACAAAAATTTAGTTCATTTTTTTTATGATCAGAGTACAAGTCAGTTGTAAGAGACGATTTATTATTTTTGAAGCAGTCGTAACAAATCCTAATAAATTGTGCCCAGCGAGCAAAAATCCTTTACAACGGTGAACGCCAGTTATAAAAAGCTTTTCAAATAAATAGGGGTAAGGGGGAAGGAAGAACAGAAATTTTGCCATAAAAGGAGAATTTACCCCTAAACGCCCTTTGTCTATGGCCAAACTTATGGCTCATCAATAAACGTAACAACTGTAATTATTAAAATGAAACTGATATAATTTGATACCAACCCAGACCCTTTGTTGAACTATTGTCATGAAATTATCTAATTACAATATTCACAATAAAAATAAACTGGTTCGACTATGATCGGCGCGAAAAGAAATGATTATTAATCTACTCATTTCAGAAAAAATATAACATAATGTTGCAATGTTACCAAACATTTTAGTACACTATAAAGAATAGCAAACTTTTGTTTCACGAGAGTTGGTTTACTTTATTAAAATTGGGTAAAGTTGTGAGAAAATGTCACCTCTAATATTTTAATCTGCTTTACCTTGAAGTTTCTGGACCGCTTTCCAATGAACTTCCCTGATCATTTCAGATTGTATGTTGTATGAGACTATTAAAGCCCGAAACGTTTACGATGAACACGTCCCAATAAATAACCCGTTGGCACGTCGACGGGATTGAAGACGTTAGAGTCCCGAACCGGTCTCGTTCCCGTTCTGAACTAAGGCCGAAATTGAGCTAATCAGTTCCGTGTCAGGGAACGTAATTATGCAATACAGAACATCAAGTTAGCGTCATGGGCTTTGATAAGTCCGCGCTTCCTCTTTCCCTTTCGCTCCATAGAGTTCTGTTAATAGCATCCTGCGTTGCCAACCCTAATGATCTTTTATTGATCGTCGGATCGCAAGAAAACTCGATTTGAGCTTTCATAAAAGTTAATTATATAATTAGGAACATGCAGGGATGTGGTCGTGAATTAAATTTCAATGGAAATTACAACTAGAGTAACGCAACTACTGAAGTAATGTCGTTATTTGCTTCATGATTGCACCGACTGCGCCTCGAATTTTCGAAGAGCTTATTGAAAAGCAAATAATAGAAACAAACATGTAACATACACGGTCTTGAAAAAGTCTACCGATAGAAAGAAATCACAGATACTAAAGGTGATTTTAGGCCGATTAAAAAACCGCCAATAAAATTCTTCCTAAGGTTGGTAGCGCCCTTTGAAAATGGCATTCTCATTTCAATTTTTTTTTTCAAATATGTTCTAAACGACACGTTGATATAGTGTAAAACTTGTCACATCAAATAAAGGTTAAATAGCAAATATTTTATTATAAATGTGATTTTTCTGTGATGGCCGTAACCCACTTTATTTGAGGACACCCATGAGGTCTTCCTTCGTAATTCTTCGAAATCAATGATTACGTTTCTCTTTTTCTTTGATAAAAGGCTGTAAATGTCGTACGAATAGGAGGTCCTCTACTCAAAAATTTTGTCTACAAGCTGCTGTCCAAGCATTACTTTAGACCTCACTGTCCACTAAATGCATATCGGTATATTGTTCATTCATAAGCACAAACGAAATTTGTTTTATTAAAATCAATACAATATGTGCTGACAAATTGCAATGAAATGCATACTAAATACAAATTTTTGATTATGCCTTGAAACAAAGCTTGAACTGCAAAGTGGCATAACTTCAAGTGGCCTTTATGAAGCACTTGTAGAATTTTGTTTTCAGTTTCATGGAAAATTTTATGTTCAATAAATAGTGTGATCACAATATGCGTTTTTATCAGTAGCTTCGACCTTCGATATCACACAATTTTCCGAAGTAATTCTTTTCCCTTTATTTTCGTAACACATCTATTGTTAATAGGCTTCATCTTCTTTGTGAGAACCGTAAGGCAGTACCGTAAGCATGCAGCCATACATTTTCTCTGTTAGTTTCGGGAGAAGTTGCGTATTCATAATATATTTCAATTTCCGATTTAGAAATATAAGCGTTAATCAATTCTACGCGAACATTCTCTGGGTATCGATCTCCCATCCACATCAAACATTTCATTTTTACGAAACTTTGAACCTTTATTAGGATTTTGTTTAATAATCCAGAATATTACAGGGCTTTTTTAGCTATACACGATTGTCCTACTACACTATTGTCAACTTCGTCCTATTTAACCATGAATTTTGAAATTTTGATATCACTAAAAAGTACTTTAAAGCTAGTTGGAAAATACCTACAACATTTAAAAAGATGGTTCGTTAAAAAAGATACGTCCGTCCAAAAATTTAATCTTTCATTGGAGATTACAGACGTGAAAATTGCTTACTCACCTTTGATCAGTCGAACGACGGGGAAAATACGATGAATAACTCCTTTTTTCGCATTTCTTTCTGCTTTCTGAAGAAAAAATATTTTTTCTCTTGTATCGCTCACCCATAAAGGGAAAGCTTTTCGGATTGAAATATCTTACTATGAAAATAGGTAGGCGCTAATTTTATTTCTGCAATATCTTTGAAGTGATATTTACATGTTTTTAATTGTACTTGATTTCACACGACACTTTATGATATCTTACGTAAAACACGATATTCTCGCATTTATTGTTTGGGACATTTTTATTTTCTTACATACGATCTGGTACATTTGTTTTCTATATTTCATCTCCTTCGATCCTCAAAGTTTCAAAATGTTTAAATTAATCTGCATTAATTAATTCACTCTCTTATCTATTTATTAATTACTTGTAAATATGTTTCGAAATCAATGTTTTCTCGTCACCGTCGTCTGCCTTGTTAGTCTTCACCCTGCATGTAACGTCCTTCCAGTCTGAATTGGTCCAATTGAAAAAAAAGCAATAAAATTCAACAGCTAATCTACTGACACACAAAGACCAAGAAACCCATCCATGGGCGTGCCATATTTAAAGAAATATAAAAAATTGTTACTCACTTTGTCAACGAAATTTTATGACGGGGTTTAGGTAGTGAAAACATTATTTTGGAGTTGATTTTTTGACATGACATAAAAGTTAATAATATAACAAAATAACTAAAATAAGTAACGAAATAAATAAAGTATCAAAAAATGTCATTGTCCGGCGAAGACCACGCTAGAGGTGTGAGTAAACTTTGCTTGAATAGGAAATATGATTGGTATAGTTATTAGGAGGGATGGACGTTAGTTGTTAGCAAGACAAATGCAAGTTAATTTAAAATGCAAATTGAAAAAAAAGTGTAACTAATGCAAGATGAATGGCAATTGCAAATAAAGCATAGACAAGTAAAAAAGCAGTATATAGCATTTTTTTAATAAAATTTTATAATTTTTATATTTTTTTTTTCTTCTTTTTTTGATTCTTTCTTTACACGTAACTACGAATGTCTTCGTGGAGATTACATTTTTGAGTGTAACTAATACCCACATATGTATTCCCAAATTAATCCGAAAGTTCATTTAAGGAGGAATCGAGGTCAGTATTAATAACTATCGGTTGAACAGGTTCTCTGAAACATGGTTTTCTTTTTCTCGTTGGAAGACATGACGAGATTTTTCCAAATAAGTTTAAAGGAGTCGTCATTACAAACAATGCGAATATTTTCTAAAACAACATTTGATAGTGTGGGGACAAAGTTATATTTTCGCAAATGATCCTTTACTGTAGCCCAAACTAACTCCCGGATTAAAAACGCAATGATAAGGTGGAAACCTTAAAACGGTGTGTCCATGTTCCTTTGCTAAATTGTCAATAAAATATTGTGGTTTGAAATTATGACTTTTGATGAGACCTATTAAAACATTCCTTGTAGCTGCATTTGGAAATTCTAAGCCCTTTGAATTCATAAAATGTAATATTTCAGCTTTCTTTGTATTGGAATTTGGAACTTTCTCAAGTTGCCGGAAATGATACGATGCATTATCCATAACAATCACCGAATTTGTTGGAATATAGTTATTCAGCAAACCACCTTTCAAACAAAGCCGCACTCATATCTTGACGACATTCAGGACAACTTTGTGTGATGGCTTTTGCTGAAAGAAGTAAGGCGTTTGGAATAAAACCATTTTCATTTCCAGCATGCAAAATTATAACCTTCTTCCCCCTCGAGCAAGGTGTATTTAAGGCACAATTCTGGGAATTATCTACTCAACCGTATTTGACCACATATTGTGCCTCAAACCAGGTTTCATCCAAATAAATAATACTTCCATTATTGTAGCGGTGTGCCCAAATGTTTCTTAGATAATTTTGTCTTATTCCAACGATACGAGGTGATTCCATGATTATCATTCGCGAGTTATTTTACTTAAATCCACATTTCAAAACTATATTACGGAGAGATTATAATGACTGATACTTATATTCTTTGGAAATTTTTAATTTTGAGGTAATGATTTGTAAAGTCGGAACTGTATTTTCTTTATAGGTAGCGTAAATGGTTCGCCGAATGACGTCCTTGAAAACATCATCAATATTTGTATTACAATCGCAACACGTTTACGTTTTGCTTGATGATCTACGATGTTACCTTGTTTAATAACACGACAAATCGTTGTTCGCAGTAATTTAGTTAATTCAACTATTCTCCGTACAACGGAATTTGAAGAGTGTTGCGGTGACTCTCCTTTTAAACAAACATAAATATCTAAAATTATACCCTGTGTCTGAACGTGTCATTATGGGAAAATTCCCAAATTTGTGCCCCATTTGTTTCTGTAGCATTATTTGTATTGTGTATAATGTCTATATTATTGCCATTATTAATTTCGTACACGTCGAAAGGTCTTCAAAAGACCATTTTAAAATGATAATTGGAATTGCATACACACACACACCACTGAACTCTAATGACGACTAAAAACGAACACGTGCTTGGCGCTCAAATTTACTGGCTATATATATATATATATATATATATATATATATATATATATATATATATATATATATATATATGGACCTGATACTAATAAGCATTTCATACATAGTCATGTATTGTAGGGACTAACAACATTTCTCCCCACGAAAGATAAGGGGGAAATTTAGACGGTACGTTACGGGAATACTCTGGTAAAAACGTATTTTGTAAATGCGCTCGGTATAAAGTCGGTTTTTTAACTGGACCAACTCCTACTGGAAGGACATTACCTGTCTTGCATTGCTTGTTTCACTTCACCATTCCATGAGAGACGAGGTCTCCCTCAGTTTCTGTTGTGGGGCTGCCAATTCGATATTTTTAGAGGCCATCTCTCTTTCGGCATTCTAGGTACCTATACCAATTCATACATTTTCTTTTATTGTGTGTAAAATGTTTACTTCCATCGCCATCCGTTCCCTTGAAATTTAAATATTAACGTGTAACTGCAGAATCAAAGTTTCTTATTCTCGGTAAAATTCACCTCAAAAATTGGCAATTTCAACGAAATTTTTCACTTTTTATTTTATTGCAAAACTACGAATTTCTTAGTAAATATTATTTCTCCTGGTGTTATGGCAGTATATACTTAGCGATTTCCCTATAGATGACACCACCGAACCTCCATCCCAAACATTTTTTCCTACTAGGACAGATTTCCCAATGTTTCGTTTTCATATTCGACTCACCCGCGTAAATCAAATTCAGGCCCAAATCCCTCGTCAGCTGAAAGTCCCGCTTGGCATGTTCCACGACCGGATCGATGAGGATGCACTCCCTCGTGCCGGAGTCGCCCAGCATGTACGTGTAGGTGCAGCTGACGGCGTCGAAAAGCTAAAAAACTTAAATAAATATCCTCGGAGACAAAGCGAACTAACGACAAGTTTCTCTCACCTGTCTGAATACGAAACCACTTGACCTGCCAGCGGCAGAACTTAGCAATCTCACAGACGGCATTTCTAGAACTCTCAGTTGAGAGAGAAAATGCATTGGAATTTGGAAAATTATATCGAGAACGGATGAGTTACATACTCAACAAACTAAATAAGTACGGTTTGTTTATCGGCTTAATTGACGAAATCCACGTTCTGAGGCGTTGTTGTCAGACTCGAGCCAAAGCACTGGTCCTGGGGAAAAAACTAGTCTTCGCTAAACAACATAAAAATCTATCGCTTGGGTTGTGCATTAAAATCGCATCTGACCATTTTTCATTTCTGGCCACTCCCTGATTTATATATTTTCTTCTCACTTTACACCGATACTTTTTGTAAGACTCTACAATCCGTGATGCGAAGTTTTTCATAGTCGATGTATTCGACGTGTTTTACTGAAATATTTGGACCAACTGTAATAAAAATGTCAAATTTAATTTTGATATGACGCAATTGACGTAACATCAAAACTGAAGCAAAATGTTAAGCGACTGTTTATGTTTACGAATACCGTCTAAAGTAGAGACAAATAAAAAGGGAGGATGAATTCAGAAATCGCCACGGTTAAAACTTCGTAAGCGTTTTAGATTTCACAACATTACATAACAAATTTTGCTCAAAACCGGCGTAAACAACACTTGATTCATTACTATGATTCACTTTCATTTTGTGATCAATACATACTTCCCCAATTCAATAAAGCAAAAGAAAGAGAATATGAAAGAAAAAAGTGCGGAAAGTAATATCACTTTGTCAATGTTGCGTTAATGTGGCTCCATCTAACGACTGGAGCCTAAATGTGTATTGTGAGAAAACAGAATCCATGTGTGATGGTACTGATCGATTCTCTCAATGTTAGTTGCCTAAATGCGTTGGAAAGTAAAATGAAATTAGTGGTTTTATTGCAAAAGAACCTCTCCTATAAGATATTAAAAATTTCGGAAGATGATAATGGTAAACTAACTAGGTTATGTTTCTAAAACTGATGTTTAATTTGGTAAAATAAAATATATTGAATTTGGATACTATTCAATTTAAAGGTGTAAAACTTCATCACGTAGCGCAAATTCCCAAAATTGAAATGTTTCAGTCTGAACCCGAAAAAATACGTCTTGATATTTTTACAAATAGAACTAAACCGAATTTTCATAATTCCAACGGCAAATATGAAGAAAGAAAGTATTTATCTATTATATAAAAATGAGTCGCTGAATGTGTTGCTAAGCGCAAAACTCGAGAACGGTTGGACCGATTTCGCTAATTCTTTTTTTAAAATATTCCTTGAAGTACGAGGATGGTTCTTACGGAGAGAAAAATTCTAAAAAAAAAAAAATAAAAATTTTAAATTTCCTGAAAAAGTCTAAAAACAACAATTTTCTATACTCCCATATAAAAGATTTGTGATAATACTTAAAAGTCAATTTGAACTTTAATACCATACGATAAAGTTTGTGTTAGTGGAGAGGTCCCGGGAAGGCAAAACAATTGAGTGACGTTAGTATCGTATAAATATTAATGTCAATATTTGTCAATATTTATTTTTTTAATCAAAAACAAATTGTCTATGGTAACATGTAAATTGTCTGTGGTAAAATGTCACTTGAAATGTAAATATCTCTTTGCTGTGCATCTATAATATTACTAAACCTAAAATACACAAATTTCTATAAAATTAAAAAAGTGTTGTGTGTTTGTGACTTACTAAATATGCCTCCTATAAGGCGGCGGACAAATTTAGGCAGGAGAACCCGAAATGCAACAAATCAAATGCATTATCAATCTAATCGTACTGCCCAGGAACGTGAAGATCGCAATGAACGTGAAAGAATTCGCTTAAGACAGACCCGTGAAGCGCGACATTCGACTAAAAATGGTGCAAGTTTGAATCGAGCTGCTTTCTGTTACGATATGTCAATTGATTACAGTGCCTACAACTGTGTTGCTATTGGACCAATGAACTCAGTTTGCCAATATTGTAAGGCATTGAAATACAAAAATGAAGCCAATGGATTGTGTTGCGCAAATGGGAAGGTGAAATTGATACCATTGCTTCCACCTCCAGAGCCATTGTACTCATTAGTTTTAGGAATAGGAACAGATTCAATACGCTTTTTAAAGAATATTCAACAATATAACGACTGCTTTCAAATGACTTCATTTGGAGCATCAAAGGTAGTTCGGGAAAATTTTATGCCAACTTTTAAGGTTTGTAATGTATTTGCAGTTGTATGTTAATTAATCATAACTATTATAGCCCATATACATTTTTACAATACATTTTTTCAATCAAACAAAAAATATCGTGTACCATAAAGTACTACAATAAAAATGAAACTTGATTTAGAATAAGTAAAAATAAAATCAAATATAATAAGTAGGTATCATAATAAGAAATCTGAAATTGTGATTTTCATTGTGATTTTTTAGTGACTATTAAAAGAATTTTGTGAGTTTTATAATTTTTAATTTTTGACATAATGTAATTGTTGACTTATTAACTTAAAAAAATAAAAAATTAAAGAATCGACTGTTAGGCGATACGAAGTTCGCCGGGTCAGCTAGTTTGATAATAAAAATGAAATAGTTTGTTTCGCTAAAAGTTTGCTTTGATAGATGGATTTGTTCATAATTTAAAGTCTAAAACGTGTGTACAGAACTTAACACTACAGTAGCATATCTTACGGGATGTATTTTAAAAAAAATCCGTGCTTTCATAGCAATAATAATTTATTAACACCAGAAGCGAAGAAACTTTTTCCAGCAGGAGTTTACTCCCCAAATTTTTGAAATTTTCGAAAAAGTAATATCAGCCTTTATTTTCTGGAAAAATCGTGTTGTTTTTAAAAAATATTGATGCTATTGAGAATAACTGTTGGTCTAACGTGGAAGTTCCATTTCAAAATTCAAAAGTTTGTTTTTAGTCTCAAACAAACCATAGTGTTCTACAATTAATTAGAAAAATAGCTCTAAATTTGTTTTTTGTAAATTTAGGCAGCAAACAAGAGAGAACTTTTCTTGCAACGATTACTTTTCAACATATGAATTTGTGATAAATTGATTTCAAAGGACCTCGTTAAGACACTTGGGAGCAAGGAAATAGATGAGATATTATTATACATAGTAAGAGATTATATTATACCACATGGCTTAAAGAAGGCTACGTACGTAAGAGCTTCTTAATGTTTCTCAGTTGTTATTGTCAACAGCTTATCATTTTGACTGATTTACACACTAGTTAACATATGTTATCATAAATGTTAACACAAATATAACTTACGATTTTACACCTTTATAATAGTAACTATGCTTGTTGTGATTTAAATGATAATGTATTTATTTTACGTTAACTTTCTGGTGAAAAGAGTCAACATAAGTCTTTATGTAAATTATGGTTTTTCAAATGTGACCTTTTAAAAAAATTGTTTTTATCTTCTCAAGAGTCAAGATATTTTAAAAACTTTTGAAACTGTCATCTTTATCTACCGCGAAAGTTCCGTTTTCGAAAAACCAATGTTTGGTGGCAAATGATCCCTAGTTGACAAAACTGAACTTTTCCTTAAAAGATGAAGGTATACCCACTGATAGGAGAGAGTAATTGAATTGGTAGGATAGACTTCATAGGCGCGCTATAGTCAGTAAACCATCTTCTATATCAATGTTATATTTATGGAGAGGGTTCTATGTCAAACGAAACTGGTGACTACCACTAATATTTGAATGCAGATATCTTTGAACAATATTTTAAGCAAATGTTCGACCTAATATCACCATTAAATAAACTTTACCGCTATTCTCTAGAAGGGAGTAGAGAATTTTGCAGCTTAAATCATAAACATGTAAAGTTTAAAGTTTCTGTCAATTCGGGCACTGTCGGCTAATATCCAGCCAACTGGTGAGTCACACAAACATTATGAAATTCGGGTTTGTAAAGATAACACACAATATATTTGTCGTTGTTTTGACGTTTTGATTTTTAAATTCATATGTAGAACAATGCCATTTGTTAGTGGACGAGGAGGAAATATTGGTCGACGTATTGAAAATGTCATTGTGAATTTGTAACAGTGATGATCTCATACTATGTCTTTTAATGTCGAAATCAATTATGCCACCCAGAAGAGGACCCAGTCTGTCGGGTCTGATAGTATAAATACAAATATGTACCATCCCAAAACAACTACTATGGCTAATACAACTCGTGGCATTGAATTACAACGAATGATTCATATTTAAGTATCTCGCCTATAAGGTCTAAAGTGAGACAACACAATTTACTACATAAACATAAAATAAATAAACAAACGTAACCACGTTTGCCCTTAAAAATCAATTTTAAAGTTCTTTCTTCAGTATAAAAAAAGGACTTTCTTGTTGATACACGTTTTAAATTTCTTACTTAGGGATTTTTAGGGGTCGTTCGGTAAACCGTCGGTCCATTTTCTTTGTTATGCAAATTTGTTACTGGATTGTATACTAAATACTTGAACTTCTTGTAAAATCGAGTAGATAACAGAAATTGTGTTGGTTTTTTGCGAAGATATTATGGTGCACCAGTTTTCAAAAGTCAGCTTTTTTATGCTCTCGTCAAGAAACGGATTATGTGAGTACATTCCTAAAACTCAGATATTGTCACAAAAATACCATTCACAATAGTTTTTCCACGTTCATAAAGGATAGTTTCTTATTATTTTTTTTTTTTTTGGTTCTTAACAAATAGGTAGCGTTTACCTACATCACCTGTAGTTACCAAACAAATCGAACTATCATTTAGAGATAGACCTCTCGTATTCGCTTTCAACAGGAGAGTAACGAGTGAGAAAGAGAAAATAGCAGCAATTTCGCCACCTCCAGCTGAGGTTCCCCGATCGCCGCAAATATCTCAACCGTCCCGGTCTCATTTTTCCATCGCCGCGATTGCCCTCCGAGGCTTAGATCATACATTTCGCTGAGGAGAAACGCAGTTATCTTTATAAATTTCTCGGGATGGAGTAGGTGTAATTTATAAAGACGTTCCTCGGGGCCCCCGAGCGTTTTGGCGTACATGCCCGGAAAAATACCGCGAGGAACACCTCGAGTTGATAACTTTCAAATTTATGGCCTCGGCTGGTTGAAGTAAAAGCCGAAGATCGACGTATGTGCCTGGATGTATTAAATTTGCTCTGAGGGATATTGAAATGGATGTGGGAAGCTCCGCGTCGGATAAACCGCCAACTTCCTTCACAGCACAGATCGAAGGTAGTGACTGTGTAAATAAAGATTGTGGAGATAAATTTCTGAAGTGTATCAATAAAATTTCAGTCATCCCTGGGATTAAACCTTTACATTACTTGGATTTTCATTTGAGTTTACAGTAAATTAGGGTTCGTGAAAGTTTTACGAACACCACGTTTATATCTTCCTGGTTATAACTTTGACCACGTAGATATACAAAAACAATTTTCTCAATGACAAAGTTGTACGTATTTTATTTAAAAATTTGTCAAGCGTACCGTTTAGTCTGACATTTCGTTCTTGGATTTCTAAAACGACTGGATTTTTAGAAAGCTAGTTGTAAATTACATATTTCATAACCTCCATGAATATATTGTAACCCCTATGGTAATACATAAATATTCCAAACTTTTATATTCCTATTTGAATATCCGATTGACCAAGTTTATGTAAATTAAAGCATATATGCAAAGCCGACATTTTATTATATTAAAGTAAAAAATAGTTCCCTCTATTCCAGCATTGAACACGGTAACTATTTGTTGGAATGAAATAGTTTTTATTGACCCTATTCCGAGTTGACCCGAACATTCAAACAGTCTACTTCGGCGTTACCAATGCTGTTATTTAGATATTAAATTGATCGATTGCTTGTAAAAAATATTTACGCACGAGGAGATTTAAAAATCCCCCCGCTCTAGTGAATTTTTCACATCAGCGACCTGTCACCGGTTCTGATTAATTCCGTCATTTTTCGCGTCGAAATCCGGTGTCCTCATTCATCAAAATAGGAAACCTGAAAATTCTTTCGGCCGAACGTCTATGGGAATGCACGTGGGTTTTTCGCTATATGCCCATTATACATACTCCGGTCGATTAATTCTGAAGAGTCGATCCGGTCAGACTTATGCAAATTATCCGCCCACGTTAAGTCCATGGGACGGTTAATCGCTCAACAAAGGCGCAGTATTCTCTTTTTCCCATAGAAGAAATTTACGTTCACTCGATGTTAAACTTACACAAATTTTGATCCCTCTATATGGACGATACTATTAATCTTACAATTAAGATTAGGTTCATTAGAACAAATATGGTCATAGATAAGTGGGGTTTGAGAGTTCAAACCCCTTCCCTCCATGGCAACAGCATCCCTCCCTTCTTTCCTCATTATTTTTAAAAGATTTTTATAAATTAGAGCCATTTCTAAGCTGGTATTCTACCAAACTTCCCTATGACTTCCCAACTAGCTATGACCCTGAGAACAAAGGAGCGAAGCTCTATAATTTACTGTTAATAAATCATAAAAGTCGAAGATGAATCAGGGCATTAACTTTCGGCTACGCACCTTTCCGAGAATTCGCCATTCTCTCGGACGGCAGTTTTATTTCGCCTTTATAGCGACGTTTTCTTAAAAAAATTTTGTTAAATAAAATCAGAATAATACATCAAAAACCATCCATGTGCAGCCATAGGAATAAACACCATTTACTCGCAGTTGTGGAAGGTGAGGGTATTGGCGTAAGCCGCGTAAGCTATGTTACAATAGTTTTATATAATCAAATTAGCAATTACGAAATGTTGAAAGGAATGCGATGTTTTGCTGCAAAACGCAAAGCTAGGGATTTGACATCGAAAATTGAATTTATATAATACAAATTTCCCAAAATACACCTATTACCCAGAAGACGATGGCATAATTAAGGTTTCCAATTATCCAACCCCCGTAGCTATCCGATTGATGTATGCGAATATCGAATACATAAATACCATATTATCTGGATATTCGGATATTTCCGTAGATATATTTGATACATTTCATTGTGGTTCCTAATTCATTTTGTTTAGGTAGCATTATAACAGAATAAAACTTACAAAATTCTATTTGGATATTTTACAATTTACTTATAGTATTATAACATTATAGTAAATACCTAAAACTTACATTAACATCTTCAATAATACACCTATACGAAAAGCACCTTTATTTTATGGTAGAAAAAAGCATACTTTACGGATAGAATTGCCTTAAGAGTTTTCGCTCAGTATCAAAATTTTTTCTTGTAAATTGTACATTTGGTTTTACCGATGTATTCCATGAAAGTGCCAAGTGCCGAAAAATCACAGGAAGGTGTATAAAACAAAAGGCAGCCTTTCGAGGCCTGAACGATTATTACTACGAAATAATAAATCAATCGAAATTAAAACATTAATTTTAAAAAGATGAAAGCAACGGAAAGTTCATCTTAATGAAATAGGAAACCAATTGGAGAGAATGGGAGGCTTCATTTCTCTAGAGATTGAAGCTTGTGACATGCTATTGTTCAACCCAGTAATATCCATCGAACAATTTTAAACTTGATAGTCATTTGCCTCATAAATTATATTCGCTTTAGTAATAAATTTTGGTAAACAAAATGTCAATAAACACGCATATACATTGATGCATATCTTTCGCGAACAATATCCAAATGTGTATAGATGTTAAAAAATGAATCAATATATACGTCTTTCTCTACACACTTCATCACTAATGTTATAATAAGAAATTGGTCTCTCATAGTACGAGAATGTGATAGTACATTTAATATTTTTTCACGTTTTACATACTATTTTGTCACATCCATGTCACAAAATCCATGCTTTCATATTAGTATATAGTTAAATGGACCAGTTAATGATAAAATATATTGGGACAATTGTTACAATATGTATTAGGTAATTGTGTTTTTATTGAGAAACAACGTTAGGCCCAGTTTTTTTCCACAGGTGCTTTTATTATAAATAGTTTCATAGAAACAGTCTTATGTCAGTTGAGGACTGAAAGATTTAAAATTACCCGATATATCCGACTTGACCTCACCAATTTTTCCACCCTCTCAGCATACTTTGGAGTTAAATCATTTCTCTGAGCCATCTTGGGGCCTCTAAGCTAGAAGCGTGCAAAGTTTAAAGTTTCTAGCAATTGGGGCATTGTTAAATAAATGCCATCCTCTATTCTACGCCATTGGTGAGGGAATTTTTTAAATAATTATCAAAGCAAAAATAAACGCTATCAGTGTTCAAAAACAACATTTACCGACGCACTACTCGAATCTGTTTTCTGAAATGCTTAGGTAAAATTTGAAAGCATTTTCTATTAACTAATTAATCACTGTTTGACACAATTAAACACTGTTTATTACCGTCTTCATTTTCTAAGAAACATCACCTGTCTTTATTCACGTGTTCTCAATGGTTCACAAAATGGTAATTTTTTATAATATTATGATTACGAAGCCTCTTATCCGCCCAATTTTAATACATGGTGGTGCAAATGTATTCGTTTTCATCTCTGGCCAGACCCACATATTTTACAGTGGGTCTCACTCAAAATTTCACGGTTGGGGTTTGTCGAATCTCCATAGTCGTTTGTATGCCTAGATTATATGCGCGTGCGCATCCACATAAGTCGTAGACACGCGCGCACGCACGCACGCACATACACATTTTCAGGTTTATAAATCAGATGTCCGCTTCAGTCAGATTTCAAATTAAAAGTTATCTTTTCAAACGAATCAAGATAGTCAGACGAACCCTTTAGAAGAAATCTTTAAGTACTCATCCCACTGATGGGCCTTACCTTAGTCCATTAATTTATTAAACTAATTGAAAAGAAGAATTCAAAGAATAGAGTAACTGCTAGCCTATTAATAAGTTATAGAGGAGAGGTTGCTTCCTAAAATATGGTAAACACAAGGAATCGATATAGGGTGTATCGGGTATATAAGGTATATCGATCCGTTCAAGAGTATTTCTATTCAACAACCAATTCGTATTTCTGCAATGACTGCGGCGCATCAGAACAAAATGTATAACAGTAACATTAAATTCCAATTTGGTAAACATGACGAAATCACTCCTCTGCTCTTGTTTTAAACTGGGAGAATCACACGTCAAGATAGGGTCCCCCATGGTAACGGTACCTCCGAAATTAATAACGAGGCCTTGATTCGCGGATCTAATCCCGGGGGATAATTCGAAGTGTATCCCTCTCTACGGTATTGATTAAACTTCAGGAAAAGAGCTCTCCCCCTAAGAATAATCGCCCCCCTACGCCGGATCGATCCGACCACATCGGTGGCATCGTCTCTTCATCTCCCTCGCAACGTGGGCTGTTAAGGTTTATCCGTTGGATAGAGATTTGTTCCAGCAGGTGTACCGAATAATAACAATTAATATTTCATTAATATTTTACCAGTCGCTTTAATTCGAGTGGTTCAAATTTCGACAGCGCATTTTTGGGCATTTACGCATTTTTTGCCCGAATTTTTGTACTTCAAGCAATCTTAAGAACGTTTGGGACCGTTTTAAACTCGTAATTAACTCCACACGCTTATTCAGAGACAGAGGGTTATAATAGAGGAATGGAATTATAAAGGCTGTAATCAGTGTCATTGGAGGAATCACATCAAAAGGAAATGATCATCAACTACCGGGCTTTATTGCTTTTTAATAAAAATCAATAAGCTGTACTCGATGGATTGTTAACTAATTTAACACCGTTTATTATTATTGGCGTTCTATAAGAAACATTTTCCCTCATTATTTATTTATGTATTCAGGAAGGATCATAAAATTGTAATTTTGTACAATATTTACGTGTGCTATTTGAGTGCATAAACTAATTTAATCACGCTTCTGAAACCTTACGTGAAACTGTTATGTGTCTTATAAGTCCAATGTTGATACATACTTTCCCACGTATATCCGTTTCCGTCTCTACCAAGACCAACCTGTATTTCCGTACCCATGTGAAATTTCTGAGTTTTTCGAATTGGCCCGTTCAGGTTCTTGACTGTCGTAGAATGTTTGTAAAATACGCCTTCCCATACGCGATAGAAAACCATAAAACAACGATTTTTAAAATTTCGACCACTTTTGCGCAAGAATTCGAAAAAAACTGAGGATAAACAAACGAAACAAACGTACGATCCGTGAATTTTATTTATCATTTAAAAACTATTTTACGAATGTATGCCTTAAAAAATATTCATTTTAACGAGGTAATGGGATAGATTTAAATTCACGGGAATTGAGAGGTTTAGAAGAAAGGCGGATCTATAGGTTAAACCAGATCGTCGCCAATGATGTGACTGTCTCACAGAGCTGAAAATAGTGAAATAAAATAAAGAATCAGAAAGTTATGCAAAGGTTTATTAGAATCACATGGAATGCAACAAAAACATCAATCCAACAGAAAATTAAATCTCATATATCAGGAAACTAATCTAATAAGAGTTATTGACTAGTTACCGACAGGTTTCTGACAAATTGCAACACGTTAGCACATATGTCCATTTTGACTGGTTTTGGAACTGGTCACTATCTAATGATGGAGTTGACTTCTTGAAGGGCCAAGTAGAAGAGATGTGATATCCATAGTCTTTGAGTGAAGGACTACTTGATCGCTACCTTTTCCATTCTCCTTAATAGGCGGGACTTTGCTACCACGTGACCATGTGTAACTAAACAAAAAAGCAGTTAAATTCATTAGAAAAAGAGAGTTGCACTGCTTTCATCGTTTGTCTTTCTCTTTTTTCTCTCTCTCTCTCACTGGGGAAAGTTGCGGACAAGCATTCTATTTCTCAATAAGTCTAACCTAAATGTTGTTATGTAATTTGTTCTGATAAATTCATAAGCGAAACTGTTTATTCGAGTAAAAAGTGTTCATTAAATGAATTATTATTGCTGTTCAAGCAATTGAGCAGGCGTGTGACAGCCAGTGTAATCAATAGGTTTTATTTCAGAATAAACAGAAACTAGTTTTGGAAATAGCAAGAAGAGATCGTTTTTACCTGAAGTAACTGAAGTGAAGTGAAGTGACGATTTACCTTCATAGGGTTATTCTGAATACTCAGACCCTGAATCAAAGGACTTGATATTCTGTTTTTTAAGCAGTTTTATACTATTACAAATAATAAAAAATACTACTCCACTAATAAATATAACTACTACAAATACTACAAAAGCTGCATACCAAATACATGAACATGTATGTATGTGTGTGGAATGCAATAAGGACGTTCTGCTTTAAATGATTTTTTTAAAGCAAGTATATGCTGTAAGATAGAAAATATGAATTATTCTTCAGTATATAGAAAGTACAGATGTTTTGCCAAAACAGGTACAGTGTGATAATAGTGAAAATGTGCAAGAATGTAAGAAAATTTTAAGTTACTTAAAAACAATTAAAAATATATTTTAAATACTGTTTACAAAAAATTTTTGTTTCTTAAAAAAACAATAAGGTATTTATTATCTTCTATCCAAAAATCCTAACCCGACTTATATTAGATGAACCAATAATTCCTTTTTTAAAATATGCGTAAAACTTTCATATATTAATTTATCTAAACTGTACGTATATCGCACGATTTATACTGAGCAATACTACAGTACACGTAAAAGAAATCTGGTGTCACGTGACCCAATGACGTTATATATGTAGCAACTGTAGCGGGGCGTAGGCAAACCACTATTATAAGCAGATTCAAATTCGCGCGCGTAATAGTAAGAGATATTGTCGGTTTATCGGTACTTTCAGGCTGGCAGCAATTTTGTATGTTTCTTTATATTACAGTTCGCAGATTTTAACTTTATAATTTCCATTAAATACAATCATGAAGGCTGTTCAATATATTAACTGTTCTTTCTGAATGTACTGTAATGGATTATAATTGTGAATGGATTATACTAAATACATGTGTATTAAATGTACCAGTCAATATATTAACTGTTCTTTCTGAATGTACTGTAATGGATTATAATTGTGAATGGATTATACTAAATACATGTGTATTAAATGTACCAGAAAAGTAAGAGGGAGATCAATGACCTTAGGCAAATTCGAACTCATTAACTTTTGAAGACCTCTACAACACTGTTATCCTCTCCATGGATGACGTCATAACAGATTTGTTTTGCATGCACTATATTAATTTATAAAGAACGCGATCCAAAATTTATCTGTTTTCTGCATTACCATTTATTTACCTGCATTAAATGGTATATTTTTGATGAATATTCCATTTGTAAATTATGTCTTTTAAAAGTTAAGTTTTCAAAACTAGAATTCAACTGAATCTGCATGAAAACATTAATTTTGTTTCCTAATGTTGTTGAACAAAGACAACATATTCGTCCGAGTCTGCGAGTAAGAATTAGTGCATGTTCATTCAGTTATAAATTATATTTGATTTTCAATAGGGAACAAAATACTGAGGGTGAAGTTGTTCGTTACAAGGGTGGCTTAGTCATGCGAGGATTTAGTCAAAAGCAAGGAATATACTATAGTAAAACATTTAGCCCGGTTAGTCGTCTTGATACGATCCGTTCAATAATTAACATTCCAGCTAATGAGCAGTTGGAATTATTCCAATTCGACGTAAAGACGACGTTTTTTATGGCAATATTGACAAAAAAATGTACATGTAACCACCTGAAGGTTATGAATCAAGGATGGAACTGACTTTGTTTGTAAGCTGAAGAAAAGTTTGAAAGGACTCCAGCAATCATCGTGATGCTGAAACATCATCGAGATTCATTTAAAGTTTGACCTTTTTTAATTTAATACAAAGCTCAGCTGATTCGTGTTTATTTTACAAAATCATAGAAAACAATAAGCTGATTGTAACAATTTATGTAGACGATACATTGGTTGCTACAACTACTAAAGTTATAGTTGAAGAATTTTTGAATCAATCGAAGGCGAAATTTAAAATTATAGTTGGGTCGATTGAATATTTTTTGAATATAAATATCGAACGATTAGAAGAAAAATCAATTTCCATTAGTCAAAAAAGATATACTAATGATAGTTTACGTAAATTTAATGTGGATTATTCAAATCCTATTTCAAGTCCTAGTCGAGTAAGAACATGGTACTTCTCTGAAAGTGTGCATTACAGAGAATCAGTAAGTTGCTCGATGTATTTGGCGGTCGCAACAAGACCGGACATTTCTTTTTCTGTCAATTATATCTCACAATTTCTTGAGAAACTAGAAGTACAGGACAGGATTGGAGGCCGGTGAAACGAAGTTTTCGGTATTTGAGGTGATTAAAGTTAGAATTAAGTACAGTGCAAAAGGTTCAGCAAATATACTCTATTAAAATAGTGATACAAATTTTACAAGCGATCCGTTAACACCTCGATCTATGAGTAAAATTGTCTGTAGATTTGGTAATGCCGCTATTATCTGAACACGTCAAGGATAGCCAAGTTTTTTATTATCTACGACGGAAGCTGATCAAAAGATGTGTGGTTGAATCGGCTATTTCATAAAATAGCTTTATTGAAACATGTTCCTGTTCTCAGAGTTGACAATATAAATGCTATAAAATTAGCAAAAATGCAGTATTCCAAAAAATGTCGGATTACAGTCACTAAATATACACAGTACCGTAACGTCCGCCATATTTGGAGTAGAAATTTAAGCGGGTAAATTCAAATTGGAAAAGTTAAATGTTATAAATTGTTCACAGCACGTCTGTTACGGTACAACGCTTATAAGAACTTCGCATAATCGATTAATTACTACTATTACTAAATATTATTTCAAACAAAATATTTATATATATATATATATATACTTCACAAATTCTTGGTTTATAATGCACATGTGCTCGAGAAATTAAACCAAGCCATTTCTGTTTTCTCTCAGGATCTGCAGGTATCATAAACAATCTATTATTTTGGTATTGCTTTTGCCCTAACGTACACAACAATTATGACGCAGTCTTTTAGATTTGAGCAATGATCTGTCACTTCTCACATAATTTCCATAGAAAAATATCCACAAATACTACAAACAGCAGACATACAAACTGTTATATTAAGGGGGAAATGAAAAATAACTATTTAGGCCGCCATATTTTGAGTAAGATATGCCTCCCTCTCTCTTTCTCTCTCTAACGCACTGGAACATAGCCTTGCGGTACTGTATATATCTACTGTATATATCTACTGGTGACTGGTGATCGTAGGTCGGGAACGTTTTAGGGGGAATATTGGAAATGAAACATTTTAATTCTAATTCCTGCGCAGTGTTTTAACGAGTTACTATTCATTTGTTTTGTTTTGTTGTGAAATAGGTAACAGATTTTTAAGGTTTTTTACATGTAACCTTTTCAATAAAACCACGTTAATTTCAATTTGTGTGTCTCAAATTCAACTTTAATTAAGGGTTCTCTAGCTTTCGCACTTTTTGGTGGCTTTATTCTGTCAGTATGACAATTATGATGGTTGCATGTCTCAAAATAATCTCGTTATAAGTTTGGACTTTACGATGCATCTCGGTCTGGCAGAACTGCCTGCTTTCCGATATCAACGAACGGAGTGTACATATTAGGTGGGAGGGAAATCAAGTTTATACCAGATCAGCTGTTGGGCAGATACAGCTGATCACGAAAACAAAACACACGAGCTCTCACAGTTTGCCAGAGCGCGACGCAGAGAGCGCGCACCGCGCACCACGCACACTTTTTCGTGTTTTGTTTTGACTGCTTTTTTCCTCTCTATCTCCTTCTCTGTCACACTTCTTCGACTTTTCGGTCGCCTCGTACAGGTTGCGGCTAGGGGAGGAACGCGTCCGAAACCGAAATAGAATCGGGGTGCGTGTGATCTGAGGATCAACGTTGGTCCCGGTCGAAACGTCGCCAAGGGGTCGCCGAAGGAGCCTTCGGCGAGGACTTTTCGTGGAATTTCCAGTGTTGTTCCTGTTCCTTTGTTCACCAGGTGAGAGCGTAATCGGGAACTCCCGGTCGTTATCGGTTTGTTATGTAAACAATGACGCGCTCTGCGGCACCATTGCCGGATCTCCCACGTTATTCGTAATTGCTGTAATAACTACGTTCTTATTATACTTTTAATGAAATGATACAAATTCTGGTAACAAATTATACAAACAAATTGCAGCGATAAGCACGATTGGGACCCACATTGCCGCGTCGCAAGTACAGTACCTGCTGGAATAATAATAATTGTACTTTCCATGTGGGCTTTTTCCAGTGCCTTTATATATATATTTCTGACATAAAATTTACACAAATAATATTACAGCGTATATTACACCAAATGGCTAAGATTAGATATAACTCCAACATTACCTTGTAGTCCTTTGTATCAACAGTCATTATATAGTGACATA
The DNA here is from genome assembly GCA_963576515.1 of Cryptocephalus primarius. Taxonomy (NCBI): domain Eukaryota; kingdom Metazoa; phylum Arthropoda; class Insecta; order Coleoptera; family Chrysomelidae; genus Cryptocephalus; species Cryptocephalus primarius. The sequence continues at coordinate 6,267,008 of OY754939.1, forward strand.
ACCTCTGTAGACGTGTCATTTGTGCCATTTGTCCCTCTTCTCAATCAGCTAATTTTATGCCTTCATGCCTTTCACTTTTTATTTGCAAGGCAAGGAACTGAAAATCTAGGAAGTGCATAAGGTTTGTTAAAATAATAAACCAAGTTTTTCTTTCATATTTTGATTACCATGTGAACATAAATTGTCAATAATGTCAACTTATTATGTTTGTTAGCACAGATATCCATAAGTGGCCAATGAAAGTCTGTAACCCCATTTATATCATCGCTATGCTGGTTGATTTACCCTATTCAAGACTGTAGGTGTCTGTGCGACCAATTGTGGATTTCTGTTAAGTAAAACTCCAATAGGACATAAATACGTGGCGCTCAGTGGCACAGCATCTCGTACCAAAACCGAATTCACGTAGCTTTTACCTTGCTTGTGTCTGAATCAACGATAATACGTTTGTTTATGACACATTATTTAACGAGAGATCTTTGTAGAACATTTAAATGTAACGAAACGTTATATTCCATTGCACTGGTGCGAGGAAATCGAATTTACTTGTAAATGTCAAACAGAGGTTTATTTGTTTATGGGCTTAATGACGTAAACAAAGTTGCTTACAATTTTGCAATAATATTTACTAATTATTAACAAATTTAACGCCAAATGATTAATTTCTTAACATACTAAGAAACAACGCAATTTTTACTTTTAGAAAAAATGCCCTTTCAATTAAAAAGCAGCAACACCGTTCGGTTTACTGCTTGGTTTTCTGATATTCTCACTGTCTACAACCAATTGTGGATTTATATGCAAATAATGCTAAAAGGTCGTCAAACTACTGTGATCAATAGTAAATTAATTAAACATTATTTCAACGTAACCAACTTAATTATTCTTCTACTAACCACTTTCATCAGTCAAGTCTATGTTATTAGTTACACTTTTATTTTTATCAAGACAATCACCATTTTACTGCGTTTTTAATAATTTGTTTTTGTATTTTATATATTTGTATATTCGGTACAAATTTTGCAATCGAATTTAAACTAACTTCCCGCTAAGCTACAAACTTGAAACTTTAAACAGCTGAGAAAGCTAAACAGCTGTTAAAAAAATTGTTAAAATAGTGAGTCCATATAACCTAGAAAAACGCTTGTTATAATGGCATATAATTACAAATATAACTGCATAAAAAAACCGTAATAATGACATGTAATGAGTCATTAGTAAGGAGTCTTAGTTGATAATCAATGCAGGGGTAGTGCACCCTCTATACTTCTTATTATCTATTGCATGCGCCCCACATTTTTTCTTTAGTCTTAGTATTATTATAACTATTAAGAATTTACAATCTCAAATCTATAGGAGATTAAAAATCTGTATATGATTATAAATTTGTATTTGACTAGATGAAATTATTTTATATCATATAGTGCGTTTTAAAATCGTTGTATAGTATTAAACATTTTTTTATCAAATATAAAGTATTTTTACGAAAAATAGTGCTAAATGTAAATCGCTCCATGAATTTTTTTATAAATATCAATTTAAGATTTAAATCAAATTTGCTCTCACATCTCTTATCTTACGAGGATGATGTTATCTTGAAATGGTGAGTCATCCATCCTATAAAAACGCGTTTAATTAATTTTTCCTATAAGTATTCGTTTACAAGATATCGATTCCTTTTCCCTAATTACGGAAGACATCGTTAAATTAGCCATTAAGTTGTGTGACAAATAATTGAACGTGACCCTGTAGTTTTCCAACTACGATTCGGCAACGTTGTATGGTGAATGTTTCTGCTTGTGATTTAATCCGGGCAATGTTGCCGCTGTTGACATAACTGGAGTTAAATGTTTATTAATTTACTTTCAAGATATCTGTATCTTTATTGTAGATTACGAACAAATTAACACTGGTATGTAATCCACGACTGTCAAGTCTTATCAGTCAGGTATATATTTATTTATTTTGAGTTGTGATGTCAGGTCTTGTTTTTCTAATTAATTTTTTAAATTTTTTAAATTTTTCTAGTTTAAAACGATGTAAACAAATTTAGCTTTTAATAATATTTATAAATTAATTGATGAGTTTAACGAAAATGTGATTGGTACTGACAGAGATGTAACTGTACTGTTGCTATTGGAATAATATTTTCTGTTGGTTTTGAAGAAAAAGCTTATGTTGAGGTTTCAACGAAATTAACTCTTTGTTCCTTGTTGCATGTTTTGGCAACAACGCTGGATAGTCGTCGATTATCTTTTGTGCAATTGTTGGCAAATTGATACGTTTTATTTTACCGCCTGCAAATAGATTGCGTACCAAACTGGAAACTTTTACTTTTATGCACGTCTGTTCAATAGATGATTTGTAATATTTTCGTTGTGTAATAATTTTTCGTTACAGATCGATAAGCACATCGGCCTACAGTCGTTGTATTGTCGTCGTCGGAAGTGATTTCGTTTTGAAAATCTGAAAAAATATTTGAAATTGGGACGCTTGTTCTTCATACAGCTTGAAAAACATTCGTCGATCAAAAGTCGACAACCCACGGTTATCTATACTCAATAAGAGATTTGCATGTAATTAAAAAAAAAATACATTTAATTACTATGATTTATTGAAAGAAAAAACATAGGAACTTTTACCGTTGCCTTTCTATGTAAGACTTCTTAGAAATTCAATTTTTTCGCGACGATTGTGTAGGATTGCCTTTTCGAAGCCAACGACCTATAAGTGGTTCACTTTAACAGGAAAACTACATACTTTTCGAATTAAAAACAATTAAAGACTTACAAGTCTGAAGTAGACGTTGTATTTTAATTGAAAATCGTAATGGTACAAACATTTTTGTTGCAGTATTTATTTTAGTTCATTTTTATTATATTTATTTTGAGTTTATCTTTCGAAATGTTTTACCTTTTTGTTATTACTTTGCCGTGAGGTGTTATTCGTCGTGAAATTAAGCGTTGGCGTGTATGATCATTATTCTTTTATGTGTACTTTGGGTTAACTACGCAAAATCGTTTGTTTACATTCACTAAACAAATGCAGTATGAAAGTGATTAAGACTACAATACATAGAGATTAAAATACGAGGAACGTTTTTATAAAGTTATACTCAAAATTGACATGTATAAAGTCTGAAAATTGCTTAAAATGTAAAACGGCGCATTATAACCATTCGCTCGTCTAATTTGTTGTATCTTAATCTTGTATCTTAATAATCGTCTAAATTTTGTTTAAGTTTAGAGTGAATAATTTCTAAGTTTGGATCTTAATTTTCTTTATATATGTCAAGATGATGCGTTAAACGACATCTTTAAAAACTTCGTTCACGCGACCGACTTCAATTCTGAAACGATGCTTCCTTTTTACCGAATGATCCGCCATATTTTCTTGTTTAATCACTCTACAAATTGTCTGTCGCCGTAGTTCTATCAATCCATTTTACATCGGCGCTGCCCGAATTTTGAACTTCACGTTTTAAACAATAATACATATTAAAAATTATTCGTTGGGTTTGTACGTGTAGATCTTGATTGAAATCCCAAATTTGTGCCTCATTTGCTTCCATAACATCGTTGTAAGGACTTTCATCGTTTACCTCGAAAGGTCTCTAAAAAGCCATTTTGAACAAAAAAACAAATTAAGTATTTTCCGATGATAAATTAACCGTACTTCGAATTGTGATCTTTACAATTAATAAATTAATTACACTCACTTATTCAGCCCATACCTACGCGAACAATCACGATTTAATTAGTTAATTACACTCTCCTTACTATCGGTAAATAACATTTCTCGCTCAAAAATTCGTTTGTCACACCACTATAATGTTCACCTGAAAAACATACGAGTAGAAACAGTTGTTCCTCTTCATCTTCTTCGCAAACACATTTCCATTTCTAAATACCTGCAAAGTTGACCGACCCAATTATTGGACGCCGTCGTTGCTTTTGTTGTTCGTACCAATCGCATTGTTATATATGCTAGTAAGAATATGTATAGGGCAGTCCATTCCTTTTTCCCAATTAAATATCTTGACGTTCTGTCGAATATCGTACGGTTTTCACTCTCCTCACTCTCATAGTCTATAGATACAAATAGTCAGGTCACTCCTCTCCTCGGGGCGCCAGGTCATCTCCTCGAAAAAACTGGCATTTTTTGCTACCTATCATAAATCGTTTTATAGTCTCCGTAAAGGATCCGAAACTGCAATGTACAGAGGTAAAGCGACTGTGAAATCGATAATTTCATTGAACCGTCTACATACGGGAGGCGAACGAATTTTAAACATATTCGAAGATTTAGACTGGTTCAAATTTTGTCGGCGCGAGATTATTTACAAACGTATAAGGTCGAAGTACACCATAAACAATTGTAATCAGGAATTTATCAGTACTTCTTGAAATAATTGCTAATTGTTAAGGATAAGGATTGAAATCAGTTGTAGGACTGAAAAAAGGTTCGCGTAATAGGTACTATACACCCTAAATAGACAAAGTACTTAGAGATACATATATTTCATTGCTAAGATAACACATAATAGCAACCAACATATAAGTACATACATAATGACCGTATTAGGTATAAATATAATGAAATACAAGTTTATTGTGTATTTGCAAGTACTTACTCCAGTTTTCCTTATTATTTTTTTTTTAATGTTTTATTTCTCTATTCGCTAAATTTAATGTATAGTAGCTTCTTAATCTTGTGTATAGAAAAATAAAATAAATATGCGGGAAATTGGGACACGGGTGTGAAAATTTAACATTTTTAAATAGATTTAGCAATGCCATTCCTACGCCCTCATGTATACAGAGGTCGTTGTAGTTGGATGTAAAAATTTCTTCAAATGCTACTAAATAATTAGTAAAATCAATTGGAGGGACGTTTAAACCTCCAAATATCCCACCATGACTGCCTTTATATTTCTTTAGCTCGCAAAATTTGGTATTTCTATCGGATTTTTTATTATTGCTGTAATTGACACAAATGTCACATGAGTGTTTTAAAATACACTTACGTAAAAAGTGTCCAGCGACATATACAAGTGCATTACCTTCTACAGTTTGTAAATTTCGATAGTCTGAAGTTTCAATGGCTAAAACCGATTTTTGTTTTTTCGATGACGATTTGTTGTGCTGCAAAAAAATACTTTTTTCCATTAAATTTGGCGTTAGTCGTTGACGGTGCGTTTGTCGCACCCTGTACAATCTTACGCAAGATACCGTGTACAAAATGACCACAAGCTTCTCTTGCTCAACAAGTAATCCGTCCGGGTGAGGGGGTAGAGATGATAAGAGAGGATGGTTTTCGGCAATTCGGAGAGTGACTACACTTATAATAACTGTATACACTATGTCACTGTATTATATGTGAGGATTCCTTAGATACATTAAAATTTGTTCTACTGTACATATCTCTCTTTTTAGTTCATTAACTCATGTCATCTTTCTAGTTCCAAACAAGATCACTTTGTCAGTTGATCAACTGTGTGGCAATTCTGGATCTCACACCTATAAACAGTATTTTTAAAGGCTGATTAAAGATCCTTTCGCTAGATAAAGTAACAAAAAAAAAAACGTAACACTCGGATTCGAACCCCGTCGTATTTTTATTGAAAAAACCAAGGTAACAACGCTAATATTATAGGTATAATACATTATTGCAGAGAAAACCATTCACTATAAGTTAATATGATTTTTTTTACGTTGTTCTAAATCCGTCCTGGGCACCTATTTGTTTGTTTTGGTTTGTCGATGTTTTTTTAACTTTCTACATCCGATTCACTACGAATTTTCTTACCCGAAATATCGAAATCGTACGCTCCACAACAAAATGATTTAATACCTTTCACATCATAAGAAAATCAATCTCTTCCAACCATAAATCTACAATTTTTACAAAAAAGCAAACAGTCCACCATCGACACGTTACATAACAAATTCGATTACGTCGCAGTTTGCCAAAACTACCGACCAGAAATACTACGACGCCAAAATTCTTTATCATCTATTCGAACACGTGGAAGCCGCACTCAAGGCAAAATAAATAAAACCAGCATGTTAGTAAACTCTTGTTACGACGTCCTGGCAGTTTTTTCCTATCGGTGAAGGTCGCGATAATTATTAATATGCAGTCTGGAAAGGATCCGCAGGCTTCGTTAATTGGATTGCGTAAGGAGAGGAGGTTGAGAAATTAGATGGCGAAAATAATTGGAACAATGATACCTGTTTGCTTTAAATTAATTACATTCCATGTAATAGAACAAAGTGAACAGTTGGTTTGCATCAGGATGTAGAGGTGGAGTTGCATCATAATGTTTTAATTAAAGTGCAAAATCTGAGCGAATTGGCTTTATTTATTGCTGTTATTCAATACAAATGTGGAAGTACTTATTTACTTTTTATTGCACAACTGTGGTTATTTTTAATTAATATTAAGAACAATTTTTATTCCATCGTAGTACATAGCATCTAGCCCTCTTCCAAGTAGACGTAAGTTGTTCACAATTTTGCGGTTTTTGACCTTATAAAGTAGGTAGGTGATACGTCTTGTCAGCCTCATGAATAATTAGTAATAGCGATGCAGCGATGAGAAAAAACACTGGTTTACATCGACTCACCTTACCTCTCATTGTATCCACAATAAGAATAGGCAGTACCGTTTACTCAATTTAATCCTCTCACATCTCATCAATATATCATGCCGTATTCAAATAAGATCCCATACTTACTGCATTCAACTAGATCCTTTATTGGTCTTATGTGAGCAAATAAATCGTAATATTTGAAAAGCGCACTGCCTCAATTTCATCGTTAAACTTACTGTCTGGAACCGAGACAAAAAGATCACAGCGCAGAGTCAGACATAACGGCGCCTCTTTTGTTGGGTGTCCTTCACCTCTTGTAGGATGTGTCATCCAAAAAGGCTGGCACATGGAAATGGGTCTGATTGAGTTTCTGAATCGCATCGATTCGAAGTTGTTAGTAATTTATATATGAACGTACGATGCCGGCGTCAAAAAAGGTTATCTGGAGCGACGAGGCGATGATTTTATTATGATGGGAATTGTTTCTGAAATTACAGTCGATATTTTAAATGCTACCTTGCTGGTCCATGTAAAAATTTTGCTTTTCATTGGGTTGGGTTGTGTGGCTGACACACCTAGCGTCAACTTTTTGATGCCACGTCTCATTGCTATTATAATTTTATGACGGCAACGTACATAGCGAGAAACTACTCTACTTTATGATTAAAGAGCGCTTTGTACCCCCGTAAGAACGCATTCCAAGCGATTTACACATTAAAATCCATTTTAATCGAGTTTGTGGTAAACACTAGAGAAATATTTCGTCGGCTCATATACCATATTTTATTAAATGAACATATAAAGGAAATTTAACTTTTGATAGTGTTGGTATTTTAATGGAAAACAGGTTAACCGAAAAGGAAAATTCAATTTTATGTCTACATACCAAGCTCATAACATTTAGTTTACAAATAAAAAAGTTTGATTGTAAATAAGTAATACGTCATTATCTTTACTACCTCTAGAATTACGTCGCCTATGTAGTTTACATTAATTTATATTGTGCTGTTTATCCTCGCATGAAATATTATTTTTATAGTAATACTCAGATTGCATACTGCTGTTCCTAGATTGGACGTAATTAAGCTATGGATTACAAAACTCGTTGAAAAGTTGTAGCATTAAAAATCTTTAGTTATTTGGCTGAGATATTATTGGAGCACAGTTTAATGGTATCATTATATTTATGAAAAACTAATGCAATAATACACATAGAGATCATTGCGACATTATTGTCACGTACTTATAACAGTTGTGTTTCTATTCCCTAAACAATTTTTCTTAGCAATTTCTGAGGTACGTAATTTACTGTGCAGGTGCTAAGATGTTGATTAGGCAGTTTTTAAATTTCGTTCAACTGTAGGCCAAAGACAATACATGTAGTGATCAGTGTGTAGATCAAATAATGCTTTTAGTAATATATGTAGTATCTGTGAAAATTAAAATTCAAAATACATCTCAAAACATTGGTTTTCAATTTTTTTTCGTCTATCATAAGCATTCATCGCCGTATCCCTATCTAAAAGGAAAATGCCATTTAAATTCCCACGTCATTGATACCCTAAAGACTGATGTAAATGTGTAATTTTTATAACGTTCTTATAGCTGGGTCGTCACAAATGACAGGCAGTTGCTTCTAAATACCAAAAGACAGGCAAAAAATTTTACGTATTTCGAGAATATTTAAGTGTTTCGAAATATATGGTTAGGAGACGTTGATTAAAAAATTTTTAACAATCAAAATTTTACACACGAAACACCCTGACGGTAAAAAGATCATTGATGTCGTTTTTTTTTTAAATTTCTGCACGACATCCACTTCAATTCGGCATGTAAATGCCGATATTGAAGTCGTCCATTGTCCCCAATTGTCGTCCAATTGCCCTTAGGTTACGTGCAGTCTTTTGATTTCTGATTTTCTGAGCACTTTATGCATCTCCGTGGAGTGATACATCTGGCCTGTCCATGTCCGTACTGCTGGTACTTGTAGCATCGTCCTATGGTGATGCTTGGTCTCTTTGGTTCTATTTTCACTCTGCAATTCATGACTTCCTGCATTTAGTATATCCCCTTGGGTTATTTTTACTTAAGCTTCTTATCACGTTTAAGAGTATAATTTCTACTAACAGACACTAAGAATGATGACATGACACTAGAACCCTATAAAATGTATTTGCCTTCGTCATCTTAAGAGATAAAATCTAAAGAAACTACAGTATCTGCTTACAGTTACCACGTATATTGCTCTAAGTAATTGAAATGATTTTTTTAACTGTTCGCTATGTAAGATTTTTTCTTTTCTGTTTGAATAACACACACAACATGACATTATGTTATACCATGTCTTGGTTTAAAAAATTGTCTGCCTCCGTCTTCAGATAAAACCTTAAGAATCTGCATTACCTGCACATTCGATATTCAGTTTCATTCGACCAGGAATCCGATCAGTAAGAAAAAAATTGCAAAAATATCTCTCGGGTTCCACCTTCCTCGTTTCCAACACACAAGGCCAAACCACCTACCTGTTAAGGTAAAGTTCAAGCGGGTTCGAGAATTTGCGTCGCCACAGGAAAATGCGTACTATTGTATTTTAGATAGTAATATTTCAGTTGCTAAGTACTTTTCACAAAAGGCGTCCGCGAATTCATTTTAAAAAGCGCATATCGTCAAGGTGGACAATTCACATTTGCGTAGATGTGAATCATATAATCTTATAAGCTTGTCGTCAGGCAACAAATAAATTGAAAACCTGCTAATGGGTATTAATTGTGCCTTCCGATGTTTCAAAGGAAGAGCAGTTGGTACAGCAGGAAGAGCAGATGGGATTTTTTAAGGGTTCCATGTTATATTACCAACACTGTATTTGGATTTCTCCCTACAATACTTACTAATATTTGGCTATAATTTCGCAGGAACGTGAACAGGTAACATTTCCGGACGTTTGCGATTGTGAGGCCGTTTCTCCATTATTTTTATGTAATCTGCATTTCTGGAATCTCACCTTGAACCATTGAAATTAGATCAAAAATTACGCTCGGTCGAGTCCGTCTCGCTCACGCGCGCGTGTGTGTGATACCACGTAAAAATAATTTTGAGCCTGTTTGGCTGACACCCAAACAAATAAGAAGTGACGCTTTGTACCAGTAACCCAATTTTTTTGGTGATATATTTTCGGAGCTATTTGTGCAGGATGGTGGGTGCCATTCAAAATCGAGCGTCCCATTAAGCGCTACACAAAAATGCCACGAGAGTAAAAGTCGAGTTTTGTTTTAGCGGTTGGAATACATTTTATGGCGATTTGATCTTTGGAAGCATTTGTTTGGACAGTGTAGTTCCTTTTTGAAATGGAGCGATTAGACATTTTCTCTATTTCACAAATTTTATTTCATCAAATGGTTTGGGATTGTTTAAAAGTAAAAACCCGCATTTAACGCACTACTGAAAATGCGCCTGCTTCCTGTTTTGAAAAATGTAACTTTTTTTAAATCTGGCAATTGTTTCAACAAAATTTGTGTAACCAGGGCACTTTGGAAGAGTAATCTGACGTTTTTACGAATCTTATGTCTTAAGTCTATGTCTTTACATCTTATGTCGTGATCCAACGGATAAAAAAATAATTTTTCGTGTTCGATGTCAAAATTTTGCTATATTTATTGCTTTATTTTTTCCTAGGCATCGGAGTGACTGCATATAGTAAACATCGTGACAAATTCAAATTGAATAAGTTCATCAAAATGAAATGAAGCTCATGTCACCTTTCAGACATTTAAAAATTTGAATTTGACAAACGTACTTGGGCGGAGTTAGCGCATGCGGAGAATGCATGAAGAACATGCATGCAGCGTAAAATAACCCGGATTGTTCCTCTTTGCATAGATTTGGCGACAGAACACGATTTGAGATTTGAGAATGTTTCCTACAAAATATCATTTAAAAGAGCTGAAAATTGGCAGGTAAATCAAGTGACTGAAAACAATGCTCTCCTTGACGTGACGTCACTTGTTAGTAAGCATAAGTCAAAATATTAATATATGTAATATGTCTGAGATAATATCAGAAAGGATCATTATTTACGTAGCACATCTAATTAACCAAGGAATTAATAGATACCTAACCAATCCTCAAATTTGTCCGTTTTTTATTCCATAAAAAATCCTATCCAACATTGTTCTATTTTAGTGAACTGTTTTGCTCACATTAAAATTATTTTCACAGCATTATAAGGCGTTCTTACAGATAGTTACTGTTATTTTCTGGTTCCGTTTCAAAACAACACACCATCTTGCATATTTCAGCGTTCTTCGGACAGCTAAACAAACCTTCGAAGAAGTTTTAACGCTCGTATTGTCGCATCTAGGTACAACACAATATTTGTGTGACATTTTGTCAAAATGTGAAGCAACAAACAGCAAAAGACGAAGCGAAAATAGTTCACAAAGAATAAAAGCAACAAAACGAGTGACGTCTTACAATAGCACCAAAGTACAGGCATTTCAAATTATTGAATGTATTGAAATAATTGAATATGAACGACAAACCTAGTTTGTTTTGTCGTATAAATCTACAATGGAATAAAATTAACGCATTTTTCTTATTCTCGATGAACTAGGTCCATTAACCAATATACTCGTAATTAAGCCACAATGCGATTAATTACCATTATTATAAGCATAAATATTACACCCTTTAGTCAGGAATATAAAAGAAAAAATTGTCTGGTCATTTCCAGATCAGTGCATACCAGACCAAAATGTGACCTATTAGCTCCAAAACCTAATCCAAATGCCATAAAATTTTATTTTTGGTAAATCCTTTCAGAAGAACATTTTTTGATAGGACCACTACCACGAATGTTGGTGGTTAGAGAGGTTGTCGGGGTCATTAATTGACAGTCTAACATTAGATTTTCAAAATAACAAATCACATCTGGCGGATTAGATAGAAATATGAAAAATTCAATATTGTCTGGTGAAATCAATTCTGATCTCGTACTTGAGATCAGTAAATCAAGCTGCACATGTGAACTAAAGTCACGTTCGTTGCTCAGACTAAATATGTTTTTTCAAAAATTCGTATTTCATGAAAATCTGAGTAGGGTTTTAGGTTATGCAACTCCTGTCCTTGAATGCTAACAATGTTTAGTCAAATTCATTAGCGACCTCAGAAGCCTTATACGTAATTTAAATCAAAAATATCAAATTTATCCTTTTTTGTGATACTTATCCACTGTATTGAATCCGCTCTCTTTAGTATTCCAAATCTGATGCCAGGTCCGTAATCAGTGATCCCGAAAAACCTTGTACCCATGATTAAGCTCATAGATTTAACTGATTACATAGGAGAAAAAACTTGTCCCTTTGTTACAGATGTTTGTTTTTAGCCTAACAAGAATTAAAATGTACGAAATAGATTTAAGTGTTTCAATAAATAAAAAATATCGTTCGATTAATAATGAACTCAATGATTTAAAATTTCAATGATTTATGATGTTTAATATTTCAATGATCATTTCAATGATTTAAAATGATTAAAAATATGTGATACATTTGTATGATAGAAAATCTTCACATAGTCTTTTCTTATTTCCACTGAGATTAATAGCAATAAATTTATGAAAGCGAAAAATTGTAAGTTAGTTGTTTATTTGTTTTCTCTTAGTTGTCTGTCTCTGTCTCTTGACTGTCTTGTTGTCTCTTAGTTTTATTTGATACACCATATTTAGATAGCGTGTTTTTGTTTATTCAAATGGGAAAGTAATGCGTATTTTATTTTTGTTTGGGTAATAGAAATGTTGTAGTATAGAAGAATTTTAGATTTATTTTTTGTTGTATTTCTGTTTAAATTAGTACATGTATAGAACGATTCCAATGAACCCTAGAATTTTGCTCTTCTCAAAAAATATACTTCTTAAAATATTAACCAAAAAATATGATTTTGAGTCATTTGGGTTCTAACATAAAATTTGGTTGACAAATACTAGTTTTTAATTTTAATTCAGAGTGTCAAAATATACTCGGAGCATTTTCAGGTTCAATTAGGTTTTTTCAATTCTAGTTTTATTCAAAAATAAAGAAAAAATTTGAACGAAATTTGGGCTGAACGTGATTGACTGTTTTCTTGTGCGTCGGCACTTAAAAAATGTTCAGAAAAACATGTTAAGCTGCACAATTACCCTTCCAAAATATGTCGACCTATCAGATTTGGTTGAGGCAATCGCCAGATACGATAGAGACCGAAAATGGTGAATTTTTCAAAATGGCAGAGAACGGGCAGGTTGAGAAGCACGGAAATATTTATTCTCAAACAACTTTGATGAAATCAAATCAATTAATGAAATAAAATTTGTGGGTACATAACCTTGCGGTCAGTGTTTAAATTTACTTGCCTATTATGTTTCATTGCAAGTACAGACCAAAACAAGCTGTCTCTAATGAAACTAACGTAGCGAATGTCAGTTAACGTCATTCGGATTATTCACGTCTAAATTTCCTGCGATGCTCCTTTAAAATCCGCCCCCACGACGGCGGGGGCCGAACCTACGAATCCCTAGTACGGTACTTTCTCCTTTTGCAGGATCCGTGAAAGATGCCATCCTTATTGGAGGCCCTCGAGCAGAAATACGGGGAAGGTTCGACCGACTCCGAGTGCTCCGAGGACGAAGGAATATCCATCTCCATCTTCGTGCCTTGCAAGTCTCCTAGGGCCATCGTACCAGCCCTTCTGGTACTCAACGACTGCGACATCACCACCGCCGGCGAACGGGAGGCGCTCGTACAGAAGTGCTCAGGCGTCGAGGAGCTGGACTTGGCCAAAAATAAGCTGAACGAGTGGCCCGAGGTGAGAAGGGTTTGGTGTTGAAAACATTAAATCCACAAGCATTTAATGTGAAATATGCCATGCAAAACGGGTACCAAAAATTTTGATTATTTACCGGGTAGGGTACTAATGTAAAGAATATTCAGGAACAGTGATAAAATATATTTTTTTGATTTGTGCAGGCTAAGTAGTAGTAATCGAAACGAGGGCATTAGTAGAGCCGTCTTAATAGCAACACGAATTTGATACTAAACAAAATTATAAAAGGATAAATAGACGTAATAAATTCTAATTACACATTATTTTAAAATACACAACATGCAGGTAATAAATTATTCCTGCAATAGTACAGCTACGTTTGGCAAGATGGCGGTACAAGCACCTAAAGTTAGTTTGCTTTATGTAAGACGCATGATGCAATGAAAGAAGATACAATATCGCACATGGTTGGGGGTCTTTAAGGGTATTCGCGCTCGAAGTAGTTGTTTCCCCTAATTCCCTATAAGGTCTAGAGAAAAAAGATAAAAAAAAAACTATCAAGGACGATAATTGCTAGATTGATGATGAGGTAAATCTGCAACTGTTTCAAATACAACCGCAAGATTAGGGCATGAGGAGTACATACAAGCAGTCCCAGATCATTTCTTTTCAATATCAAATGCGTCCTTAGAATATACAGTTCAACTTCCTCGCGATTTGCCTAGTGGTAAAACATCAGCCGAAACTCACGAAACAGCACCAAAAGTTAATGCACGAAAGGAAACGCTTGTCTCATCTTTCGAACCCTGAGATGAGAACTCGTTCAAAATGTTTAAATGATTAACCACTTCCACTCTAATCTAAAACAATGGTCTCTAGAACTTACCAGAAAATCGTGAAGAATAGAGAGTACTTTCTGTAAAACGAAAGCTTCTGCTAATGAAAAGGGTGGGAAAGACAAATTTTACACAAGGAAAAACTTGAGGAATGACAAATCTGATTAAAACAAAAAGGAAGATGTTAAGGAATCAAGAAGACAACTTTTCAATTCTTTTGATACTTTCTCGAACCAAGTTTTAAGCCTTGCCGGATGAAATTTTTGATGAAAGTTGGGACTTTGTATCAAATATCGCGAGTACCTAATACTGTACTGCTAAGTCAAAAGTTGAGTGGATGCCATGTGGCAAGTGTTCTGGTCGACTTCACAAAACATACCAGAAGCAAAGACGTATGCAACAAGTGTGCCAGTAAGAATAAACATCATTTAGCAGTCATTTATAATGGGGCATTTTTACCATTCGTAATGCCCGAATGCAAGTTATTTTGGTTTTTTATTTTTGTGAAAAACAGTTTTGTTTAAGAGTAAAAGGCCATTTATGTTTTCTAAAAGATTATGGTCGCCTCGTTTAGATTATATAATAACTTTTGTTAATAAACAACTCTTTTGCTAATTATAGATTTTTTTTCAAAATGTGAGCCGAATTTACCCGGTTCCCCTTATACAGGGAATAGGGAATACATATATATGTGAACACAAACTCGCACCAATTAATTTTAAAACTAAAAATGCTCAGCTCGAACCTTAAACATCAACATTAGAGTTAATGGAATTGTTTCATTACCTGTTGCGAAGCATAATAGGAAATTTACAGCATCTTCTTTCTTTTAGCACTCTCTTATCACATTTGAGATGATAACGGCTTTATAATAGCGAATATGGTCTACCGTCATTCTTTCTTTGTCTGTTTGTTAGTGAACTGGATGAGATATTAATTTGTTTATACGGTTCTGTATCAGGCAAATTATTTCCATCACATCACCATTTTATTTTGATAATGTTGCTGGCTATATGCTGTTGATTCTCCAGAGGTCTACCATCTATGATATTCATTGCGTCCAACAGAATCGTATCCCAATTTGCTGTCGCACAGTGGAAGCACACACTCTAGTAGTAAACTGGTAGATTCGGGGCACAAACGGCGTAGATGGCGGCAGATTATTGTCTGGGTAAACATAATAGACCTCCAATGGACATAAGGGTAGCAGAATGAATATTCGTCATTTCTTTGGTCTGATAAGGGAAATCCCCGGAAGGGATGAACGTGTGGACATCCACTGAACGTCCAATGAATACCTATAACCGTCAATTATGTTGACGTGTAGTTGGGCCAAAAATTCACGTCCACGGACGTCCAATCGATTTCTGTCATCATGCCAGGAAGTGGATATCCAACGGACGTACGATCTGTGTCCATGTCCTTATGAATCAATCATGAACAAGAAGTGGATATCTAGAGGATATCTATTGGGCTACATTTAAAAACCTTTTTTGGTTACTCTCTCCTTCAAAATGGTTAATTATTTCTTTATTTTGTTACTGCAACTATACCTATATTTACTGCTATATATTACCTGCTGGCGCTTTCCAGGTTTTCAGAATTTTGGAACAAATGCCCCGCTTGAAGTTCGTGAACCTCAGCTTCAACGTCCTCTCGACCCCGTTGCGGCAGATCGAGATCGACAAAAGCGTCAAGTGGCAGGAGCTGAAGAACCTGGTGCTGAACTCCACATACATAAGCTGGGAGAGCGTCCAGGATATCCTCGAGCACCTGCCGCGCCTCGAGGAGCTCCATCTTAGCCTCAACGAATATAGGGACGTCCACCTCCATGATGAGGACTGCGCCTGCGACGACAGGAACGAGAACACAACCGAGAAAGAGTGCTCGTGCGGAAGTTACAAATCGAAGCACAAGCATTCCTGCATTAAAGTCCTGCACTTCAATGGAAATTTGATAAATTCCTGGGAGGAAGCATGCAAGCTCGGCTACGCCTTTCCCAGCCTGGAGACGCTGGTGTTGGCTGACTGCCCAATAAAGTCCATAGGTCTGGAGGACACCACTACCGAACCACAGAGTCACAATAGCAACTACGAAAGGTCAGACAGCGGGTGCGAATCTTGCAACAAGATGGACGCGCCTCACGACAGTTTCAGAAACTTAAAAGTCATAAATCTGAATGGGACGCACTTGTCCTCATGGACCGACATCGATAAATTGTCTAAATTTCCTTTACTGGAGTGTGTCAGGGTTCAGGTTAAGACTTCCGAGTTTTGGGAGTTGTAGTCCGATCTGACGAAATTTTGCTTTTAGGCTTGTCCGTTATGGGACACGAACGAGTACACTGAGCACGAGAGGAGACAACTGGTCATAGCTAGACTCCCCAATGTTCACAAATTAAACGGAGGAGGGAAGATCACTAGCGAAGAGCGAGAAGACTCCGAAAGGGCCTTCATACGATATTACATTGACAAACCGGAGAGCGACCAACCAGAAAGGTACTTATCCCTACAACTTCTGTTTATATTTTAATAATGACTTTATTTCGTAAATTATTTGATATTGGTTTGTTTAAACATAATTTGTTTTTACTACGCTATTCTTATTCAGCATCATCCAGTATATCATTTGACTTGCCAAATTATTGGTAAGCGTTATCCCATTAATTAAGTTAGTAATTTGCTTTAGGTAAACTAAAATTGTTTTTTTGATATCTCTTCATTACCTAAAATGTGACATCTTCCTAACAAATTTACAAACACTACCCAACAGTATTTCAAATACAGTAATTCGAAATGAATAAATTTTGTTCCATGTCATTTCATATTTGAGGCTACTTGCCCCGGTGGCTACAGATCAACTACATTTTTCCATTTTTCCAAACTCCTCACATACCATATGCTATTCCCATGTGATGACTGCTTTTGTCTTCACCCAACTTCCTTTAATTGTGTAGCAAAATTTCCCTTTTTGCTGGCAATTTTAATGTCTTGTAAAGTTCCTTAATGGTATTTCTGTCTGTTCCATCTTAAGAAAACTATTCTATTACATACGTTTCAAAAATATTGTACGGTTCAACTTTCTATTTAATTTTCCCTTTTACATTTCTTTATTTGAGGAGATGAACGGCATATTTTCTCAACGGTAGTATCTTTGCGAGTAAAGTACGACAGAGGTCCTGTTATCAATATAATTTCCAGGAATCACATTTCCATGATGAATTGTTTTCGTAATCCTACACTTGAATTTTTTTCTGATCCGCAAGCCGATATTGCTGATTTTATGAAGTTGATCGATCATGAGTTCCTTATCTCGTGGTATTTAATTTTGGTTAAAATGAGTTAATAACTTAATTGCTGGTAATATTAGAACTAGTACCATGATTCTAAGCACTTCAGTTACCACCGATGTTTCTTGTCCATCTATAGGTATTTTGAGTTGGTTCAGATCCACGGTAAACTCGACCCGTTGGTCAACATAGACCTGCGACCCGAAAAAAGGGTCAAAGTCACCTTCACTTGCGGCTCCAAGACCGAAGTCAAGTCTGTCGACGTCTACAGGACAGTCGGCGAGATGAAGACGAAGCTGGAGAGCTTTGCGGGTTTTCCAGCGTCAAAAATGAGGTTATACTACATCGATCAGGACTATAAGCACGCGGTAAGTGATCATTACGATCGGCAAGTGTATTGCGTATTGATTTATGTCATGGTTCCAGGGGCCTGAATTGATGAAGTTCCCCAGCAAGCGGCTGTACAGTTACAACATCCGTTCTGGAGACGAGATAATCATAGATTATAAAAGGAAACCGCGTGAAAGGTAACTCGAGATAAAACAGTTTGAAAAAAAAATTACATGTATTATTTTGCAGTATTTCTGAAGAGGAAGAAAAAGTTATGTACGGGATGAAGTAATTAATCAAATACTAAACAGTACTTAAAGAAATCTAACATTATATAAGTATCATTTTCTCCATTGTCTTAATTAACATTTAAGTTTTGTGTAATACCAAAAACTGCCATAAGATTTATTTTAAGAACTGGACCAAGGTATATATAAGATTTTGTATTAAACATATTTACATTTTTACAGGTTATACTGCTGCTGAAGTATTGTCAAACTTCAATTGTACCTACAGGATGTTTGATGAGATAAGACCGAGTTCATTGGAACATAACTTTTATAAACTAAGTTCAAATTTATTTCTAAATTTTGGTCCACTGGCTAAAATGCACAAATCCACTGTGTGCAAGTATTAACTTGCATTAACATGTCTAAACATGAAACATCCTTCCTACTTATTATATTTAAAACGATCAAACTAACAAATATTTATTACTAAACTCACGAACATTTAATGTTGAAAATAGACTATTACGACACCTGTAAAGAGCATGAGTAATGCGATAGTTTAGTTTAAAAAAATCGATGTATAAAATCTAAGGATTTTGTCTTAAAAAAACTGCCTATGCGCCTTGATTTGGACACAAAAACACAGCAATAATTAAACCTGCTCCAATCTTCCTAACAATCTGAAATATTTTTGTGTAGTAATAGCAAAGAATAAAACACCGTGAGTAGGTACCCAGTTGATGTTAAAAGAAGCGAAGTTAGCCATTATATGGCCTGTGATGAAATCTGTTCGATACCATGAAAAACATTTTCAATTAGAACTTTTAACGGGGCATTTTTTTAATTATCTTTTTCAGGTAGGTGGATTGAACCCCTAATCTGCATGATTAAAAAATACTACTTAAATCGTAGTTGTAAGTTTATGTATGTCATACTGACTGCGTTTGGGTATTGTTTATTTTGTTAAAGTTTATTTTATTGCTTAAATACTAATTTAGTTCATAGTTTTGTTTGTGATTATTTTTGTGATACATATTTGTATCCATTATTTTTTTGTTGAATGTATTTGCCGTAAAAAAGTAAGAGAAACTAGTTTTCCCGATTATGTGATATAAAATGAATAAACAACATGAAATGCATTGTTTATTCCTTAAAGAAGATTGCTGCTACATTGAATGATGCTGTAAAAGATGTCTTATATGGATAATAAATATATATACAGATAATATTTGATTCATTTAAATATTTGAGTGTATTGTAACAACTTCACACGGAGTGACGTACAGACGTTTTAGTCTACTACGGTCAACAATAGCATTCACTGTTTTTCACATAAACAACTAAAAATGGCATGGAAACTATCATAATACAGGTCGGTAGTTACAGTATGTTAAATGAACACTTGGTTCATTTCAAATCTGAACCAACTGATGCGCTTGAGAGAACGTTTTATATGATGCATGTATGAAATAATGAAGGAGAATGAATAAGAAATGAATCTATTCTGTGACTGATGCGCGGCAACATTATTTTCGGTTTAATATTTTATATCTCTACCGTAGACTTACTTTCAAAAATTATTCGTCGCATGTAGAGCCATTTGGACAATACGTCGTGGCGGCTGGTGATATTACATCACAATTTTGGGATTGTGGTCTGCTCCCTCTTCTCAACAGCACCGTAACATTGGCAGTCTCAGTGGGGTATCCTATTGGAGTGATGTCACGCATCTACAATGGTACTCTTCACAAGTGAATTAGACCAGCCAACTACTATATTTGAAAGCATCCCCCTACCATATCTCTTTTGTCCCAAAGACCAATAGTCGACAATTAAGTAAGATTCTTACTCCATCTTCCAAATAACACAGTACAATCCTTTGACCCTGTTATCGGCACATGTTAAATGATTTAGTATGTTATTCAGTTAAATATAATTAGACATTAACCAATGGCTTTAATATGATCCACCACCTGGGTTAAATTATGTGGGTATATAAGGTATTCAAAAGTATGCAAATAAATTATGGGAAGTACCTCGTACAAATTTATCACCTCGGCCGTAGAACCCAAAATACACTTTTTCATATAGCTACCGACCCAGAGAACACGATCGAATCCTCACTACAATATCTATATAATGAATGGGATATGGGACGAAGTAGACGAAACATGGACAATAAATATTTAATTCAGTTCCGAAAATGTTACTGAATATAAAGTAAAGTAGTCAATTAATATATTGCCCTTGACAGTTAATACGTGCTACTTCCGAATGCCAGTCTTGATGGCTTAAAAAAATAAGTACATATCAAGGGCATTATATCGAGGTTGTTTTTGGGTGCCATGATTTTTGTTGCATTGACCAGAAATTTGGGTTTACAAAAATCACAGACTCAGAAACACAGTAGATAAAAATAATTTGAATCTGTATAAATAGCTGTATCACAAGTTTCATATACTTAATAAATAATTATAAACTAACAATGCGACAAGTAAATTAAAAAGAACCAAAAAAAGTACTATGACAATATGTGCAACAAATATTGGTCACTGAATACATACATATATTGTATTTTATACAAATTAATCCACCCTTTAGACTGTTATAAAGCAGCTCAAAACTGCTGATTAATCTATGAAGAAAAAGCACTCACCTATTATAAATCTACTGATATTTATGCATATCTTTAATTAGATTGGTTTTGTACGATTACACGCTTTATATCTAATTCTTTGATATGAACTTATAAATTTCAATAAATATAATATTTAAGCTTATGTTCTCATAAAAATTTAAGTAGAAAAAATTACAAAATTAATAGAGTCGACTTTTGAACCAAATTTTATAAAATATATAACAAAGTATATTTCGTTATCAAAATTACTTGAATGAGCTATTATTATCACACTCCGATTAAAACTCTTGGAATACTTCATCGCTGGCTATAGTAAGCAATCATTAAAGCAATTTCAAATTCAATAATACATACAAAAATTAACTATTTTAGAACTTCATCGAATTTTATTAATTTGCTGGTTAAATTTTTTACCTTAAGTGTAATTTATCAACTGCATGCAGATAAACTTTCAATTTTGAGAACTCGTATCGAAATTTGTAAGCAATTGATTTCTAAACCAGTAAACAATAACTGGTCTGCAACTACTGATAATGCAGTAAAAACGGTAATTTTTGAATACATACAAAATCTGATGCAAAGCAACCTTATATAATTAAACGAATACAACTTTTGATTGTTTTTGAGAAATTACAAACTGCATTAAAAATATTGTTCCCAACTGTTTTATTTTGGCACAATGTTTAATAAACATGGTTACAGAGAGCAATTCTGATGTAAAAATTATAAAAGTAACTTTCTGCAGTCACTCAATTGGTAGTCATTTTAGTTATATCGAACCTTTGGTTTTGCATCAAATTTTGACCATTAAAGATGAAAATGAAGTAATGCTATTGTTAAAAAAATAAAATTTATTTATCTTACCGGAAAAGGCGAAAACCTATATAGATATCCCGAAATGCTCTAATAATTCAATTAATAACCTAAGGAAAAATTAAACCTACTACAGTTCTGTATGGTCATCATCTTGATTTGTTTTGGTAGATGAAGGTTTGACTTTCTTCTCTGACGTCTCTTCTTCCTCTTGCTTTTCAGGAACTTCAATCGTTGCTTCTTCCTCAGGGAGTTCAGGAATCACATTTTCCTCCACAGGGGGTTGTTCTGCTGGTACAACTTTTTCTTCGTCTTCAGGGGTGGTTTCATTTTTGCTCGTACTGTTTGTTGAAGTCTTCTCAGTCTTTTTCGGCTTCCATAGCTTCACCTTATTCAACAGATACTTGACTTCTCTATCCAAAGCTCCCATTTTATCCATCAACATTTTCACTGTGAGTTTTACGGGTTCAGACTTTAGAGTTTCCTTTTGCTCCTTCACTATTTTATCCCTCCATTCGGTTGTATCAGAAATGAGTTTTTGCAGGGTTTCGATCTCCACTTCGGTGAAAACCTCTTTTTCATTCGTGAGGTTCTTAGCCGTTTCCAAAAAGTGCGCGGAATTATTTAGTACAGAGTGCAAGGCTTTGAGCGCCTCGGGTCTTTCTTTGTGCTCCCACACTCTCGCAAAGAGGTCCTTGGTCAGGAGGTACAACTCATCAGTTCTTTTCTCATAAGTTTCCGCGTCTGCCTCAGATCCGTCGTCATACAACCAGTCTGATATCTCGCTGCATGCCGTTTTAATTTTCTCCAATTCAACTGGGGTACTCGCTTCCACATACTCGTCTTCTAAAAGTTTGTTTTGGATGTCGATAACGAA
This sequence comes from Cryptocephalus primarius, assembly GCA_963576515.1. NCBI lineage: Eukaryota > Metazoa > Arthropoda > Insecta > Coleoptera > Chrysomelidae > Cryptocephalus > Cryptocephalus primarius. The sequence goes on from OY754939.1 coordinate 6,289,411, forward strand.
ACTTTCCAGGTTATTCAAAGCAGTCGCTCGCCTGTTTATGTCGCGTTCGATTTTGTCGAGCTTATGCAATTTCTCGATTGACGCCGAAAGTTGTTGTTTGGAGAGTTTGTTACCCGTTAGAACTATCTCCTCGGAAGCAATTGGTTCTTTTATAGTGACAACCTTAGGTTTGGCTTCTTTAGGTTCTTTTTCAGTCGCGTTAGTCTTGACAGTATCGTTTTTGGGCAGTTTCGGCTCTTTGTTGTCTTCGGTTTGTTTTTCCTCGGTCTCCTTCTCTTCCGTCGGTTTTTCCTCGGCGGGCTTTTCCTCTTCCGGAGTCTCATTGGCCGGTTTTTCCTTCTCGCTGCCGAAGAGCTTACTAAATGTGTTACCTGTAGAAAAGAAGAAAAAATGCATATAGACAATTTCCTTTAGTTATTAACGTAATGTTTATATTAAAAGTGGATTGATAAAAAATAACAGACTGGCACATCAGAAAGGAAGCAAAAGAACTACAACAGAAGAGAAACTAAACATAAACGGAAATGGAATGAAGTTTGACAAGTACCAAAACTAGGACTTTCAGAGTTAAAAACATAAAAGACAAGAATGGATGGTGGGGTTGAAAATGGGTATTTTCAACTAACTGACTCAGTGAGAAAAGTACATCCAGACATCAGTAATTTTCGTGTGTTGGCTATTACTTCATTCTGATTCACATAGTGCATTTTCCAATAGTATTAGTTAATTCAAATATCTGTTTAGATTTAGATTCTTTAAAGATTCTTGAGATTTAGATCTCTTTTAGATTTAGTAAGAAAAGTTACAAAGACTCGTGAGTAATTGTTATTTCTACTGTTACTTCTCACCCTAACCTAAAAGAAGCAGAAAGACAAATATTTTGGGTAGTTGTGTATTGGTATTTAAGATGAAGAAATCTTAGAAGTTTGAACAACAAAAAGTGTTAATGCCAGAATTCGAAAAAATAAAACTAAAATTACAAACCATCACAAAAACTAAGGAAGTGGGCGAATTAAAGAAATGGAAAACATTAATTATTAGTGAAATATCCAAAATATTTTTAGATATCTTACATTGTTTTGTTAATTATTAGTCGGACAGTGTTCAGTTTTCGGCAATATCTATATATTCAAAATACAAAGTAATTCCAGAAAAGTCAAGTAACAAGCCGGCTCAACAAATTCAATAAAAGATTTTCATCTGTTTACATATTTTTGATAGTTTTCAACATTTGTGACGTAATTCTTCTTAAAACCAGTTATTTCACATACACAATCTAGAAGAAAAAGTTAAAATAAACAACTTTTTTTCTTTTGCAATTTCCTGTTCAACTCTTAGTTTTGAAGATATTTTGAATTTAATGGGGAACAGTAGATTTTTTGACCATATATTCTGTTATTGTAAATTAAGCAAAAGATTTGATGATTGCGGGTGTAAACATATTTTTAGATTATAAATTTTTAAAAGCATTCATGGAGGAAATAACTGATAGGAAATTTTGTCACAGCGAAAGTTAGATCACTCGGACTACAAGAAAATGGAAAACCCATCAAAATAATGAAAGTGAGTATGCTGGAAGCATAAATGTAGTATAAATAAAATATAGGAAAATAAAGCCTGAATTCACACAATTATTCACAAACAAAATAAAAGTATGGCCAAACAAAATGTGTGAAATCAAAAAGTGTGTATCATCAAATAAATCATATCCACTCGAACGGCAATTTTATGCACTTTGAAATGAAATAAGTAAGTGTGAGACAGAACATGAGAATGCGAAACACATTTAAAGGAGACAACACAACGAATCTATATGATTTCATTTTTCAAGTTCGGAATGGAATGGAATTTTGTGAAACAGTAATGGATAATACTGAGGTCGATGATTATTTTGTCAGAAACAATTCGTCTGCTGATGAACTGATTTTTCCATTATATGGTAAGCATAAACCATCCATTGTACATTACTGAGCTCGCGAAATTCGTAGTATGATATATAACGCTAGGATGCAAAACCCTCAATGTTGTTAAGTCATTTTTCCTCGATATAAACTAGAATGGCCAGAGATATCCTGTTCTGTTGCAAGATCATATCTTCCTTGCTCTTCATGTACTTCCCACAGACATTAATCGTGTTTAGTTTCAAAAGGATGGTTGTTCGGCTCGTAATGCGGTTGTAGTATGAAGATTACTGAAGGAATTTCCCGACAGAGATTTATCACGCAATGGTGCCTTTCCCTGGCCGGCTAGCTCGCTTGATTTGTCGCCAAATAATGGTTTGTGGTGTACGTGAAGCCTCAAATTTATGGATTCCAAAAAGATACGGGTAATAACTTGGAGGAATTGAGGATTAAAATTCTTAATAGTATCCAAACGATTAGGCATCAAATGTTTTCCAATATAAGGAGCTTTTATCAAAGACACTGGGTTACTGTTCAACTCAGAGGAGCAATCTTTTAACCTTTGTTATAAAGTTTTTTTTGTTATAAAGATTTTTTTACATTTTGAACATATTACTTAGAAAAATCGCATTTTGTAATGTTATTGAAAATACTTATTAATTTCGATAGATTTCATTTTCAATGAAAGGCACACAATAGTCTACGTTAAGCGTCAGATATAAATCACCACCGTTTGCCATGGAATTACTAAAAGCTCAAAACCGAGTGAAGCTCTCTGGCCGCTGGCTACAGCCAACACCCCTAACCGCGAAAAATGGAGGGGCATAGAATCGTTACGCGTCGTCTCTTTCTAATGCGTTTCATATTTCAAGCTGGCATGTTGTTACTCATTCTCCCTATGTATGTTACATTTTTTTGCATATTGTGTACACTTCAACTGTTGTGGATTTGTATATATTTTTATACCTAGTTTTGATAAAGTTCCTTCCTCTTCCTCCACGGGAAGCACTGTCTTCTCCACAACATACTCAACATTCAGCAAGTTTAGTACCCCGGAATCGTCCATGTTGAAGTGAGCCTTGATGCCTTTACTTTCTACGTTCTCGCCAAGATTTTTCCTAATCGCCTCTTCAACTCCGCTCAACTTGTATTCTGACAAATTCACATCCCCAATGCTTTTAACCTCCTCATCGGAGAGATGCTCCAATTCGGCGTAATTGACGATAAAGCTGAAATCGTTGATGTGCTTATTGAAGGTGATGATCTTTTTCTGAGGGTAAGGGTTCATCAGTCCAAACAACATCCGCTTAACGGTTTTCACGCCTTCTTCAGTGGCGCGCTCGAAGGTAACCTGGATGGGGAAGATCACGGCGTCTTTGGTGATGAATTTGGAGACTTTGAAACCTGTGCTGAGGTCCGCTGCCTTATAGACCGCCCCGAGCGCAGCGGCTTCATCAGTGTTCAAATTTTTGGCCAGTTCACGTTTTACGGCTTTCTGGAGGTACTCCTGGACTTTAGGGACCCTCGTGCCTGCTCCCACGAGCACCACTTGGTTCACCTAAAATACCAACGTTTATGAGTTAAAGACCTAGACAGTGTACCACAAGGATGAAACTTTGGTAAATTTTTTTGGGAAACAAAAAGCGAAAATAAAACAAATGTTAAAACTAGATGCATTAGGTTAGCTCTAACAGGCATGGAGAAGAGTATACACAATGAGGGGCAGACTCCTCTACTCTCATAGAATAAAAGAAATCCATATCATTCTGAATCACGAAAACTTTTACTAGTGCCATGAAACTTTCAGAATTCGTAATAGAAAATAAAAATTCTCCGAAAATAATTAAGCTGGAACCATCAAGTTTCAATCATGGGTATGAATGCCCTTGATTACAAACATGTCATTGCTAGTCCCCACTTATTTATGTGCTGACCGTTAATGATTACGGGGGAAGGAAAAATATGTGAGTTGCTAGAAGTGACATGCTTCTACCCTAATTTTTCTGCTTGCTGGAACAAACCTAATGAAGACATGTTTGTGTTAAATTTTAAAAGATTTAAGAAACGCTACTCTTTCCGTTCTAATTAAATACTCTTTCCTTAATAATTAATTATTTTAAATTCCCTCTTCTAAAATCATGTTCTATGATAAACAATTATCTTATTTATACTTTGGCATTTGGCCATGCCTCACTAAGATCATTCTTAGTCTGTTCATCATCAGATATTGATATTATTGTATTTTTACATTATATTGACAATAGTAAGTCGGATAATAAACTGTCAGACTGTAGTAAATCATGTTTTTCAATCCGTTATGGATTCCTGAACCGTTAGTGTTGGAAAATGCGACGAAGAAAAATCATTTGCACGAAAACTGATAAATTTTCACTTACCACGTCCATCGTGAGATGGGCAGTCTTGAGCGCCTGCTCGACCGGTTTGCTGACGCGCTCAAACAGGTCCTTGCACAGCCCTTCCAGATCCTCCCTTGTGACAAGCACCCTGAAGTCCTGCTCGTCCAGTAACCCCTCGACTTGAGCATAGTGCTCGTTATTGGCAGACAGGACGTTCTTGAGCCTCCCGGCCTCTTTGAACAACTTGGCCAGAGCCCTGGGGTTCTTGAATACGTCGTTTTTGGTCTTCTTCATCTCGTTGAACTTTCTCCCCAGATAATCCCTGAGTCTCAGCTGGATATCTAACCCACCCAAAGTGCGATCGTAGCCGACTCCGAGCACGGTCAGTTGAGGGTGCGTCTCGACGTAACCGCGTTCTTTGGTCTTGATGGTTTGGTAGCTGACCAGGACTGCTGTGGTGGAAGAGGCGCCCATGTCATAGAATATCACGTACTGTGAAGTTTCGTTGAAGCTTTTTGCCCTGAATATGCCGTAATTCAGGGCGACCGCGGTATAATCGTTGATCAGCTGTAGTACTTTCAGTCCAGCCAGTTCACCTGCTTGGATCATAGCTTTCCGTTCCGCTTGATTGAAAAAACCCGGCACGGTCAGCACGCACTCCTTGATAGGTTGATGAGCGCTGTTTTCTGCAAACTCCTTCGCCTTGGCCAGTAATTGCGCGATCAGTTCTTCGGGAGTGAACGACGTCTCGTCGTCTAATCTGAACTGAATCACTCCTCGCTCGGAGTCTTCTACTATGTCGTAGTAAGGGAAACGTTTCTGGTACAGTTTTACTAGGGGGTGACTGATATTTTTCCCTAGTAAATCTAGTAAGTACCCGAAGGTCTGTTTTGGGAATCTGACGCCGACGGTTTGGGCGTCTTCCCCAAATAACCTCGCGTTGTCCCTGAAACTTATAAGCGTGGGTGTTTTCCTCTTCGACTCTTTGTTAAGAGCTATCTCCATTGGAACGCCTGGGGAGACTATGCCAACCTTCATCCATTCCGAGCCTAAATCGACTGACATCACAGCCAAACTGTTTACTAGAGTTACTCCCAGGTAACATGTTAACAGGACTGTGAGAAACGTGGCTGGTTTCATTTTTGGGCTAAAATAAGAAAAAACAATTAGAGGAGTTAGTAGTATATGAAAACAAATAGTTTATTGCATAATATATCTACTAATTTGTTTATTAGACGGGAATGAATTGCACATTAGATTTGTTCCAGGAGATGTGCTGAACTCATGTGTTTTCTGTCACTTGATTACTTACTGACATTTGGACTTGTTTATATATGTTCCTACTGGAACAGGCTTATTATTACTATTACCATTCATGTTTGCGTTGAGTAAGGAGTATTGAAAGTATTCGTGCATTAACCACTATCTTCATGTAATAAATTTGAATTTTCTCCAACCATTAACCATTCAACTTATAAGTAATTACTTTACCGCCTTAAAGTTATTTACATATAAATGGAATTCCTGGTAGATGGATCGTAAACAATATCGATCAAATCCTAGGGTAACTAAGTAAGTTAAAAACTGCTATATCGAAATTGTGTGTGGCACAAAAATGAGTATGTATATACACAAATCAGCTGGAGAGTAAAATTCGACATCCTTTAGTCAGAAAATTTTTTCACCAGGTCCAACCAACCACCATCAAACAAATCACTAAACATCCCTTTAAGAATAAAGATAAACAACCCGTTAACTGTATGTCCTTAACACATAAAATACTAGACGATCATGAAATACTAGACGATCTATTATACTTAATTCAATGTGATATGTGGCGTTAGATATAAGAGCTAAATTAGATTTAAATTAAGTATGAAGGTAAATCTAACGCAGCCATTTGATTCAAAGTGTCGACAACATAAAACAAAAGTTATTAAAACGTAAGGGTAATTTTACAAGTTTACAACCATAGAATCCATATCGCTTGTTTCTTACAAGAACGTCATAATTCGAAAACTAATTATTAAGTTATTGGTGCTGTGTAGATCACAACGCTTATATTGTTCGTTCCTTACGCAACTTAACAGCATGAATAAGGAAGCAATAAATGGTAGCATAAAAGAGCAAATACAGTAAAAGTATTCGTGTTCGAGTGTTTCCGAATTCAAAATAAATTTTAGTTACTTGGTTAGTGTACCAAAGTCGCAAAAGTTACCAAATGGCAGAGAAAATTACGATGATTGCGCGTTTGCTGCAAATACTGACACTGCAACCGCCCAACGCCCGTTCTAGTGCTTTCTCCACCCCGGGCTAAAAGACGAATTGCCACCCCTTAAACAAACCGACATATCCGGAGCGCAGCGAAATCCATATTCTCAACACAGCAAACAGATGAGCGAAAAGTGACCTATTTTATTAAGTCACAAACCTACATACTCTGGGCGTAGCGAAATCCACATTTACAATACAGCAGACTAGCGAATAGCGTATGGGTTTAGGAGCTTATGGTGTCCGAAATGAACTTGCTCGCTCATCTGTCTGCTGCAATGAGGATGTGGATGTCGCTGCACTCAGGTTATGTGAGTTTGGAAGCTTAGGTTTTTGATCTATAGAATGTACTAGCTCCGCTCACCTGTCTGCACAGTCGGGAAACGATTTGTTAAAGTTATAATAAATTTAAGAATTAAAAGTTGATATATATTGTGATATATAACTATTTGTGGCGATTTTGAATCTTCTCAAGTCATTTTAGTGCATTTTGCTCCGACAGGACAGGACGTTTCTGGACACCCCGAATGTGACAATGAGACTCATACCTCAAAATATTAAGGGTTGCCCTGTACCGCATGATTGTTGCACTTCCGATAATAAATATTACTGAAAATAAGTTTCAGTGGATTTTAAGTTAAAATAAAAACATATATTTAGAAAAGTTATAAATCTTACTATTAACAGTTAAGTGATGCAAAATTAAAACATTTTCAATTATATTAGAAGTATACTGAGCAAATAAAAAACTAATATAAACTACTACTATTAAAATATATAAAAAACACGTTTTTTTTAAATTTGAGTTTTGCAATCTTTATTAACACCTCTTTTAATACCATTTTATTGCAAATTTCAAACTCAATCGCCAAAACTTAAACCATTAAGGCGACTTAAGCTTCGGGGCAAATTTTAACATGGTTATTAATTTTAGTATATGCTTGGGCTTTCTTTTTTGCTCAAAAAACCAGATACAACAGACTTTCGATCTTACATTTTTCTTCGGGATCTTGATCGGTTCACCTCGTGCTTCTTATGAGAAGTTGGTTTTTTCTTCTTATGCGGTATTGTGGTGCTGTTGTGGTACAATGCACACGAGTACATTACGCAAATAGTTACGCACCATCGAGAGGGAGGTTGACAAATCAACGAAGAATGGACAGGATGATTGTTACTGGCTGGATTAGCGCAGAGACTATGCATATGATTAAGACTATCGAACATTCGGGCATCGCCATAATAAGGGAAAAATTAAAGAAAATAAATTCGGCAGGGCAGAAAAAACAAGAAAACCTTTTCTCAAAACAGGGATATAAAGGTTAGTGTTGACGAAATCATTAAAGTATTCTGAAATTATTTAGAGATTGTTTAAGATGTGACTGGGCTAAATAAATTTTCAGTAAGCAGTGACCACAGGCTAGTCCGTGCAAAACTTGTAGCTAACATCAGAAACGAGAGATACAGAGTGATAACCAATACGCCGAGAAGAAGAGAATTAAAGATAAAAGAAACAAGCGAATATAGTTTCACTGAAGCGTAATTCACAAGCATAAACCAGCACAAAGGAACAGAAGAAATCAACGATCAGATAACCTCAGCCCTAAAATCTGCAGGAGAAAATCACTGCGAACAACTGAACAAAAAAATGGAAATGTTGTAGACACAAAAAACAATAAATAGAGCAAAAAAAGCAAAAGAAAAGATTCGCAAGAGTACTGAGAACTAAGCAAACAAACATCAAAATAACTAAGGAAAGACCATCAAAAGTTTAAAACCCCAGTACTGCAGTTATAATAGAAACAACAGAACAAAAATAAAAATTTAATGATTTTGAACAGAAAAGTTAGTACAGGTAGACACGACATACTAATGGATCTGAATGGCAACATAACATCAAATAAATACCAAATCTTGTAAATAGTTGAATACTTCTATGCAGAATTATACAAAAAAACTTCCTAGTGTTAACAATGTAAACAAGAAAAACCTACACTACAAGTTTTAAGCGCAAGGTAAGAAGAAGGTTTGATGAACCTCTGAATGAACTTAGAACTGATGAAATTAGATCTGGTTTAACAGAAATGAAAAACAAGAAAGCTCCGAGGGAGGACGAGTTCGTTATAGAAGCTATTAAGGCAGCTACACAAGAGCTGATACCTACCTTAAAAGCAATTAATAAATGCTTAGAAATCCCCCTAGAAAGAAAGAGAATCCAACAGATTCGAAGGACTATACACTGATTAGCCTACTTTCTCAATTTCACAAACTATTCATGAAGATGTTTACGAACGATTGATTCCCAGATTAGACTTTTACTGGTCAAGAGAACAGGCAAGTTTCAGAGCCGGCTTTAACACGATGACAGATTACAGGTGGTACACCCAAATTACAGGTGGTACAAATACAAATTACAGGTGGTAAAATTCTTGATAGAAAAATGTGTTGGGTTTAATAAGCCACTAACATTAATCTTGATATCTTGATAATGATAATAGAGTAGATTATAGATACAAAAACATTTATACAGGTGCTACGTCAGGCGTCCGTTGGAAGACCGATAAATCTAAAATAGGACAAGGAGTGCGCCAATCTCGCCCGATCTCCTCAAAACTGTTTACAACTCTATTAGGACTTATATTCACGAGCAATTTGGACACTGTGGAAGTAAACATCGACTGTAAAAGACAACTTTTTGCGTTTCGAGGGACGATCTTGTCATCGTAGCGGATCGAAATGACGACGCACCCAAAATGATCGACACACTCAACGTAGCATCGTAGGAAAAGGGCTCGAGGATGAATCTGTCAAAAACACAATATATGACGAACGTTGTTATGAATGATGGGCTACAGACAGATAACATATATCGAACAAATACCTAGGACATGAAATTTTTTTAGGGCGCAATAACTAGACTAGACCAATAATAAGACGGATTGGTTCAACTTCGGCTGCTTTGGAAATCTGAGGTGTCTTTGCAATTTTAATATGTAATATTTCTTCAATAGTTGTACAGACCTGATTTATATATTTTACGGTGTTATTTTTTACGTAAAATTGAACTCGTCGAGTTTAAAAATATAATTTTTCATTTATAAAGAAAGTAAGCTATAATGTTATTTTATTTTGTATTTTTATAAATTTTTGTGTGTTTTAATGGATCCCTAGATGGTTTAGATTCACAATTAGACCAGGTAGGTGGCGCTGCGATAGATTTACAAGAGTTTTTTTGAGCTTTTGATTTGTATTATATTAATTAAAATTTTTGGAAATTAAAAATATATAACAAAAAATGCTACATCTCGTTTTAAAAATAATTATCATTTTAAAATTAATAAAGGAATTTTATTGTAAACTCTGCTGAAATAAACTGCTTATTACTATTGCATTTTGGATTTTAATAACAATTAATTAAAATTTAATAAATTTAGTTATAGTTTTAAACATAAATAATAACTAGTGAAATTATGAAAAGCTATTTAAAAATTTAATCTGTGTTATAAAATATTTATATGTTACATACATTATAAGATGTAGTTATGTGTTATATTAGTGTATCACTGACAATCTTGTTGAAATGCAATTGTCTTCAACTTTTTACCTAAAAACTTGAACTCTTTAACTTTGAAGGGGCGGTAGTTTGGTTTCTCAAATATTATAAACAAAGTAGCTGTGATTTTTTTTAAAAACAGTAGTCGACTTTGTCCCTATTATATTAACCTACGACAAAAAATTTGCCTAAAAATATCAGCTCTTTGAATATGAAAACAAAATTTTTCTACAAGCTACTGCAAAAAAATATTTTAATTGTTTATAAGGTAAAAATAATGGGGATTTTGTAATAGGATTTTGTAATAACAAAATTATTTTTTTTACTTGTAATGAATCATTTTGATAAAATAACCCTTCCCCTTTCATAAGATAACTTACCCCCCCCCCCCGAATCATTGTCTTTTCATTAGTGTGCACATTAAGTTACTGCTAATAAAAAAACACTCCGATTTAAATGCAATTTTGAAAAAACTATTCAAACAATCCTGAAATTTTGATGACATATTCTATATTACTAATGGAGATAATGCCTGTCATCGACTTATTCGGTGCGTGATTGGTCGTCCCTTCTCTCTGGTTCCCTAAAAATTGCGCGCGCCTACTTTTCTCTCTCATTTCTCTCACTCATCCCCGCCCGGCTGTTTGTAGTCATGTATCTCACACTTTTTCCATCATTCTCACTGCCGCGTGCCTGTTCATTGCGCGCGCCACTCAGTCAGTGCCTCTCTCCATCTCTCCTTGCTGCGTGACAACTGGAAGTCACGAAGGCCTCGTCCATTTGAGCGTTGGCGATTGAAGCGGCAGGATCTCTGGGCAAAGAATCTATTTTTTTGTTAACCGCGGGGTTCTTCATTTTGTTAAACGAAATTTTTTAAACAAAAAAAAAGAACAATTTTCTTAAAAACAAATCGTGATTTCTCGCGTTTTCAACAAAAAAAAGAACAATTTTCTTGAAAAAAAAATCGTGTTTGTTTGATACATGTCGTTGTTTGAATTTCACGGGGGTTGGCACGCGCAAGCGCGCAGGGGGCAGAGCCCCCTAGTCACTATGAAACCCAACTTTTCACCCAAGTCGTAAGTGGATTTGTATAATATTTATTATTAATTATTCACAATTTTGACCATATGACAATTAACAGTTTTGACTTTTTTGCAGCGGTTTTTTCTAGCCAACAAATAAACATAAGTATTTTAAAATCGCCATTTTTTAATGCTCTTTAAGATGGTTTTATCCAAATTATTTATTAAATTTATTATTTATCACCGGTAAGCAAAAATGAGCGGTTTTTTACTTTTAATTGCTGGTAACTAAAAAATTACCTCGAATCCACTAACATGAGAATATAGATTATGTTCCTGTAGGCTTATATGACCCAAAAAATCTTGTCAGATACCTGGTCAGCCCGGAGATTTTCAGAGTCATTTAAATCTTTCAAATGATATCCCCCAAGTTAAAACCCACTATCGTTTTTTTTATAAATAATATGGCGCCTACCTTACCATTTTACCCATATATTCCCTATTTTGTGGGTCGGAAACTTATAATACTGCACTCATTAAAACTCCTACTTTTTATTTTTTCTTCTTCATTTGGTCCTCTCAGTCAAACGAACCCTGAAAGCAACTCAGATTTGCAATAAAACTCTTCCCAATTGAGATTTCATGACTTTCGTTTATTGCGAAGAAAAGTCTTTGGTAGTCAGCGGACCAAAAAAAGGGAAGGTAATGCAAAAAAGAATATTAGGCCTTTAAACATAGCACAGACAAGAGAGCGGGTTTTTATTAATTAGAATTCTTGTGATTGAATTAAAAATGTTTTTTTTTATGCATGATAGAAGCAACGTTCTATTACATTATAATGATTATTTCTTTTAAATTTATACCTTTTGTTCCTTCCTAACTTCTGTAACATAACTTCTATAAAACATAAGTACTCTGATATGGATTTGTGTATATTATCAGTTATGAGTTTATTAAAACAGGATCCTATAGAAAATTAACACATCGAACCCATACAAGACTCCCACAGGTTTGAAATGAAACTCCTAATTTTTGTATCTAATAACAACTAGCGGGCCACCTTCTTAAAAAAAAATAAAAATAAGTACCTCACATCTTTCCTTCAGAACAATCTTATATACATAATTCTCTCTACAGAACTGGAGTTTGTACCAAAAAGTTATTGGGTCCGATTACTATAATTGTAGAAGAGACACTAAAATGTAAAGTGTTGTCACATCTGTTAGCACAATATAAGATTTCATTTTAAATATGCACGAACCATAACTAACATGTTCCTTACATACACATATTTACCTCTCAGTTGATTTTTTGAGGTTATAAACGTGAAAGTGTAAAGTTTTTAGAGAAGAATCTACAAAACTCACCAAATCTCCAGCAGGAATCTACAAATAAACTACCTAGCGATCACCCACAGATTCTATTTCACTATTTGTGTACCACGTCAGAAATTCCCTACTACAAATCAGCTCTGAACAGCTGTACCTAAAGACACTTTCGAGAAGGAACGTCATTGAATGTCAAACGGCGGCGACGTTTTTGGTTAGCCGGCACATGCTGTGGCGAAACCTGATTGGTCCACGTGTGCTCTGCCATCTAGTGTACTCAAGTTAAACTTCTCGTTCCTTGTCGGTTTTCCACGAAACACGACAATCTCCAAACATTTTTAATTTATGTATGAGAAAACGAAGGAAACGTGAAGGTTTTCTTACAGCAAAAATATTTGGAAGTGAACTCAACTTTCAAACACAAAAAAAGCTGTTTACTGCTTACTGCCATAGTAATCACACTTGAATCAGCAGTACAAATGATTTATCCCAGGGGTGGTATTCAGAAACGACAGACAGAGGATACTTAAATATTTCGTAAGTTTTTCTTACCAAAGTAAAGATCGTGAGGAGCGTTTCGTATTCATAGAGCTGACTAAAAAAAATCTTGACTGAAATATATGTGATTTTTCTTGGCTAAGAACACTTTCCTCACAGAAATCTATCAATTTCGTCCAATACTGTCAAAAACATAACCTCTAATAACCTATTATTTTTGTTTATATCTGTTGAAAGATAGTTTTATGGAAATATTTGACTTACTGTTAAATTTTTTATCACCCCATTTTATGAATCTATGTACCGGGCCGGTAGCAGGTGGATGCAGGTATTTCTCACTAATACTCACCTACTCCTTAAGGAGTAGGCCTACTAGGTCTACTCCCATTAAAATTCACAACAATTATGAACACTATAGGTAGACTACGATACGATAGGTCTATCGAGCATATAGTAGGTACTAAGTAGAGGCAGGTAGTGGTCAGTTTATGATAGGTGTCCCTCATCATAAAAATTATATAGAATTTATAGAAATATCGAAGTGAGCGCCAGCGATTTCATTCTCAAATTTGTGTTTGACGAAAACGGACGTGAAGATGGAAAAAAGAAACAATTTCACTGTAAGTGAAGGAGTATTGTAAGAATGTGTCAAGAAACAGTTGCATTTTAATAGAAAAGCAGTCCTATATGGTGTTGGCTGCTTCCTCAAGTAGGAAAAGGAATTAAGTAGCAAAAGAATTAACAATCATTCAGATGTTACAAAAATAAGTCCCCCAAATTTGAAAACCAAATTTATTCCTGTGGACTTAAACCATTCAGTTTGCACATACTAATTATTTATTGTTTTTAGATCTCAAAGAGGAGCCGGCTGCTGAAATGTGAGTGAGGATGGGTACAGGGGAAGGTTCTTCAGTTTTGCCATCAACATCCCACAACCCAGAAAATTTAAATATTAAGATAGAGGACTATAGACAGTGACGCAATAACAATGCTAAAGTGATATGATGAATGATAGAGTCGGGAACCAAAATGGGGGCAACATAGACTAGACTGAGATGGCTCAATCAGTACTGAATGAGAACGAAGAAGAAGCCTACAAGGCAACTGGTAAAATAGCCTTTTATTATTTTTTTTTATAAGTTTTGTTTGTTAATTTTTATCATTAAATAACCATAATTTCAACAATCATTCTTAGCTCAGCAAAACATTTTGTTTAAAAAGAGCAGGGTCATTATTAATGAAATAAGTAGTTAACTATATACTGCCCATTTCTTGACTTTACTTAATTAGTTAATTAGGAAATTGTTTCTAATAGAATGAGGAATAAAAATATGTATGGGTTTGCAATTATAACAGCTTCGTTATAACCTTTACACGTTCAATGTAGTTCAAGTATTTCTGAAAATTTGTTGAAATTTTGCAAATACATTACAATATAATTTTATTTTCAGTGGCCTATTCAGAGGAGAGCAGCATGGAGAAAATTATCTAGTCACTAGTCATCTCAATGGGAAGCACTTCAGGTATGGCAATGTTTTAACAGTTTTTATATTTCATACTTAATTACATAATGCAACTGTGGTTTATAATTACACAAAAAAATGTGGAAAAAATAATGATACATTGAACATTGCTGTGAACGTAACCTTAAGTGAACTATTTGTTTATAACTTCGAAAACTAGGCTCTACAAGAGCCATTCAAAAGGAAATGCAGGTTCAAAAAGACAAATGACCCAAACGGCAATAAAGGGATCGGAACTTCACCAGTTGAGGGTAAAGGATCAAACCTGCAAAAATTATTTATCAGAGAGAGTTCTTGAAATTATCAACTGTGCTGCAAGCCGTTGAGCTGACTAAACTCAACAGTTCTACATAAAAGGGCACTGAAATACATAGTATACAATGAACTTAATAACAAAATAATTTACACTTACATAACAAATATACATTTATATATAACAAAACAGTAAACGTACAAAAAATTGTCACACGTTTAAAAACCTCCATTGAAATGCTTATAGAAACTTCTCTTACTATGTGACTGCTATGTCCATTTCCAGCAAAAGTAAATTTTCCACTAGGTCTTCTTTCTATTCTGTGGAAATATTGCACAGGCCGCAAGAATTCTTGCTTGAAGTTTTGTATCAATGTTTTTTTCCAAGAGAAGGAAATCTTGTTTTTAATACTCAATAATACTGGTAGTAATACTATAGTTCTTACCAGAACATCTAAAACATCTTACCAGGTTGCTCCATCATTGCTTTCTTATCTTGTCTATTTTTGACATTGTAAAATACACAATAATTTATTTCATTTCTTTTTTCCAAATCAAATGGGATAAATTGTAAGTAATGTGTTTAAGTATTTATACAAGGTGAGGCATAGGAACCAAGTGCTTTTTCTTTGGCTTGCATTTGCATGCAGCATGTTACAATTTATTTGTTAACTTATAGCATTTCGCCTTCAGTCCTGATTAATGAAGCTGTGGACATTAGAGCGATGCGTATTTACATGTAATTGTTCTGTTGGGAGTGACGAGTCGGTGACTGCCGTACAGTGCGAATTCCACCGGAGATTCAATATCAATCGAAATGACTGTTCCTGTCAGAGAAGTTGGGTTAATAATCTTCGAACAGGAGCATCAATAAAAAAACCAACCGGGCCGTCAGTGTACTGCAGAGAACATTGAAGTGATTAGACGAGCGATACTGCGAAGCCCATTCTGTTCTGCTCTTCGTCATTCAGCTACAGAATGTAAGGGGATTTCCCCTGGGCGTGTATTTCGCACAACAAATGCTTCAACTTTAAACTTTATGAGCAGAATGAAGACATATCACTGCTTATAAGTGATGAAGCACATTTCCACCTTAATCAGGCCATCAGCAAACAAAATTGTCAGTATTAGGCTAGTGAAAGTCCGCAAGAGTTACTTGAAAAACCGCTGGATAGCCACAAGGTAATGGTAACGGTATGGTGTGTAGCCGAGAAATTTAGCATCATGAGTCCTTAGTTCTTTGAAGCGTAATGGAATTACTGTTACTGTAACATCTGAACGTTACATTAATATGGTGAATACCTTCTCCGTGTTTGATTTGCAAAGACGATGATTTGATCTTAAAGACATGTGATTTCACTAAGATAGGGCCCTGACACATACCGCCAGAGCATTTAGGGCTGCTCTTCCCTGCCTGTTTTCCAACGGTCTCATTTCGAGACTTGGTGCCGTTCTGTGGCCTCCTCGGCCTCTTGAATTGTCCAGAAGTGATTTTTTTCTATGGGGGTACCTCAAACCCTATGTTTAGTAGATCAAGCGTGCTACGTTGGGTGAGTTGAAAGAAGCGAGAGTAAGAAAAATTTTGAAGCAATATTTTAAGTTAGGATTTATTTATCCTAAAGATCGTTTCTGAATTCGAAATCGGACTTAAGTAACCATCTGAATTAAGAAAAATTCTAATGAACATTTTTGAGTAATAATTACCACCTTTGTATGAACAGACTTACTACCTCTATCGCAATTAACTGTAACTACTCGACAGGATCAGAGATTTCTCTTAATATGAAGAGTTCTGTGTATGCCCTGTGGTGGAACAGATTTATTTTTCGGCAGCATTCGGTGTTCGAGCGAAAGGTGGCGCTGGGAACCAAAACTGTTGAATTGGTAATGGAACATTTATAATTATTTATCATACATTACTATAGTGGCAAATGTGTATTTAATTATGACGTTTAATGCGATATTACTCAAAAAATATGGAATTCGTAACTACTCGAAGCATCGGTCTTTAGTGATAAACGGATAGTTTGTAACATTTATTTCGCTTTCACATTAAACATAGTAAGTAGTGGATGATGAATTTGAAATGACGTTTTGCAAAAATAAATGCACATTACGTAACGCTTAGTTTAACGAATAACTGGTTTCTTTGCAATTACATAATTGACTTTGAATTTACAAGTTTATCACTTACTTTCTATTTGAGACTAATTTTTCAAAGAAACTGTACTTTTAACACTCCTTGACAGGAAATTTTGGATGAATAAAAAAGAAACAGGAAGCATTTCCAGGTACTTTATTGCATTATCAATAATCGTAATAATGCCTAATGTACATATATATTATAATAATAATAAGTAATGAAATAGAAATATACAAGAGCAGTATATGTGGTAAGTTTCACGGTAACATCATTCTTTTGGTATCAACAAAAATAAATTTAATTAATAAAGAGTTAAACATACTTCAATCTTAATCATTATACATTCCATAAATTTACTGAAACAACCTTCATTACAACACTTCAATGAGATTTTTCAATAATAAATTATAACTAACAAAAAAATCCATTACTAATAAAACATAAAATTATGTACATAAATGAAAATACAATAAAGAGTATGGCAAAAACCCAATAATATAATAGAAAATATAATACATAATAATTTGCTAATCAAAAATAATTTAACAAATATAATACCAAAAAAAGGTTATTAATTGATTTCAATAAACTATACAAAAATGTTCATAAAACGTCTCTTAAAAACAAATTAAGAAATATACTTTATCGATAAAAAAATACGTAGAGGCATCTAAGTTGGTTCGAACATGGACAATTAGAGAAGGAAAGACATGCTTTTAAGCCACGAGAGACATGATGCATCTAAAATATTTTTTAAAGAGCTTCACAATTATCTACATTCAAGCATCATACCTGTACAAGGTTAATGAGTTTTAAGTTACCGTTAAATTGATCTAAGTTTTAACATGTTTGTTTAATTTGTAATATCACAGATTCAATTGCTCTCTACTTACAAGTTCTTACATACATAGTTACACATGTACTTTTTACAAGTGTAGATCGAAGAATTTACATCTGGACAACTGATCCAACGTAACCTTCATCTAACGGGTGTCTTTTTGCTTACATAGAACCTGAAACTTTTGTACATCCGTACAGTCCGTAAAGCGCCGATGCAACATGAGAACAAAACCGAGAATAAGCGAGACGAAAAGCCCCGATTTTAACATCCACTCATCGACAACATTCGCGATTTACATAAACGAATGTCAAGTCCAACTACAAAGGATGTTTCAAAATTATTCCGCGAATATTCCTTAAATATTCGAATGCATATTCAGAGCTTTTGTTGATATTCGCGAGCGATATGGGACCGACTAAACCCATCAGAAATTTATATCACCCCACTTTTTTCGTAAAAAGAACAACAATTACAACGTTGTGATTTAATTTCCCGGTGGCGAGACGCCGCGGTACACGCGTCATAAAAAAAAAACGTTACATCGATATTGTTTAATTAAGACCCGGTGTTGCCATCCAAGTAAAAAATTCTAGTTTTAATATCATCTTTGCATCTGAACTTTTCACAGTCTTCGATCATTCGTCGCGCATTTTACCGAACCGTTACTCGCTGCATGAATTAAATAAGAAAGAACCCTAGTGTAATAAGTACTGATATAAGACACATGTAAGTATTTAACTCATTGATTATTAACGGATAGAAATGCTCTAGCGACCGCGTCGAGTTCCTCGACGTACCTATTAAGTCTTTTGAATGGAAGAGTAGCGAAGACAATCTGGTCTGATTAGGTACGGAAGAAACATAAAACGTCATGTGAATATTTATCGGAGTCAATTTCCACATAAAAGAGCGTTCGAATGAGATCATAAAATATGGAGAGAGGCGAAGTATAAATGAAAAGAGGATCGTGTTATAATATGAAACAGATTATTTCAACGTTTAATAACGGCTCATTGACCGTACTTGGATAAAGTATTACTCTACCAAAAGGCCTTTTAAGTTATTAATTGACAAATGAGAAACTGTAATCTGTTCGTGAGTTAAAAATTAATCATTCCATTGTTTGACAGCGTCACAATGACTATTTTGCTCGCCTTCTCTATTTCTTGAGTTTCACAACTTAAGTCGCTTCTCATTTAAGTCTGAACACGAAGCCGAGGTGAACTTAATGTAATTCAGAGTAGAGAGGAATGTACCTCATTACAGAAGTTAATGCCTTGGGTCTTATTTCATTTAACCAATTATTTCTAATCAGTTCTTAGAAAAAATCTCACACACATTTTGCAAAGTTTAAAAGTGGTAAAAACCGTGGTGTTTGCAAGTCTGGTGTAGCGTGTGTTTTTAAAACAAGTTTTACACCAGGGGATTGAACCCATAACCAGAACCTTCTTTCAGACTTTTTATTTATTGAATTCAGAATCATGAAGGTGTATTTTTTTAAATACACTCCTGGTTAAATCTTTTACACAATGTAAATTTTAGGGATATAAAACAACCAAGTGTTTACACCTAAAAAAGTTTCTTTGTAGTTATCCTGTGAATTATAGAACCTATAATCAGACCTGGAATTTTCTAGTTATTTAATTCAGTCATAACGGTGTGACTGTTTCATTCATGCATGGTCCTACTTTTCTACAATGAAAATAATAGGTCTAAATTGGATACTACCAGACTAAATTTTTTGACAGAAAACAATGCATGTATACATAAAGACAGTCACAGTCATCACGTTATGCTTGGCGAGTATTTTTAATCTTTGTGACAAGACGAGTTTTCCATGAAATCAACCCCTTCTCTAACGATATTCTTAACTCATTGAGTTCAAAATGGTGTTATTAGTTTCATTCCATTTTTGAATTTTTATTGACAGAAACTAACGTACGACGTATATTGACTACTCCTATTACATACCATTCTTACGTTTGTCTTGGTCCTGGGGAAGTTCTATGGGAACAAGCTACGCCCTACGTTATGTGTCGCCACAAAATTCAAAGCATGAAATTTAAAGAATCTGAAAGAAGTGTTTCAGGAAGAATTCCTAAACACGTTCCAGCTGGCGGAAGGCAAAAATTTATGAGTTTTTGCATTTCACATAAGGTCGGGCGCTATTAGCGTTTACCACATCTCGACAGGAACGCATGCGCATGAAGTAATAGCGCTACTGAAAGTGCTTAATGCGCATGCGTTCCTGTCAAAACAAGTTAAACGCTAATAGCGCCCAACATTATGTGCAATGCAAAAACTCTCAATTAACGAGACAGAAACCCACATGTAAACACCTTGAAATAATGTCAGAGCCAATGGGATCAATTAGTCACGTGAGAGAAAACAACAGGTCCAATTCAGCCCATATCAGTAAAGAACACTTTTGAACAGGTTCTAGACTAGAATGAATTCATTTAGCCATAAGACCAAAAACAATAGGTTTATTTCCGTCAGAAGGAATTTTAAACATGAGTTAGTCAATGGAGAGAAAGCATCACTCACGTGAAAGAAATAAACAGCTCTGTTCCAAACAGTAACAGTAATAAACATGTTACAAACATATTATAGCTAATGGAAGAAAGCGTGTTGCCACATGGTAGAAAACAACGCCAGTTCTAGCCAGGTTTATCAATGCAGTCAAGTTAGTCTGCCGGCAAATTACATCTGAGGGTTAACTAACACTAGGTTTATTTTAATTCAGGTCCAAATGGGTGTCGGATGAATATTGAAACACTAAATGATGGATATGAAAATTCTGACGGAAATGTTTTCTGAGTCTGACAGAATTTATTCGTTAACTTCGGACACCTAATCCGCTAACTTCATCACACTCAGAGTTAATTTACTCTAAATTTGATTTAGTTTCCTTTAATCTGGAATGAATAAACGCTTTCCCTGGTCTCAGAATGTATCCAGGGGCCAAATTAATTTAGCCCCGTATCGATAAACCTTGTCTTACAATAATAAATATGTTGTAACTAATGGAACGTCGAAATTTAGTCTCGTAACAGGAAACAAAAAGTTTGGAACAAATTCAGGACATTTGTTGTAAGAAACTTAATAATCCATTGGGCGGACAAACTCAGTGGTATTGGTGGAATAAGTCAATATTCCCAAAGAATTAACTGGGACAAACAATTCGCAAAGTAAAGCAATATTGTGTAAAATAATACTAAGTAAAATCACAAAGTAGTGGGAGAGTTTTTTGAATACTACCTTTTTAAGGTTATACAAATTCATAATGGGTATGTTACAATTCACCATAAAACCCATTACAGAACGATTATTTCCTGTCGACCATTTTTTATGTCGTCTAGACAATGACGAAATAATTGACCAGGTTCATTTGACTAACTGGAAATAAACGCTCTGTTACAATTTCATAGGTGTATTAAAATAAACCCATTACCTTTCTACTTGAAGTATAGTCCAGTTGATTTGTATCTGGATCTTATGATGATCCTTTGTGAGTTATCCTTAAGCCCACGAAAACCACTTCCAAATTGATAGTTGTAATTAGTTAAATGACGCATAAATAATATGTCGAATATACTAAACAACGAGAGAATAGTTTGATTAGAAATACTTGTTTGCAAATCGTGTTTATAAATTCTATGAATAAACCTGTAGTGAGAAATTCTAGAACATCTTTGGTAAGAAAAGCTGTTTCTGTTACAAATTTTTAAACATCTGAATTAAAACTCATCGATGTCATTTTTGCGAAGGAGAAGGTTTGATTGTTCTTCGATATTGAACTACAGCTTACTGAACAATCAGCTTGCAGACTCCATGTGTCTGGAATTAGTGCGCTTTGCTTTGTTAATGTCGCCATTTTAATACTAAATTAGGCAGTGTTAAACCAAGGCCAATGGTTAATGTTTCCAATGAAGAGATTTGTTAACATGAACATTAAAGGTTTGGAGTATCAAGTTGCATTTTTAATAGAATGCTTACAAATATTTGACCAGATACAAATCCTTGACAAAAATAATATAAACTTAACTGAATTAAACGTATCCTAACTTCTTGTCTATTCTCTGAAATGTTCTTTACAGTAAGACACATTATCAATATCCTCTACTATACTTTTAAACAAGATGATTTGGAAAACTCTTTTGGACGAATTCTACGTCTCAATGGTCATGTTAGGAATTCTAAAGGACATTCAGAACATTGTTATATTCCAACTTACTTATTCTAGTACTGAGATATGAGTATACTAGATATGATCTCATTTGAATTAACCTTAAAATATTTTCCATCTATGCTCATCACCTGTATCAGCATTTTCTATGAATATAATAATAGACGGATATCATCAAAGAAATGGTAATTAACCGATGAACATGTGTGACGCAGATGTTTCAATATTTATCGTTATTTTGCATGCATTGAAAATTCTGAAATTAATAAAAAGCTCGCGGACTCTTTAACTTATACATTATTAAAACATGAAAATGCCATTAGAGTAATTATATGAGGACCTGAAAAATTCTCATTTTATTCTCAATGGTTTTGTCAAGTTCATATCTCAAATTGAAAAAAAAAAATGAATAAATTCGAAACGTTTACTTGCCATTGCCTTTGGAAATATATGTCTACAACAGTTTTCTTTATTATTTGTTATTACATTATAATTTGACTAAAAATGTATTCAAACCTTAAACAAAAATAAATTAACTGTAACATCACTTGTACCAGAATTGGTTAATTAATTGTTTTAATACAAATCACACTTATTCCATTTCACTCCTGATCATTTTATTCCCTAATAATGGATCAAGAATTATATTTTCCGCATGCGCCGTCTGTGTTAATTGGAACCTATAAAATTCAAATTTTTGAAAAAAATTGTGTAATTTATTTTATTAAGCTGCCGCATACATTAAAAGTGAAATATGTATGGATACAGACACAGACCAAGGATTCCCATCGAATTAGTTGAGGAGTGGAGGCTGAATGAGGAAAATGAGTTTAGGGCACTCTCTTATCCTTGGAATGAGAGATCTTTCCTAAAGGCGAATAATTTAGAAACAGAGAATGACGTTATAATGCAGAAAGTAACTGGAAACCACTGCATTAAAGGCCCCTGTGACATCTCTAGTACAATTATTATGAGTATACAAAAAACAACGACCTTCAGTCTCCGGCAGACTTAAAATGGTTAGAGGGTGCTAAGAATCCCCGGATGGAACTTTAAAATCGCAATATGAAATGACAAAACTCTATACCAAGCTGGTAAATTGCATGTATGCCTACAGAACGTACATACAACAAGTTTAAAATACAGTTTATGAATAAATCTGAACCATCATTGACTCCTTTAATGATTCTTTAAAGAGATTAAGATCGGGAATTGAGAGCATGCAGTTATTTAAAAAAAAAAAATGAAACAATTCTTTTGTAGTCGATCTAAATGAGAATTTTTAGACAGGAATGCAAAATATTATATATTCTCTATTCTCCTTTACGACATATAGCAGGCACCTTCAATAAAACATAAATGAAAAAATTCTTCAAAATGTAGCTATATAGAATTCTAAGAATATTGTATGTAGATCAAGTCAACTAGTAAGAAGTCGTTAGACAACCCTCAAAAATGTTAAAAGAAATAAAATTCGAAAATTGCAACATTTATGCCATACTATGAGAGGAGAAAAATACCACTCCTTACAGATAACTATGCAAGGCAAAACATAGGATAGAAGAAGTATAGCATAGGAAGAATGGTTCAATTGTTCGTCGGCCCAACTTTTTAGATCTAACGTCGACAGAGTTAAAAGTGTCATTATGATCGCCAACCTTCTAAGGAAGACGGCACCCCAAGAAGGAAGTGGTTGGAACGTGTATTCATATGAATTGGGATGGAGGTAACTATTCCAAAGAGTAGTGGGCAGAGCTAATTTACTTGGCAAAGTCAGTTACTTGATTCGCTTTTAAAACAACATTTGCAGCATTTACAATGCAACACATTTATGGAGTCCTAATCAGTGTTCAGTAATATATATTTTCGCAAACATAAATTTTAACTCGAAATAGCGGCTGCTGTCAATTCTTCCAAAAACGTCAGAAATATCAAGGAGTCTTGTGAGCTAATTGTTTGGTAAGCTGTGATTACACGGATCTATTTGTGAGACCAGGACTACTTCAATATTTATTTTTTATATTTATTTATAATAAATATTCTAGTTATTGTAACGTCGGAACCTCTTTTCATTTGTAGTTCACGAGAAAATAGCAGTGTTACGTTTCCGGCAGCAAGGCAGAAAAATCACGATATATCACAAATCTTCGTTTTCTAACATTCGAAACGTACCAGTCGCGAAGGGATGAATGGTACCCGATGATTTCACCTGAGAGCTGCCCAATGTGCGCATTCTATCACATAATAATCAAGTTTTTGTCGTCGAAATGATCTACAAACTGTTAAAAAAACGCTACGTCTCCAGTGACGCTATTAGGTTGTGATAGACGTTACTCTGGAGCTCGCTGAAGAGGGAAGCGTGTCCGCAGCTGAAGGAGTTGGAGTCTCCACTGCTGCCTTCGACGTTCTGATTGGAGTATCTGAGCCGCGTCTCCGGCGAGGGCACGTTATTGTTCAGGAAACTATTAACACTAAAGTCTGTGAGGGACTTGTCCACTCTGTCCTCGCTCGAGGAGTCCCTGGCGTCACCCTCGTCGAACTTGAGGCGCTTCGGCAGCGGCTCGTCGTCGACAACGTTCACGTCCTCGTCGTCATCGATGGACGTGAGCATCCTCGGCGTCGGCGGCATGTAGAATTGGGAGAGGACGTCTTGGACGTCGCAGTCGTCCATGTCGTCGAAGGAGCGCTTTCTGGAAGAGAGCCTCTCCGTCGATGGCTGCGGCGTGACATCTTGGAAGCCAGCGGAACCAAGGCCGCTGAGGTTCTCCTCCACGAGGCTCAGCACCTCCATATTCTTTGCCTTCACCTCGTTGATCTCCTCCTCGAGCTTCGCGTCGAAATCGTTCTCCACGATAAATGAGTCTGAGGAGAACCCCGTCCTCGGCTCCGGATCGTAACAGCCCGAGCCGTTCCGTGACTCGTTCTTCAAGAACTCGTTCTTCACGTTTAGGTAATTGTCGTTGTCAAAGTAGCGCGGGTAGTACAGCTGCTGCTTCTGGACCTTCTCGTCCTTCGCTTCTTTCTGCAGCCTTTTCATCGTGTTGTTGATGAGGACCGACCGGCATAGACTCGACTCAGGGTCCTCGATCCTCCTCAGCTTGCTGATGCTGATCTTGAGCACTTTCCGGCGCTCCTCCTTTTGACGGTACTTCGCGGAAATCATCGAGGGGCGGTTCTTGGGCGGCGTGTAACCCATCGGGTAAGTCCTCGGAGGGCCAAAGATGTCGTCGCAATCGTCTGCCGTCGACATCGGTGGCGGTTTCATGATCTACTCGCCGTCACAGTTATCTGCAAAGGAAAACAACAGGATTTAGTAAATTTAACTCGGAAACTGTTTATATAAGAATTGACTAACAATAATAACAACGCGTTACATGCGGGCCACCGGTATGAACGTATTAATATATCGTATGTATTAAAGTCACTAGACATACAAAGTACCGCAATTCATTGGGCTCATGGCCGTGGTTTTAGAAATAATGCACTGTATAGTGGCAATCAAAAGATGTAAGACAAGATCTGACGTCGAAACATTATTGCATGATCTGTATTTTTGTGTAAAATGTGTTTTCGAATTTTGGGCACGTTAAAAATTAAATTTTATTAAATTGTTTCAAACCGCATTTAAACATGGATGTATTAACACACTTATACAAGGCAGTTGTACCGGTAACATTAATAGGAGAGAACCATTAATATGATACGTATTGTACTACGTATTCTTATACTATACTATATATTAATCGACGAATTAATATTGTCCTATGTACTATTTTTTTAATAAATACAATTTATTATCTGCACAGCTTCATTCATTTATCAACAAGCTTCTAAAGAAAAAGTAGTTTATACCAAAATCTCATTGAAACCATAATGGAAATCTTAATGTACTGAGCGCAATACACAAAAATTTCTTATTTCAAAATGAAAATATTTATTTACAGATTGATCCTCGTATAATCAGGCGGTTGACAAGAATTGAAAATCGGCATTGCACACCTGTATCGAATGTTCGTTGTTTCGAGGGTCCGCTTTGGTCGTTAAAATTTTACGACCGCAAAAAACCGCATAAGCCAGTCTCTTCTTCTTCTGTCAGTTATCCCTTGGTGTTGAATAACGAATGATTAGCGGCAATAATTTTTGTTTTTAAAATAGCTAGTTGATCGTTCAAAACGAAAACGTGTCGATTGTAATGATGCTAATGGTGTTTTCAAAGAAGTTATTCGGTGAGCAATTTACGATACCTATTGATGGACCGATCAGGCAGTTCTAAGTGGCTATTAAGGCTATTTATCAACTTCAATTGAGTATGAAAAGAGAATACCTAGAGAAGTATATAAATCCATAAAATTATTATTCTATTTTGTCAGGTAACATTTGGTTGCTCATCATTTACGACGATGTAAATGTCATGAATGAAACATAGGGTGGCAAACATTATACACCTAACATCATAACATATCGTTTCGGGTATAGTTAAACCTCGCACTTCAGAAAAAAACACCGCGTCGGAGACTAACGGCATTTATTTTTTAATTTCGAGTCAAATGGATTAACTAAAAGTAAATAGAAACTGTTATGTACTCGTAATAAAACACGTGTTAAGTTATTTCTATATTTTTTGTGGTATTGTAGATGGTCTAAATAAGATTAATTATGACACTTCTTAAAGGATCAGGATACGTTTGTCAGAGTGCCAGGTGAAAAATATGTCATAACTTAAGTATTTGTAACTCTTATTCATTTGGCTTGCAAATAATTATGCATATTAAATTCATTAGGTATAGTTTACCTTCAATAGGTTTACCAGTTCAATAGTTTTCTTTTGCAAGAAGCCGATAAGTCGGATTGATTGTCCAAAACGCCAACCATCGAGGAGTACAGTCTCGAGGTAGCCGTACTATCTGGTCGTCAGCAAAAGTAACCTACTACAGCAGTCATTCAACACTCTGTTCAAAGCTTAAGGCAAAAATAATTTAAATACAGGAAGATCAAGTACAACTCATTTTGCCTGCTTGTCCTTTGCTTACCATTAACTTAACGTTCTGACCGTCTCTGCCGTGTTTTAATGCAGTCGTTAACACCATTTTAGTAGTAAAAATTTTTTATTACGGAAGAATGACCATCGTTTCCTTTTAAACAGTTGTTCACACATCGATACCCAGAAATTATAACTATCCAAGAACTAACTAGAAAAATCGGGAGACCCTAGTTCGAATCCTGATCGAAGGCGAAAAATACCCCTTTACGAAGTTTTCAAATATTCAGGAGACTCATAGATGTTTCCCAAACCGACTTTAAAACGCATTACTTTCCTAAGTGCACATAGAGGATGTCCTTTATTTTGGTCTTGCTGGTACGTTACTGTCCTACAGTGCTGCAGCTTTATGGAATTCTGGCACTAATTTTCCTATATAATTCCGGTAATCCGGTAATCCGGTATAATTTCTTTTGGGCATTTAACCTCATATATTTGAAGAGCGAATGTAATTACTAAATAATAAATATAATTACTTTCACGAATGTCTTCCCTCACTCGCGATCATTTATTTTCATTTTTAACTTTCCGTTTTTGTGAAAAGTTACGATTGTTAATTATGTTTTATGCAATGGAATGAATCCCAGCTATTACAAAAGCGCTTTATGCTATTTTTTACAGTTAGAGTGCCTAACATAACAAACACCTGGCCAGGATCGCCGCTAAATTTAATCCGACGCGATAATCGTTTGACATTGTACGGCATCATGAGAATCATACCCACTCTGACGTAATTTAATGCAAATTAAATCAGGACGCGATGTCATTTTTACGCGGATGACGGAGGAAGTTCTTTTCTTAATATTTACGCGAGAGCGTATTTTTCGTCGGAGTTCAAATATGATATAAACGAATTATTTTAGTAAAAACACCAACAGCGAAAAAATATGTTTTATGTGTTGAGTTGAAACCGTCTCCGAAGTACAGCGACGAAACTAAATATTTTAATAAACCTTAGAGGATCGATATCCGAGAGCTGCGTGATCAAAGCGAATCCGTTTTGCTTTCCAACTAACGTAGCAGAGCAATTTTGTAATTGCATTCACGAAAAAAAGGAGACGTCTAATGGATAGATGGAAAAGTGTTATGGGACATTTACCATCCATGAACCTAATCAACGTATAAACGATTGTATATTATTCATTCCCGCTTTTGAATTTATGCAGGAAAATGAGATCCTATTACACGCACCCATGGTGGTATGTATTATAAACCCGTAAGAGTAATGACTTCAACAGGAAAATTGCACACAAGTATTTAATTCCTTGTTTTGAGAACAAAGTACATTTACTAATTCCCCAAGCAAGCTTGCTCGTTGTCCTCACACACTTTCCCGCTACATTTCAAAACGACCGTGTACGAAATAAAACGCTCCAATCGATTCCAAATTATGTCAACAAAAAAGTTTCAGATTAAAAGTTACAGAATTTCGTGCAGACGTCGAATCAAGATTAAATTCGGGCGTGAAAGTATATTTCGTCGCGTAAAAATGTGTTGTTGTCGATCGTTCGTGGGAAATCTGATTTTGGGCCATAATGAACGGTGTGTCGGTAAAAAGATTAGTGTAATTTGATTAATGGCCGTTTTTCTACTGTGAAAATTTTTATTTTACTTTAATTAACGTGCCTATAAATCATTCAACGACGGAGAGTAAGTGAAAACCGGGAGTGATGTGAAAGGTAAAGGAGGTGAAGGAGGTTCGTAAGGTGATATCTACCTGTATTGGTCGTTGAATCGATAAATTTTTGGATTCTTAACAGAGTTACCTTTCCAAATATTCGGTCAACAACTATTTGCCAATTCAAGGTCTTCGACTTCTTCTGGAAAGTATACCTCGACATTCGATAAATGGTTTTCAAGATCTATTTAAGAAGCCACGGGACGACAAGGGTGTTTTGTCCCTTATCGGTAACATCACAGGTATATCAGCGGGTGGCCCCCTTGGTCAGGTCTTCAAGGAAGAAGCATATAAAAGACTATTAGAAAAAATGTAATATATAATTTAATTACTACATGTTCAATCAAAAAATATGTGCATATGTATAAAATAGAATTAAAATATACTTATGTACCGTACCTTGTTTTATAAAGAACTTTATTATATCTGGTAAGTTACATACATCTAACATGAGTTTATAATTATAAATAACTCTTTTGTTAACATAGCGTTATGTGCATGCAACAAAAATTCCAGTATTGTAAACTACATCGAAATCGTCAGAGTGGTTTACAAGTATGCTTCTGATTATAAGTGTGGACCAAAATACCATATGCGTTGAAACTTAGCCCGGTCAAACATGACACACTAGAAACACTGAGGTCGTGCGCTATACGCGGCTCCTCCTCTATTTTAAATAAAGTACGCGTTTACAGGTAAACGTATATACAAATTTATCCATAAATATACAAATATGATATTGTATTTATAATATAGTATTGGATGTTAATAACCAAAAGTGAATAAGAGTGGATACAAAAAACAATAGATTAAAATATTTAATTTAGTAGTCTAGCGATCTGGATGTATTAGTTCTATAACGTAAAACAATGATATAAGACAATAACGCCACTTATGACTGCGCGCTATCGTAATAATCACCCATAGATTAAAAATATGTGATGTCATGACAATACCACCTAATCACTGGACTTTTATTTTTATTCTTCGGATGTAACATTGTCATCTACTAAATATATAAGTTTCAGAA
Source organism: Cryptocephalus primarius (assembly GCA_963576515.1). Lineage (NCBI taxonomy): Eukaryota > Metazoa > Arthropoda > Insecta > Coleoptera > Chrysomelidae > Cryptocephalus > Cryptocephalus primarius. Next base: position 6,319,032 of record OY754939.1, read on the forward strand.
CGCTCGTCCAAAATATGTTCTGTATTCGTTCTCTTTCGAAGTTGCATGAGTGCCCCACGCAACTTAATCTTCTTTCATTATTATGTTCAGGGGCTGATCTTTAATTATATTATTGATTTCGTTGGTTTCATGGATCCTTAGTCCCAACTTTATTTTGTTCGAAAATTTCATATTAATGTCAGTTTAATAATACTTATGATGGAAACACTGATTTTGGGATACCGTTTTAAAAATAGTTTACCCATTTACAGTGGAAACAATCACATCTACACTATTTGTCTTCTACTTTATATGGTCTGCAAATTATAATATTTTGATTTGCGTGCTAAACGTAAAGACCTGGTGACAGGATAAGAGACATTGTGGAACGATTTTCAAATGTCTCCTATACAATAACACTAAGAACCATTGGCAGACAAAGCCTGGAATTTTTTCGAAAAAAATATTCACAATTTTTCTGTCTTGAGCAATATCTTTGCAATATGTCAAAATCATATGCCAATCACTACTGTTTGCTATGCTTGGTATGCATATTAGAATACAACTGCTGACATATATCTTGCAAACATTCGGAAGTTATGTCACTTTTTCATAACTTACTTAGGCGTTTGTCACTATCTTAATAAGTCAGTATCTCGTAAGTGTTTATGCAGATTTTTTTTGTATTTTTTGCATGTTACCTAACACACTTCAAGGGCACACATTTAATGATTATTCAGACAATAGAATTTTTTTGCAAAAATACCGTATTTGTATGCCATTGACTGTAGTCTCCAAATATTACATAATAATTGTAAAAATCAACACTGCTGATTTGGGGAAAGTTCGAAAATGTCACCTTTTTTGTATTCGTTATTCAAAAGCAGACATTTGGTAATTGTTTGAAGATGTAGGTAATTCTTTGCACAAATATTGTTTTCGCAAAAATGCCGGACACGCAGGATTTTCTGTCGATGGTTATTAAATAGCAATATGACTAAAATTTTCAAAAATCAATATGGTGGCCATTTAGCGGATATTCTACGAAATCTAAAGAAAACATGCAATTTCATCGATCAGTCAGAATTCTGAAGCAGCCAATAAATACGCAGTCTCCTAAAACAATTACTTTTTCAATTGAAAACCCTAGTCTGATTCTTAGATGCCAACCTGAGAATTATGTTTTTCGCCTTCCAAGGACCTATCGAGTTCACACATTAAATTGCCAAACATTTGAAAATCTTTCCATAATTTCTATCGTCTAGTCGCTGGTCTATAATATAGAAAGGACAGTTTACTTAAGTATGTGCATGTATATTAGGTAATGTTTACGCACATCATGATTTCACGGAAAATTGAAATTTTAAATGTTAATAGTTTCAGACCAGAGCAGGTCCAGAAAAATTCGAAAACCTTCTCTTACCGAGAGGGTGAAAAATAGAGGTAAAATTTCTCTTTGTCTGTTATAGGGTTTGATGAAAGCGATGTACAGGTAGAGCATCTTAATGTTGCTGGACTATTAATGTCAACAAATGATATGCTATTATACAATGAACATTGAATAGAGGCTACTCTCACCGATTATAATTTCACATGGCTAAGAACAATAGAAGTTTTACATGTATTTCTTTGCATCTAACATGTAATTATTGTAATTTATTGTAAATTAATATACGAACGATTTAAAATATACTTATCTGTATAACTTTTTTTAAACAAAATTGATATATTGTACCAAGGGGGGGGGGGGAGTGAAGGGGCTAAAAAAATCCTCATATTTCTCATATACAGCCACATAGTTTATGAACATTCCTTAAATCCATATTTTATCCTTTGTTAAAGGATCCATATTTTCCATATCCATATTTTAAATCCAATTTTAGTAGAGAGGATGCAAAAAGGGGTAAACTTGGTCGACTTCCGAAGGGGACCAGGTACATCGGCTTGAATATACCAAAAAAATGCTGATTTTGGGCCCTGCTGTTCAAAATAAGTCGGCCAATTTGCAGTAGACATCTTTGGGTGGTTTTTCCCAGAGTTGTTTTTTCTGGTTTTATCCATCAGGGTCAGTCCAGGATTTTAGCATTCGCCACCTATTGTTTTATATTATTAGCCATTGCAGGAGGTCCTGTGGCACATCATTTGTGTTGATACATCTTAATTTTGGAATTTTTTAACGGTTAAATTAACGTATGATGGAAAAACGGGAGATGAGGAAAAGTTAGAATGGTATCATTTATTGACACTAATAATGGTAACGACAACTAATTTTACATGTGTTGGTCTATCATTTGAAAAATTGGAAAAAATAACTATATATAAAGCGCAGAGGTCACATCAATAATTTAATGCTATGTAAATATATTAAAATTATTTGCAATAGGGTGAACAAAGTTTATTTTGATGTTTCCAACAAATTGTTTTTTTTGGATTTTCGAAAACAAGTTCTTTTTTGAAGTGAATTATATATGACATGAATATTTTAGTCCTGTCCATTTAGCCAAATATAGTGTATATGTATATATTTATAGTTGCAATTACTGTTAATGTATATGAGATCTGAAATAATTTTTCTGCCAGCGGGATGATCGTAAACCAATTATTTATGTTTACATTTGTATTGGATGAAATGGATTAAACCTTGTTTCTACATAGAATTATACCAATGGACGCCCAAAAATATAAGTAGCTTTTCTAACAAATGGAAGTGCATCAGTCAGATATCTGGTAAAAGATCTGGTGGATTTTACTTACTTTTAGCTACTGGTGCTTCGTTAACAATCTATCACTTTTTTGCTTCATGTACTTTTTCTAGAGTTAACATAGGATACAACAAAGAGACAAACTATGTTAATATATGTTATGTTGATTGAATGAAAACGGCGAAAGTGCCTTCTGAAGATTTTCTGAAGATTTGTGTATTCATTTTTGTATATAAAATTGTTTATAGCTTCTCAAATTGACTGTAAAAGGAGTGTTCATTGATACTGTTTGATACATTTACATGGATAATAATTATCGCAAATAGCTGATTGAAAAGTGATGACATCACTTTCGGTTTTCAATCTAAAGTCTGTTTTGAGAAAACTGAACAAGTGTTTTAAATTTCGCGAGAAGCGAAAACAAACGCTCTTTTTTCAACTACCACAATTTACTGCGAAAAAATAAATTACACACTTCCATTCAAAACGCACAGAACAATTATCTGCCCTAGTACCTATTTCAAGGTAAAATATTCAACATTTTAATTCCGGTGTGAATTTTAATCGCAAACTTTTACATCCGTTTATTAAACATTTTGTTTAACCGAATCACCGCTGAAAATATGCCAGAACAAATTTCGCGGTTGAACGTAATAGGTCGCCGACGATCTCACACTTTTTTTTTCATTTTCTAATAAAACTCCATAAATGCGCAAAAGGTAATCAATGGTAATGCTCGTACAAGCGGTGTAATAAAAAATAAAACGCGAAACGGCAGTTGGATGTTATTCTGGCGATGAGGATATTTAACCAGATTAGTCGATATCGAGCGAATGTCAAACCGACATGACGGAATTTTAAATTGATCTGATCGATAATAAATTTCGCGCGAGGCACGGATTTATTAATTAGACAGATAGCCGTTGTTCCTGTTTCCAAATTAATCAATTCGTGAGTACACGAGTAGGAACGAATATGGCAGCGAAATTGAGAACATGCCCTTTGCACATCATCTATGGGTTTCTACGGAATGGAGAGGCGCTGAATACGTTTCTTTTAGAAATGCAAATAGGTATATAACTCACTCGCACTAAACGAAGGACATCAATACCCGATATAATTTAGCGGTCAAACCTAAATAAATTAGCATCTAGTTTCATATAAACTAAAGTTATGACCTACAGTTATTTTCTTTTAGCATTTCTGTAGGTACTTTCTTATATGTAATCTTAATAATAGTAATCTTATAAGTTGTTTTATCTATTTAAATACTCGATTTTCTATTATTAGTCGGGTTGTTCATCAGCAATTTAAAATTCAAATAAGCCCCATTAACATCAGTATCAATTTTGCTACAATATTTTCTTGGACGTATCCAAGTTTAAAATGTAGGTATATAGCATGGGCATGGGCAGAACGTTAATACTCCCCTGTTTTCGAACCATTACAATTAATGAGCCGCTATCAGAACTGATGACTTCGCTTTATAAACTCGTTATTATTTATTACCGGATAATGGTCTATTTTCATACCAATCATATGCGAGGATTTAATTAAAATAAGGAAAGTACATCTATTTAAACGGTAGTTTTTAAATGCAATTAAACGTAACGAATCGTCGATAATCTTAGAATTATATCAAAAAGTATCACTTCTGATCATGATAAGCGCTGTAGGTAAAGTTCCGATGTTTATCTAATATCGTTTAGCTGACAGTTTGACACATACTATAAAGCGGCAAACTCAAACCAACGACGTCTTAATTGTTTGTGGCAATCAAGCTTGAATTGTGAAAAATATCAGGTGTCGATAAAGGTTTTAATATTCAATATATTTAATTCTTAATAGGCTCGTACTACGACTTACTTGTGACACAATTTCTCCATTAATGTTCAAAGTTCTCGTCTCATTTGTCTATATTTTGCATGGTGAAAAGGATTCCCCCGTATCTGTTCGCCTAATGAACCAATTGACGTGGTAATTTAGAATATCTAGAGTAATCTAGACGCCCGTCGACTTGTCATTACCTGCTGAATACTTATTTACGACTTGATATAATAACGGCGGGTAATAAATGCAGCAAAGGTAGATCTATCTTCTCATTAGAATTACAAAACGAGATGCGGTCGGCATCAAAGAGCTTTTTACGTGCAATCTCGAAATATGAGCGCGACAGAAAGATTTAATGATTTATTTAACTACTATCTTCTATTCTGCAACGAATTATAGATAGAGCTGCTCGGAAAATAGGATTTGAACTAAACAGGATGTTTACATGACAGGATAAGAAGTCGATTACTTGTTATCTCATGGTTCTTTTAATGTAATTATAATATCCAAGCTTTTGTAGGAGTTGTTTGTTTAAAAGAGCGAAACAAGAAGGGCTCATAGGTCCCCAAACAAATAATATAATTTCGAATTATCTGACTATGCGCCAAAAGTGTTTGGTTATTAGTAAATTTTCTTTTATTTGTGGTGATTTCTCTAAATAGTGGAATTTTTTATTACCCCTATTAGAAACCCACTAGTACATTTTATTTCGTTTTTAATCCCACGCCCAATCCAATATTGACGCTTTTCTAGCATTTGTAATGTCGACTGAAGCGAGCCCAAACATCCAAAGAAATAAATTAATTTAGAGCTATCCAGCCAAGCATTAAACATTAACAGTACACATTAGTCGAGGTTCTTCATTTTCATTTATTTTATAAGGTTTTTTGTTTATATTTCTGAACTATTCTAGAATGATACTGAAAGTACAGCAATCTCTAAAAAGAATACTTCAATACCGTTTAGGGGGCTGTACGAAAAGTCGAAAGCGAATAGGAAAATTTAATTTTTCTTTTGCATATAACAAATGATCTTTTGTCAGGTCTGATCGATTTTCATATAACTAAACTTTGGTATACCCTGTCAAAGAATGAGGCGAAGTAATAAACCGATTATTTCGCAGCTAACCAGAGGCGTTCTTAAAGAAATCAACGAATATTAATAAATGAATTAAAATTGTCTATGTAATGTTGAGTTTCCTTAAAACCGGTATAATTGATTTATTAGAAGGTAGGTATTACGACCGCGATTGTTATCATCTCAGGAACGCTGCCCTTTTTATCTGAATTGTTGTTAACTCGTCATTAATATAACATACTACAATATTGGAAATCGGTATTTTTTATAATATTTTACGGTAATGTTTTTTTTCATACTGTTTGTCTAATAAATCCTCGGGATATGGAAGAATCGAAGAGATATGAACATTTCCTACCGAAGTACAAAAGTGGGTGCTGTCTAATCGAGGTGCAGATAAATACTAAAGTTCGGATTATGTGATTAACTATTCCAAGAAGGGACCAAACGGCTATTATTTTCTCAGTAATTCTAGGTAAGTTAAAGGAACTGATTGCGCTTAATGCTTGCGTTAACATATCAGGTGGTTATGTGTATAAGATCGGCCCATTTATTCCATTTAAGCCTAAGACAGTAGTCAGTCAGCATTGCTTATAGACGTGTACGTGTGTGTGATTAGACAGACTTTGACAGTGACTTTCCTGTGTGTTCATAGTGGTATTTTTAAAGTACGGAGATACGTATTGGAGTATGGAGAATTTACCAGGACCATCGAAACGCCCAAAATTAGCGCCGTTCTCAGTTAATGAGAAAGTTCTAATTTTGAATTGTTTCGATTCCATCAAGAAACAAAATTTAGATGCGAGTGTGGATAAAACCGTGGAATTAACCGCTGCGATGCTGAGAGTTGGTAAGACATCAGTGTACAGGTTATTAAAAGAAAGAAAGAGTGGCCCTGTTCAACCGGAGAAAAAGTCTCCAGGACGTCCGAAAATTTCCTTAGACGAATTTCTAAAAAGGGGACTACGTCGAAAAGTTCACGCTTTCTTTTTCCGCAACGAACTTCCAACACTAGATAAAATTCTATTGTCTGTCCAAGAAGACGAGGACTTTCCAAAAATGAGCCGATGTACATTATGGACGATTTTAAAGGATTTGGGATTTCGATGGAAGAAGCACAATAGAAAATCTGTATTGATGGAAAGAGATGACATCATTGTGTGGAGAAGAAGTTACCTGCGCGATATTCGAAGGAGTAGGCTAGAAATGAAAAAAATTTTCTATCTGGACGAAACTTGGATTAACGCAGGACATTCCGTACCAAAATTTTGGCAAGATACCAGTGTAACTAATCGAAGGCAATCTTTTCTAGAAGGTTGGTCCACCGGTTTAAAGCCTTCGTTGGGTAAAGGGCGACGGCTTATTATTACCCACATTGGAAGCGAGGATGGTTTCGTTGAAGGGGGAGAACTAATTTTTGAATCAACTAAGACAGGAGACTACCATGAAGAAATGACTGCGGACGTGTTTGAAGAATGGTTTGGTCAAATGATCGATCTAATTCCGAATGGTTCCGTAATAGTTATGGACAACGCTAGTTACCATTCCCGATTAGAAGAGAAATTACCAAATAGCTCTTGGCGAAAACAACGTATCGCAGAATGGTTATCCTCGAAAAAGATCGAATGTGCCGAAAACCTATTAAAAGTAGAACTCTTGCGTTTAGCCAATTCACGTAAAGGTGATTTTAAAAGGCACGTCGTCGATGGATTAGCCAAGGCGAAAGGAATAACAGTGGTTCGGCTTCCTCCGTACCACTGCGACCTGAATCCCATTGAGCTAATATGGGCACAAATAAAAGGTGACGTGGCGAGGACAAATACAACGTTCAAATTAGCAGATGTCAAAAATTTGCTTAAAGAAGCAATATGTAAAGTTTCCAAGGAAAATTGGCGGAAATGCATAAATCACGTTCTGAAAATAGAAGACCAAATGTTTCAGTTAGATAACATTTCGGAGTCGTTGATAGAACCAATTATTATCAACCCAAATGATGATTCTTCTTCAGATTCCGATGTTTGGGAAGAATTCGACGATGACGACGACGACTGAGGTTACCAAGGAGAAGGTGACGGCTGGGAAAAACTTTTCATAAACTGGCCCTTCTCAGGGCCGCAAAATTTCATAAATTAATGTACGACCATACATGTACTGACGTGTTGTCTTTCTTTCCCTCTCTATCTCGTTCAAGCGCGCGCCCACACACAAACACACACACACGCACGCACGCACACACACACACGCGCACGCACACGTAATTTTTTCAGTTATCGATTATTGCACATTTCGTCATTTTTCCCGACCGTACGCCAGTGAGTGGTTCTTCGCATGTGTCGAGACGCACAAAATAGCAGATGTTCAGGGAGAAACACTCGTAATATAAAGAGATTAGGGGAGGTAGCGTGCAAAACATTAGAGAACTCGACACATTTAGTGGGTGCCACCTTGTATCGGTTTTGCATTTATAATGAGTTTTTATTACTTCGCCTCATTTTTAGACAGACTATAGTCCTGTGTTCGTAAACATTTTCTTTGTTCATTGTTTACCTACTCTGGCGGGAATTATATGGCATCCCACCAATTTCTTTGAACTCAATACTATCGTAAAGTAAGACTAAATAGCAATAAAGATTTATTTCTTACTATTTGTAAATATTGCAGAAAATATAAACACGCAGAGAAAAGTAGACGCTATGAAAAGCCTATGAGAAAATGTTGGATTAAATTAATAAACATGTATCAAGTAACACTCGGCCAATAAATGTAAAAATAAAAACATACAACGTGATAAATAGCAAATAAATATTATTTCTACTAAATGGTAACTTTTCATCGCCACTACCGAATTGAACTGTTCCAAAACTGTTCTGGCCCAATAATAAAATATTTAACAGTTCTATTCTTAACGAATACCGTTTCAAAGCTGTGCATGTGCAGAATTACTTCTGTGCAAAAACATAAACTAATTGATTTCAATTTTGAGTGATTAGAAATTATAACTGCAATCAACAACTATTAAAACCTACTTACTATATTTCATTCATTAGAGACATTAGACGACCTGCCTTTCGGACATCTACACACGCCCGAATATTAACCGAGATAAGAGTTAAAACGGCAAGTAATGGCGATATACTGTTACATTATTTCACGGTTTGAATGTACAATGTGAATTCTAGTTTTTAACTTGCTTTACCTAACGGTGATTCGGGTAAGCGAAAACTTAACCAAGGTCGTAAATCGCTGCCTCCATTGTCATCGTCGACTGCTTGATTATAGCGTGCATCAACGTTCCCTGAAACAAGTGAGCGTTCTCGTTGGGATGGCGCATTCGAAATGCAGGAAGTAATTGAGGGGACGCCTATCGAAGGAATCATTCGTAATTTGCGTTCTTTCCGTAGAAGAGATTTTCACGCCGGAGGTTAACATTACACTTTATTCAAGTGTCGGTAGTAATAGGGCAGTTCTACCAAAGGAGGTGGTGCACAATGTAATAATTTAGGTTAGTGGTTTGGTATCGTGATTGTTTTGGGAAAGTTGAAAAAGCTGCTGTAAAAACGGTTCCCAGGTTACTCAGATTCGGTTAGATCAGATATTCCGTTTGTGAACGAATTTTATAGTTAAACATGATAGATGCATAATGAATAAAATTCATGACAGAAAATAAAAAAAATAATATAAAAATACCTTTCATATTTAATTACAGTAGTCCGGACAGGCAGCACAAATCGCATTCAGGTTAACTCAGATTCGGTTAGATCAGATATTCCGTTTGTGAACGAATTTTATAGTTAAACATGATAGATTCATAATGAATAAAATTCATGACAGAAAATAAAAAAAATAATATAAAAATACCTTTCATATTTAATTACAGTAGTCCGGACAGGCAGCACAAATCGCATTCAGGTTAACTCAGATTCGGTTAGATCAGATATTCCGTTTGTGAACGAATTTTATAGTTAAACATGATAGATGCATAATGAATAAAATTCATGACAGAAAATAAAAAAAATAATATAAAAATACCTTTCATATTTAATTACAGTAGTCCGGACAGGCAGCACAAATCGCATTCAGGTTAACTCAGATTCGGTTAGATCAGATATTCCGTTTGTGAACGAATTTTATAGTTAAACATGATAGATGCATAATGAATAAAATTCATGACAGAAAATAAAAAAAATATTATAAAAATACCTTTCATATTTAATTACAGTAGTCCGGACAGGCAGCACGAATCGCATTCAGGTTAACTCAGATTCGGTTAGATCAGATATTCCGTTTGTGAACGAATTTTATAGTTAAACATGATAGATTCATAATGAATAAAATTCACGACAGAAAATTAAAAAAAAAAGTAATATAAAAATACTTTTCATATTTAATTACATTTGTCCAAACAATTGAAATATTTAATTCAATGATGTACCAAGAGCTAACACATTGTTCGAACACTAGTGATGTCATGAATATCATAAAAACAATTTTAATAGGATTTTTTAAAATTTACTCCCAAATATTTGAAAAGCGGCACTATGTATCCTATAATTATTAAATATGCCCGTCTATTATATAATCTGGGGCTTAGGTAATTTGAAGAATTAAAGTATGATTTATATTTATTAAATGGCACTAAATCACGTGTAAACGTGTTCAACTTGTAACAGTTTTCGACTTCAATGATTAGTTTTGTCAAAAATACAGCACATGTCGCTGACCTAAATATTGATAATGAACTGCTGTAAACTTCTGTACTGCTCTGTCACCGAAAAACCTGGTGTAACCATAGTTACCCAACTCATCCTTAGTTTCATCTCCAAAATCAAACACCACAGTTCAATGATTTGGGGCCTCACTGTCAAGTACTCAAAAATTCTCGTCTCCTATGAAATTTATAAACGTGATCAATTGTAGTTACTCGTGTTGGCCACATAATTCCACGTGTCAGATTGAACGAAGCGAACACATCTTTACATGCCCATATCTTGGTAAATCAGCATCGTAGTCCTATGAAACAAAGTTTGTAGCAATCAGTGGTGTGGTCTACATATATATTACCACACAAGAAGATAAATCAGGTTCTTGAGGTTGTCCGAAATGCACCCATTCCATTCTGTACTCCCTTTGAACATTCCTACAAATTTTCGTCTGTCCGTATATCCGTAACTAATAACCCCTAGCTCCATAGAACAAAGTGGGCCTATTGCAACGATTTCCTCCCTGAAACATCCAACGTTTGTCACCGGACACTCCGAAAAAAATCCATGCATCATCCCCTTTCCAGAAAATCACACCGACGACCTGGTTTACAGATCCTCGTAATCAAAAATTGAAATTAAAACAGAATCACGCCCCCGTAGGAGCAAACAAAACGAATTAGGAACCTCAAAGGGTGACGACTGAGCTTCCCCCATTAAATCGAAAGAAAATATGCCGCGAGGCGTCGCGATACGATCCCGGACCCGGTCATCTGTTACTTACCTAACCCCCGGTCGATCAGACCGGAAACATCCTCTCGGCAAACAAACATTTTCGATCAGAACAAAATATGGAGAGTGAGACAGAGAGAGAAAGAGAGAGGAAAAAGGGAAAAGAAAAGTTAATCAATTAGATAGAGCCAGTAGCAGCAATAATAGAGCGAATATTAGAGTGAGTGCGGGCAGATAAAAAACGTGAGCGAACTGAAAATCGTTTAGCGAGATGCGAACGATGTTGAATGGGGAGGAGGAGGAAGAGAGAACGAGTGAGAGAGAGAGAGAGAAAGATGGAGGGGGAGAGCGAAAGGGAGAGAGGTGGATGTGTGTCTGACAGGATTCACAAAATGAGAGCAGATGATAGATCGACAGCACGGAAATGTCACCTATGCCAATGGTAAATTCCCTGTGACGAATCGGGGAAATGTAAACGAATAATACGAGCGATGGTTGGAATGAAAACTCCATGTTCCAGAGAGTGGAAATGTGAAGAATGAAATGCGATCTTGATCAGGTTCATTCCATCACGTACGTGAATATCCTTAAAGTACATTCTTCCTCTCGACTTGTACCGACTTAATTGCCAATTCACAACAACACTTATTTAATTACACTAAAAACGAAGTAGTAAACGTAGTCCCTTACCCCTTACCCTGTTTTCAACGAAACACTTCTCTGCCTCTCTGCCGGTCGCTTACACACTTTCGACGGGAAAACCTTTGTGTGCCGCCGCTTTATATTCTCTCCCATTCCATTAGGGGGAGAAAAGCTATTGCTGTACCATAACTCTCTTGATTTATATTTTTTATATTTGTTAATGTAAGCCGTGACTTTTATACCAAATCACGTTATTATACGGCTCTTGCGGCTTTTTCGCACATGATGAATTTGTACCGACTGATGGAATCGCTCTCGAATCGACGAAAGATAGAAACAAGATGGAGAAATCGAGGAGGAGATAAATTAACTTTTTATAATTTTACGAAATCGATTTAGGTAAAGATAATGACAATAAGGGCATTATGAGCTTGTTTGAACACGCTGACAAATCAGTTTATGTACTGTTAGGATCTTGCGCAAAATAAATTTAGCATTCCAACAAATGAATGAACACAATTATAAACTAGTTCGTTGTTACTGTTTACTGTTATAAACTTAGTTAAAGTAATTTGTACGGTGGAGTAGTTGGCATTAATCAGTAGTAATGTTTAACTGTAGTCGTTCCTACATGTTAAAGGGAGTATTTTGATATTATTTACGATCGATTTAGCAGCATCCTCATTACTCCCTTCAACTGTATACCGTCAAAAGGGATTGCATATAAGTAGATCAAATAACGCTTTAGATATTGTACGATAGGTGAGCCATGATTCTTGTCTCCATTGCGATGAAACGGTCTATATCGTGTTGCCTTGATAACTCCCTAAACCTCAGAAGAGTATTGTCGTTTCTTAAGTTACGCTTTTTATTGGACGCTTCAAGATAAGTTAACGTAGAAAAAGCAACAAAAACATTCGCGTTAGCCTGTCATTGGCTCGTATGCGCATGCATATGGTATAGTGAGAGGGGAGATCAAGGGAAAGTTGTCTAGCTGACGTTATGACGCGTACCCTGGCCATGGCTGAGTGCTACGTCGGCATTCGCTACCGAATACGTTCAATTACGTTCAAGTTTGACTATAGATAGGAGTATATTAGCAAGTAATAATCGGGATGTACCGAGTATTTTGATAATTGGAATGCCAAGGATTTTTCAAAATATCCAACCGTCGTTTCAAACAATAAACCATGTTGTTTACTAAGGTTTAGAGTTATTCATAAATATCAATTCATTTATACTTCCAAACTCTAGACACAATCTTCCTTTGCTCCACAAAACGTCTTCAACGGACAAATACATGTTGAATTTTGACCAACTTTTTCCGGTTAGAATGGAATGTGAAATCTCTTCCGTTCTCAAAAGCGTTAGTCCAAAATATTGTAAAGAAGAGGTTATGGGCCATGTACATGTATGCTTCATTGATCTTCATACCGTAACGACTTATGACTGAACTATCCAAAGGTACCAGGAAACGATTGTACTTATCGGCGTTCGGTCTATTGTCGCCTGTAACCGATTAAATTGGTTGGTCAAAGAAATTCAAGACCAAGTTGGAGAAAATTCTGTTCATATAGAAACAATACTGAACGTCTAAAAAATATCAGGAAGTTTTCCTAAATGTTCCACACAAAATGACTTACATACACGTTAACATACATAAGGTATGCGAATTTACAAAGAATTACCTAACTAAATGATGATCAGATACCATTATTACCTGTGCTCAATAAATTACTATCGATTAAGGATTAAGCTCATGATCAAATATAGTTTCATGAACAATTAACAACATCTTTTCGGGAATCGTTGGACAACAAATTGCTTTCTGGTGTACAAGTCTGATGTAAAATATAAAAAGGCATGTCAAGTGGTGTTTAATATCATTAGTGAAGTATATAATTAGTGTATTACTACTGAATTCGTGCAGCACAATAGAAAGAAAGTTAAAAAAATTATTTCCCTAACGTAGTATAAAAGCAGGGTCGATAAAAATATAAATAAAAAATACAAAAAGTAGAAATAATTTAGAATAACATTAAGGGAAATAACAACTTTTTATACAAATTTTGGATGAGTTTTTATAATAAAACGTGAAAAGTAATTCTTAATAGCAAAAACATAATTTGTTTTTAAAATTGTTATCAATTCCACCCTGTCTCTTCAGAAACTATCCTCAGCTTTCTCCGAGTTTTATTGGGAATGCTTAGAGCGTAGCAATAAAACGTTAGATTTATTTTTAACCTGATTTAGATTTACCTGGGAATCCAACATGACCTAAACAAAGTGCAAAGTATATGGTATGAAAGTGTTACTATCAAGATCAAAATTAAAAACTTAACCACCTCACAATTATTTCCATTAACCGTATCGCAGGAGTATTGCTTTAAATATGGAAGACTGCTGACTACTCTGACGACTCAGTGTAAATTAGCTTTTAGTAAATTTAACAATTAAAGAAAATTTTAAAACTTGTCTTCGTAAGTTGTTAGTACGTATAAAAGTAATTAATACAAAATTACTTAGAGTTCATTCATTAAACATGCTATTTTAAGTATATTTTTTATACATCAATTACGGCTTTCACTTTTGCTGACACGTGCGTTGGAAAACTTGCCACTGGTTACTACTGGACCAATTTGTGTCATAAGTTATTGGTGGTTAAATTCTACCCTTCCCGTAATGGACACCTCTGGCCTGAATTTATACGAATGCGTTTGCTTTACAATCGAGTGCTGGAGGCTGTGGACCTGGTTAGTAATCGACCAACGCACTACGGACGTGAAATACAGTAACCCTCAAATGTTTACGATCTGATCATTGTTAAACTTTATTATAGTTTTCAGTACATAAAACGCATGCTTTGAATAAAACTGACGATAAACACGAAGACCGTCTCTACGTCGTGTAGAATACTTCAGTTAGGACCAAAATAGAGTCAGAATTACAGACGTAAAACTTTTTTATTGATAAGAGATTAGACCCGTTTGTCACATGGGATACAATCGAGTTCCGGTGGGTATTATGGGGAACAAAAACCGCCTAATCCGCCCAAAGACTGCTTAAGATATTTGATGTTTGTGTTATTCGATCCACTCATTCACGTAATCACGAAAGTACAAAAACAAAAAATCTCTCACTTTCAGATAAAGCAGACGACGAAAGCTCGTCTGTAGTGCGAGCTTGAACAAACTTCGACCTACATTCCGCCGGTTCTCATTTACTTTCACGAAAACAATTAGGTTTTAACACAAATAAAAACCGAAAACATTCTCACAAACGATAATTTCCGCTGCTAATTTCCAAAGTAAACAATTTGTTACGGTTAGGTTACGATGTACTTGTTCGGTAATGCTCGTTAATGGACATCTCTGGAAAATCGAGTTACAAGGCGGGGTCACGGAGGGAATCTAATATGGGAAATGCATAGTTGATTTTATTGGGAAAGTGAAAGAGAAAAACGAACGTGCGGTTTTTATGACATGTTCACTTGCAGCAGTTGCAAATAATTATTTTGGTTGGGAATAACTACTACAAGTGAAATTAGTAAATAATGCAGTTAATTAGCTCACTTAGCTTTATAAACGCAGCGAAGTGTAATTGGACATAAGATAATTTCACACGACTGTTAATTCTTCATCAAGTTTTATTTTGATTTACATTGGAGGTGTAGCAAATAATTGCTTTAATTTGTATGTTTAATGTTATCGATGTCTAAAACCACACTTAATTGTGTAATAAAACGGGACAAAACTGATATCTGGTTGGTTTAAGCCATTGTCTGTACGCTGAAAAAGAGTGGAGTACAGAACAAATGCCTTAAAGGGGTTTTAGTGTTTTATTCATTTATTGGGCCCTTAAAGGTGATAAATAGTAAAATTAAATTAATAGGGACAATGTTAAGATGGAGAGGAAAAGGGTCATGTTTCAAATAATTCTTTTAAGCACGAAAATATTTATTACACCTGCAACTTTTATGAGTAAAGAAAGGGTGACCTTTAGAGGAGAGTTCCAACAATAAAGAAAATTTTATTGAGGAGGTGTATTTGTTATTTCCATGATATACATCGGGTATTTCACTTCTCATACGTTAAAATTAAAATTTTTAATTTGACAGCTGGCTGGGACAAATTATTTTATTTATATTTATTTTAGTCACGGAGGAAAAGACAAATCCAAAATAAATCATGGAAATAGAGAAGCTACAATGACTAATCTACGAATTTTGATGAAGTTTCTGTGATCAAAATTGGCTCTGAAATCAGAATTTACACCTATCTTTTGTTATCATTATTGATGGATTTCTCTTAGATTCACTTTGATTAATAATTTTCAATAAAACATAATTTAAAATTTTATTTTACTCAGTACTACAATGCAGTTTTTCGATAATTGGAACAAAAACCTATGCTGTGAAATTAATTCGGTGTTTATGCAGTTTGATTGTGCAAAATAAAAGTATAACTAGTGTTTAAGTAGTTATATATAGTATGTAACTATGTATAGTATGTAGTATATACACACAGCAGTATAAGTAACCCAACCATTTTTGAGTTTATCGGATCTATTCAACTTAAAAAAGTTCTTGGTATTTAAATCATTGTATTAAAGATTCTTTAATATTTAAAAATAAATAGAGGCAAATATTATTCGAACTATTGAAATTATTTTAAAGGAATTAGAGACAAACATTGATCGAGATATTGAAAGTAGTAATTGTAGTTTGGTAAAAGAGCAAAACAGCTTAACGTTTAGTGTAATATGTCCACCTTCTTCATTTGTAATAAAATCAACAACTTTTCAAACAACTTTTGAAATATATGTTTGTTCAAAATTAACCGTTCCGTTAAGTTGACAAGGTAAGTTTGAACTGAAATGTCTCAGCCAATTTTGAACGTAGAAACTTTATCGAAAGCATATTTTAATTATAAGTTCTACTTTCTTTTTCCAAAGGAGGGACCTCTTTAATCTATATTCGCTTAGAAAACAGTTCCAACTTTTTTCAATTTGTACATCATCGAATAATTTGAAAACTGACCCTTCTTGTTTTAATTTTAAAACCGTCCCTATTAATTTAACATCACTTTTTTATATATTTCATCGCCCTTATGGGCCCAATAAACGGTTGGAACAATAAAATCCCTTCAACGCGTTTATTTGTCTCTATATTATATTGGCAATAGCCTAGGTCATATAACTCCTCATAATATATCAACGTCTAAGTCACTACATGCAATTATGAGCTTGAAAAAAATCAAGATCCAGCAGAAAATCTGGTTTCACTACGTATTTCAGAAAGCAAAACGTTTCTTTTCATTTGCTTCTCTTGCGATCATCAAATATCAAACGACAACTGCAGCAGCGTACTCTTAATGATAACCAAATTGAAAAGATGTGTTTTCTTTTGCTTCTAAAGTTGCGAGGTGGTAACCGCGTCATTTGTACTCCTCTCGGCGAGGCCGTAAAATACTTTTTTCCATGCAGATCGTTAACTTTAAACGTTTTGAGATGTTTTACATCCCCGCATGTTTTATCCGCCATTCGCCGAGGTTTCCCAGCGTTTTACTTTTCAACGGTTCAAAATGATAAATCCTGCATCTCAAATGGTTCGCTCGAGTTTTTACACAAGTTATATTCCGCCGTTTTGAAACAACAAAAAGCTCAGAAAGCCCTTACGTAAGGAAACACTGAGATCCTAGAAACTATATCTGGCATCATTTCGTCACATTTTTTAACGGCGAGCGATTAATTTCAATTCTGGGTAGTAATTATGTAACATATTTTTTATTGTTGACAAGGTCAGTATCAGTGCAGTTCTGCTAACCAAAGAAACATCGAGATTATGTTTTTGTATAGCATAAAGGAAATAATTCTTATTATACTCTACAAAGAGAAAGTTAATCATAGAATGCAACCGGATTCTGAAAGCATTGTGTATTACTTTGAACTATTGCGATGTTTTGACTTGAGTTTTCTTCTCGGTTGCATGTCTCTCAAAACGACTGCTGCTAAGTACCCGAACATTTATGGCACGATATAATTGGGACCCATTCAACGTACAAATCGCCAGCGGCAGTCTTAAATCGTTCATATGAACCACGATGACTTGTTAGATGTCAAGAAGCTTATTATTAAATTAGCAATAAACGTATAATGTAATGAAATTGGAGTAAAATTCAGTATGAGTATAAGTAAGGTAATTGGTACAATATTTATATCAGCGACATCTAGTACCTTTCGATCTTTAACAACTTCAATTGCATTTAATTCTTGTATTGATGATTTGGTTTCTTAAATTATCGGAAATTCAAAAACTAAACCAAAATTTACATTGCAATTGCACTAAAAATTTATATATCGATACAGCATGCTAGTGTAGTTCAGCATGATCCTTATTATTCAGAACTGATGTTATTAGAAAATTTTTACTTTGGAACTGATGCAGTTTACTTGTACTTCGTGTCTGCTGGATACTGTGAACTTATTTTAAGCATTCAGATTTTAGAATGGAAGTATCTTGCTGGTATCTGATTGGTATATGAATCTATATAATGTGAATTCTTATAGGAGATTCAGATCTATGAACTGACGCAGTTTGCGCATGACTGGTGTATTACCAAATGAATCTCTACGATATGAACCTTCACAAAACATGAATATTTTTAGAACAGATGCAGCTCACTTCTAATTAGCAAATTAGTGTGTGAATCTATACCATGTGAGTCTTTACGGAATATCCAGATTTTTAAACTGAGGTAACTTACTTCAGCTTAGCATATGGATGAATAAATCCTTATGATATGAATATTAACAAAATACTCAGATTTTAGAACGGATGCAGTTGCCTCATAAATCAATGATCTTATATCGTCTGCATCTTTCCAGAATATTTGAAGTTTCCAAACGAGGTAGTTTGCTTCCTGTAAATTAGTGGGTACATCTACACTGCGTAGATCTTTATAGATGATTTCGATGTGTTTCTACTTAGCATATTGCTTAATACATCTTTATGCATTTTTAAGCTTGCTCTTTGAACTGATAGTTGCTTCTACATATCTGTGATTATAATTTACTTGGCCTTAGCGTTGGTATAGCAGGACCTCCAGGATGCAATTCTTGAGTGACGTGCTTAAAACACAGTAAAGATCCAGATATGTGCTCCATGGCGTCTCACTGGTGCTTAGCATCACTCTGGAAAGTTTGACGAATGACACCGTGTGAGGCCCGAGGGGTTTATGATTCTTGGCGTCGCTCCCTTAACAGGTTATAGATCATGCCGGTAGCGGCAAAGATCCAGAACGGGATTATCCGCCTCGAATGTTTCCCGGCATATAGAACAACTCATTTTATCGCAGTTTCCAATGTGTTTGGAAAAGCCCCGCCGTAAATCAAGCCCGCCTCGACTTGTTTAACTATAAACGCCGGAGAAATATATGGCGCGGATAAAACGGCCAACTGTCGTGGAACGGTGTACGGAACACCTACTCTATCTAATTACTGCTCCGCGGTCCAACTTGCCACGATGTTCTCGGGTTTTTTCATTAGCGCGCGCAGAGAAAGAGGAAGAGAGAGACGGGGCTGATTAGGCGATCTGTTGAGTGTGTGCACGGAGAAGTGAATTAAAAAATAAAAAGAAAATAACTTTTAAAAATTTAATCTCTTCCGGTGTGCTTCCAGTTTGCTTTTAATTATTCGACTCGTAAGGCGAAACTGTTGAAAATTAAAATATTTATGTCAGGAGCTCACGGATTAATCGAGCAATTTGTACTTGAACGCGAGTCAAAGGGCGACGTAAGCCATAAAAGGCTCGTTCCGGGAGACGAAGTGAAAAATGGGGCCTTCCTGGCTCCAGGTGGGTCGCGCGACACTATTCATAAAAAAAGCATCAAAAAGGAATTGAGGTAACTACACCGACATAACCTAAGGAGATTACATCCCCTGTAGGAACGAAAACAATATGAAACGACACCTGCGGCAACTTCATCTCCGAACTCGCTACTCATTACGTAGCTGATATCTTTTCGTCAGATCCAATCTATTTTGAATGTGTATTGACCAATTTCGAAGTTATTGAAGAAGATCCCGCTGAGAGATGCGGATGGGGCCAGATTATCCCAGACTCCATGCAGACTGGTGTATTTTAACTCCTTTCAAACTGTCAGACGAATGATAATTGAATCGAAGGCCGACGTTTTAAGTAAATTGAACGATTCATTGATTCGGTATGATGTTTTTAAAACTGTTACTCACACAAGCATTGACTAATTGCAAAATTAGAACTTTACTAATTAATTCACGAGCAATTCGTAAATTGCAAAAACATCTTTAATACTTGAGAACTCATAATACTAACTTTCCGCTGATTGAATCCTTTTAAGTAAATTGAATTCTTCGTCGATTCAACATCAGTCTTTTCAGTAACTTCATTTAAAGAATTATGGATGACTTCTAAAGTTTGGTCTAGGAGCTGAATTGTCCACGAGTTATTGTTAAATCGTTCAGTCATCAACTGTGATCAACTTTGGTCATGGTTGTAATTAAATTGTGACTTCTATATTAAACAAATGTCAGACGAATGCTAATGAATTCAAGGCATGCAGTTTGAGTAAACTCAAGAAGTCATCAGTTCAATATTACTCAACATTCGAAGTGGACAATAGGATTTTCATGGCGGTTTTAGTTAATTTTCAAGATCATAAACGAAATGACCAACGCGGACAATGTACAGGTAAAATATGATTATAATTAAAGATTACGCGACTCAATTGATTAACGTTAGGAACGCTCCCTTCGCGCATCTATCATCGCCATCTCCTAATCGACGTGCGTGTCTCTTGATCGTGACAAAATCGAAAATTGAGAAAATTAAGGTGTGACCGTGCATTTGTTTTCCCGTTCCGTTGTCGGAGACCTCGCAGGGGTCCAGGGACTCCGGAGAATCGGCAGGCTCGAGAACTCGCTCAACCTCCAGAGACGACGTACGTGTAATCTTATCCGACAGTTGTCAGTTCGGGATATCGTAAATATGTAGTTTTCTTTTCACTCTTTAATAATTTTCTGTGAACCAGTAAATCCTTTATAAACATAGATCTATTACTAGGCTGCACTGTTAATTGCATTATAAATTGGAACTGTTTCCTCATTATATTTATATATTAAAGTATTTGAGTCTCTTTTTTCTTAAATTTATTGAGGAGGCATTTTTAGCAGCCGATTTAACGGATTTATATTTTGTATGGGATTTTGCTTGTGACAATGAAACTTCCACAAAACTTCTAAATTCGATTTGAAGACACTTTCCATCATTTGAGGTATTTCTATACTGTAAATAAAAATATCTTTTATTAGAAATACAGTTTAGCTGTGTACAGGTATACCATACAATTTTTTACTTATACCTTACGCTATTTGCGGTTTTAAATTTTTTACGTATATACTTTTATCAATTTGAATTTCGTATTATTTGCTAAATTTTTTAGCCTTTTTTGGCAAATCACGTGCAAAATCTATTATTCCAGTGATGTTTAATACGCTGAGCTTTGTAGTATTTAAATAAATTCCAGGCACTTACTCGTCACTTTTAGTGGTTAATTTGACTGATTATTCTAGTGATCAGAACAATAGTGTGCGATTGAAACTAAAAATGACCCAATGATCGCTCGATAGTTCGTCACTCGCGTATCTCGTGGTAGAAACAGTATAACCGACTTCTCGAATGTTCCTGTACGAGTGAAAATATAATAAGCGAATCATCAATCGATCGCTCATTCACTTGTATCTCATAGTCGAAAATCGAATGATTCGAATTATTCCCATTAAACTCATTCAATTATGCCAATCACTAGTGGAGGATTACAGGCAACAATAAAGTAACAACGTCCCAGAAATTTATAAACTCAAAACTATTCGTTACAGTTGAAAGATGACGCCACTTGACTTAGACCGAAAATTCTTGTTACACATTTTAAGAGCGGATGCGCACTTTTAAGCTTTTTAATGAACGGTAAAATTCACTGTTTGTGGTAGTATGTTACGAGGTTAAAGCTAAGTGGGAGATGTGGTCGGGAAAAGGGGATGCGTGACCACTTTTTTTTGTTTCACTTTCTACAAATGTACGTTCACGATAAAAAAAAATTCCGGCAAAAATTTTAATTTGAAAATCTGCAATGCTGTTAACAATTTTCAACTAAGTGTTTCAAAAATTTAGGTTTTAATAATGAATTCAACAATAGCGGTAATTAATTTATTTATCTGCTATTACTTAGTCATTTTTTATTGGAAATTTAAATATTTTTTGTATGCCATAATCTCGGGAAAAATTTAACCGAATTTGAAAAATAAAATTCATTTTGAAAGCCTCAATTTGTTAAAAGTTTTGTATTATTTAGAGGGCATTTAAAAACAAAAATTTTCAATTATGAAAGTGTTTATAATAATATCAAAATTAAACCCTTGTTTAAACGCAGTTAAAATCACCTTTTGATTATTCTGTATTAATAACAGTCAATCGATTTAACCTCGCCTTTCTTATCAATTATTGACTGGCACCAGTTCTTTTTTCAACTTGACAATTTTAGTTAATTCTCGATACCCCAGACGGCGATAATTCCCCGACTCGTTCAGAATGAGCGCTAATGGTTCGATGTTTTAACAAGAAGAACGCTCTCCCTTTGCCCGAAGTTCACACCAACTTGACACGTTTGTTTAAAAATAGAGTAAAATATTTACGTGTGATCTGTCGGCTGTGAGTGTCGGCGAAAATGATTTGTCTATTTTAGACTTGTAAAAGGGAACTAACTAATAATTAATCACCCGCTAAAGTAGTGGAATCCGAACGAGAAGTTTCGAAAATGAGTAGCACCGTACACGCCTTAAGTGTATGTTTTCTAAATAATTAGCGTCTTTTGTAATATCTCGTTAAATTAAATTGCAACTTTTCGCAGGATAAATTAAAAAAAAAAAACAAATAGTAATAATTCTAGCAGGTTCATTAATTGACTTGTGCGTAGATAACGAGACCATTTACATCAGAGAGAGCTTTCACTAAAAAATAGGACGAGTGGAATGGTAAGAATTAATTATTTTAAAAACATATTCTGAATGCAAAATTAAAGCAGTTACGTGCAATTAAAAGGTACCTCAATGTAGAAGAGTATAATTGGAAGCCTACTTTGCAGCGGAG
Organism: Cryptocephalus primarius; assembly: GCA_963576515.1. NCBI lineage: Eukaryota > Metazoa > Arthropoda > Insecta > Coleoptera > Chrysomelidae > Cryptocephalus > Cryptocephalus primarius. The sequence continues at coordinate 6,341,876 of OY754939.1, forward strand.
TGGCGCCGGGTCACTTTGACCCCTACCGTGCCGGAATGGTAATGGATTGAATCCGGAATTAGATAAATCGCATATGGAATTTTTTACCGTAAATCGACTATTTTTAAATGTCTGGTCAGAGACGCGTCGATATGTACCTACAGCGGTGGTAATTGACCTGGTACTGGCAATTTCCTACTCCTACAATTGGTTTCCTCACCGGATGTCGCTATAATTAAGAATTACAAAATCCGTCCGATGTTGCGATATTGCTGAATGTATGCACATAAATATAAGAAATATTTATTATGATGACACAATTGTACGGCGAGAAACAATCTCCGGTAACCCTTGCATTTTCCGCTTTTCCCCCTAAAACCTACTGTAATTTTTCAACTCGACACTCGGTTCACAAGGAACGAGACTCACATACAAACTCATTAGAAATGTAAACCTAGTGCGGTTGTGATCGACATCAAAGGACTTTTCCCCGTAATTTAATCCTTACTGCATGTCCGTTTCGAAAGAGATTACGAGCACATACTAAATAGGTTGCGTCACAGCAGGTTTTTTAAATATGGATCCAGACGGGATTAATACCGTGGCTTATGGATTTGAAACCTTTATACTAATTACTTCTGCTTACCTTACTACTATTATGCATACCTAATCGTTCATTTTAAAACCTGCATACATTGTATCGAACGAAAGAACCTTATTAATATACTCTTGTGCGAATATTTAGGTAGTCTGCCTAAAGCTGTAAAACCCAAAAATTGATCTATACACAACAGTTTGTACGAAACCTTAAGCTACAAGATTCGAGAAACGGGAATACGTGTAGTTGTAAATATCTTGACGTAAACGTTAAGTTATGGCCGTAATACAAAAGACGTGAAGGTTAGACAAGACCATAATGGCAGTGCAAAAACTAAAATGGGGTGTTCCGGAATAATAATATTATAGAAGACGTGAAGGACACGACAACGAAAGGGAACCATTGTGAAATCAATACGTAGAATGTATTAGAAATTAGAATTGTCAAACTTTGAGATGATAAAATGTGTAAATATAAGGTTCAGATTATTTTAAAACGCTTGGTCCTATCCTCCGCATTTTATTAAATCGCTGTATTGCGTGATAAGAAAACTATACAGTTAACTCCAATGTCTTGTCTTAATTATTATTTTCCATTAAACACACGGACATTCAAACACACTGGTTTTGGTCTTAGGCCGAAATAATATGAATAATACCCTGTCGAGTGGAGACATGAATGTAAATTGGCAGTGATTTTAAATTAAAAGCTGATAGGTCGCGTCTCAGCAAAGCTGCTTATAAAAGATCCAATTATCACCTACAGAAAGGTGTTTCGGCTGAATTCGCTTGGATAATGCGAGATTATCGTCCAGGGGAGTGAAAGAAGGCATTAACAAAGTTACGAGAAAGTGAGAGTTTACGAAATTGATTAGTCCGGGATTTAGACGGGCCGTGGCGAAAAAAAAAAGAAAACTGATAAGAGTGTCGACCCCGAAGCGAATACAATCGCTGATTTGTTGAAAAGAAAGTGTATTTTTCATAAATTGCGGGAAGTCCCCATGCAGTGTTGTGCAATGAAATCTTGTTAACATGTGTAGTTCAATTAATTTTGTGGCGGGTTAATGCGGCACAGCCTTATCTAGGTAAGAATATGGAAATGTAAACTTCACAAACTTAAGGGAGGTAACAAGTACGTATAAATGAATTTATGTTACATGTAATTTGATGTGTACCGAATATTTGGTATGGGTGTGCTGCTTAAAAGAATTTTTAATTTAATTTAATTATATTGTCGCCTCTTATGTTTTGGTTTCATTTTGGCTATTATTTACGGAGACTTCTACATGTGTTTATTAATGCATCTCCACCCTTCATCACATAGAGATAATGCAATAGATAATTTTTATTTACTTTACGATTTCAATCAAGATAACAAAGTACCTCGACGAGGTTGATAAATGATGGTACTGTAAATCAAACAAGAAAGGGATTCTTCTTTAACTGCAGCTGATGATTAAAACGTCTCTTATAGAGATAATATGAAGTACTTTAAATTTTTTGGAAGGGTTGCTTTACACATTAATAATTGCCTCTATTTTCTATGGAATTCTTGTTTGGAGTGGTAGTGACATTAACTTCAAAAATCAAACAACGATCGCAAAAATGCAGTTTTATCGCCAGTTTTCAAGAATTTGAAAGCGACCAGGGGAAAAAGTTAATTGTTCGATATGAAAACAGTTTTTGCTGTAATTTTTCTATCAAATAAATCTAACACAAATAGAAATAGATCAGATTTAATACGGGTTGAAAATGCACCCTAAAGCCCTCTGAGGGGCTTCACCCTTCGTAGGGGTTGCTTTCTCGTCAAAGCTAGTAAGAAATAGTTGTTTTATGATCTATGTGTCTTTAAGTAGTGAAATACATTTTTTAGAAATTTTAAAAAATAGTTTTTTTCTTAATGTTTTGGGGATAATTTCACAAGGGTGAGTTTTGACCGAAGTGTACTAGAATTATATTATGATTACCGAATTACCGACACCGTAGTTATGCAGAACTTTTAGTTCTCATCGTCTACCTTATTGATCATTGTCCCTCATGCAGAGGAAATCCGTTTCTAAAGTCCTGTGACTTTTCCTGAATTTATTGACCTGTGACCCTTGCGGTATTTTAATCGTAAATTTAGCGTCACCAATCGAAATAATTTTCTTTTATATGTAGGTATGGGATTTATTCTTTTTATGATTTTTTGCTTTGCAAAAAGGTGAATGTCTCTATAATTGTGTGTTTCCTTCCTCTTTTTAATTAATTCCAAATCATTCCAGAACATCTAAGTGTGCTGATGGATTTCCTTAAGCATGTGTTTTTACTGTTTATCCCAGCCTTGAGGATATTTTATTCGTCATATATTGTGTATAATAACAGTAATATTCTTGGTCACTATATTACAGCCTTTCCATTAGGTAAGTGTAATGTCAATATTGACTGTCCAGAGATGACTGAAGCTATACTCTAGTTTGCCCGAAAAATGTATCATTAAAAAAGCATAAGCCCTTGGATTTCGTTTCATTTGATGAGTGTAGACTTTGAAATCACCCCTTTGATTGCTGGATTTTTACCATAAAATGAAAAAAATGATTCTTTTCTAGAAAGTTCAACACCTCGCATCTAAACTAGGTGCTTTCAGACACCGGTTCAATAAGACTTCATAATTTGAACCACATTACAAGCATGTGCCAGTATTATAAACATCCTGTATATTTCTGTTACATATGGTCTCAAACTTTTACAATAGGACTAATAAAACTTTTTTCTATCCATATTGTCCCTTTCAGATTAATTGAACCAATTCATTTGTAACGGCGGATCAAGAGAACTCAGATGTGTATATTTCTGCAAGTGCTTTGGGGACGTGAAATGGTTTAAAACTTGTTACAGAAAAGAACTAAGTCATCAATCTTCTTTTAGCAACCATTCAAAAAATGGTCAATCTTTGATATGTTATCCAAATAGATAGTCCCAACTGATCCGGGCAAAATGCTCTCGATTTACGTAATCAAAGTGGTCTCTGTCTAAGTAAGCAGATTAAGCAGCCAATCTCACGGTGGGACTTTCACTGGTTGCGCATGCCCATGCGGCCCACTTTCAACGAGGTCGGGTGTTTGTTGCTTACGGTCCTCTCTTCTTTTTTTCTCCCCACCTCTCCGCACTCACTTTTTATTAACTGTACATTCCACGGTTCGTCTTCTCTCTCTCTTTCTCTTTCTCTACTGGGATCATACACTTCATACTGCTGTACACACACATACATATATATAGCCGTGCGATTTTTGATGTAAATGAGCGCTGCGAACGGATTAAACACATCACGAACAGTGCATGTAATTATACGGAGCGCGGAAGCCCCGTTCCTCTTTGCTTCATTAGGACGATCTGTCGGATGTTTTTGTGCCAATGAAAACGAAATTTTTAGGGCAAATATTCATCTGGGGGATCCCTCGCCGCCTCATTCATCCGCTTAATGGTCGCATCGTTTCCTCGCGACGGCTTTTTACTGTCTTCGTCTTTACGATTTCCCGTTCGTTACCTTAAGACCAACTTCATATTTTTCGGTAATAGCATTGTTACATTTACCGACTAAATTGGACTAATCCACAACAAAGTTAAGGTTTTTGTACGTGAAACCCAAAATTATAGACAAAAAACTAGCTCACAGCGGCAAAGTTCCTAACTAATTAGATCATTAATAATAAGCAACTATATACATGTATCGATTTGTAGCAAGTTATTGAAACATTGAAAATATTAAATAAAGGCTCTATGTCTAGTTGTGTCACATCTGAGCTTTTCATAATTCCCACTGGATGTCGCTACGGTTTGTCTCTCATTTCATTCAATATTATCACATTTCAGTTATTACTGACATCAATATTTTATTATTGACTATACTATTATGTCACAAAAATATCATTTGATTAGGTCACGCAAAACTCGGGTTTAATTTGAATAATCTAGAAGGTCAAAGCAGTCAAAGTATAAAAAACGAGAAAAATTCGTAGAAACTTTAATTTTGGTTGTTCACCGAAGAAATTGGGACAGTTGTAACTTCCCAGTTATGAGAGTTTATCAGATATTACGATGTGTACTATTCGACCGCAAGGACTAAGCCACGACAACTAATGAAATTAAAAAAAAAATCACAAAAGATCATCGAAACGTCATTTGAGATGTAACACCGTTATGTTCTTAATCGAAATGTTCCAAAGTTGGGTAAGTCTCAACTCACTAGCGATGACACTAATAGAAATCACCGAATTAACTGAATACTGGAAAGGAAATTCTAAGCACGAGCCGCAGTCAATGTTTAAAAACTCACAGAACATGTGTAGCAACTTCCAATTTAATGAAACTTCGCCGGGTTTTTCATTAAAGCATTGTTAAAAAATTAACAGTTTTAACTTGTTAGTTGAGTTGGTTAACTAAATACAACCGCCTGCAATGTCTGACAGCGAGAGCGTTGTAAGTATGAGCTAGTGTTGAAAAGGAAAAATTTGCAGAAAGTTAGAATTTGGCGAAACTTCATTAAGTTGATCATTGAAAGAAATGTTTTAACTTACTACTTACGATTCGGTACCTTCGCCAAAATAAAAAAAATCAATAAAAAATGGTTAAGCTTCCATGTTGATGGAATCTTACAAAGTTGTTTATCGGTTTGTTCCTTAAGAATTTGCCAAAGTTTCCACTCACAAGATATCTTGCAAAGAACTTTATAAAGTAAGAGTCGTCAAAGTTTAAAAACCCACAAAAAATTTATAAAAATTTTAATAGCAATAACATTTCGTTGGGTTATTCACTAAAATGTTCTTAAGAATTTGGAAAATTTTCATCTCAAAGGCTACAACAGTTTACTAGAAACTATCAACCTGAACTGTCTGACACCAATAAAATTCAAACAACAAGCTCCATCTCCAGTTCTAATACTCATCGAAGCTTCCATTTTGGTCAAACTTTGACAAGTTGTTCATTAAAGTGTTTGGAAAAGCTACATTTACAGCGAGGAAATTTAAAACAGCAGTCACTAGGTGATTACACGTTTATACTCAGTCAATTTCTTCCTTGAGACGCTTTTAAAAATTTGGAAACATTTCAATGTGCTACAGGAAGCGCCAAATAAAAATGGGATCGACACAAAAATGCTTTTGAGATACCACCGCTCAGCTGCTCTACTGATTAGACCGATGCTCATCTGTTTATATCAGTTACACCCACGTACTGTTTCAGCTGGGCCTCTAATGGTAGGAAGAAATAAAAGATTACAGTTATTGCCCGTCCATTACACCCCAAAAATGATTGACGATCCCATTTCTCCCTAGCCTTTCCTTTAACTACGACTACTGTTTTATTTTCAAGTAAATTTGCGGAACGAATTGTTGCCAAAATTTATGAATTCATACGATCACTCTTAGAAATTTTGATTTTGATGGACCTTTGCTTGTTTGATTACTGCCGTTAAGAAGTGCCAATGAATTTCAAGTTATTACAGTTTAAAATCTCACTAGAGTTCAAATTATACTTTCTGGAGCAGTTTGTATATTATCCGTGTCCATCAACGATACGAGCATATTTGCCCGTCCACGTTACATGCTACGATTTTCCGCAACTTTCATAACAGACTTTTGTAAAGTTAATCACAAAGTGGAAGCTCTGTCTGTAAATAGTTTGTACCGTATACTAGGTGCGCATCTCTCACACAATTCACACTAATTGTATCCATCCCTATGTCGCTTGATATTGCTTCTGGCGCCGACCAGACGACATTCTCATCGTCCCATTTTTCTAACGGGAAGACATTAACCGTTAAACACATAATATTTACACGCGTACGCTCTATTAACGAAAACACAATTAAAATATCAATGGCGCGGGGAAACGTCGGGCGAACACTGCAACAGAAATAAATCACATGTTAATAGCCAGCGCATAATAATTGCGGGCCGCGAAAGTTGAGGATAAAGGCGAAAAAATACCGAGGAAGTTTTATCATCGGAAAACGCCTCTCAACTCCTGAAGCATTTATTAATTCAGAAAGCGAAGAAGGTAATCCGATTCCATGGATGCAAATGATACCGCTGCGATACAAAAGGGATTCGGGAATGCAATCCGTTTACAAACAAACTCAGACGATGGGGGTTAGCTCAACAAGGAGCTCCATCGCATATGAATCGTCGAATGTTAACTTTATTTAACCTTGCCGGCAAATCGAACTACGTCGATGGCAGATGTTAAAGTAGGGAGGTTAATTAATCTTACCCTACCATCGAGGGGTATTCTTAAAATTCAGAATCCGACAACACACACTTATTTACAGTGTTTGGTCCATATTACTGAGCGTCAATGAAAATGACACTCCTAGGGAATACATATGGGATAAATAGAAGAATCGATTTTCGAAAGGTGGGACACTAATGGAAGGGTCAGTAGTTGTAGTGCCATGGAAGAAAGTTGCTCGGGTGGGTGCCGAAACGTTTTCAGAGTTAATGGAAGTTACTAATTACTAGAAATAGTCCAAATAACAGCCGTAATTTACAAAATGCTACCATGTTTGGAGCCTACGGAAACTCAGTTATAAATTTTTTGAGCTTGCGCTCAAATATACGTTCGGCTGAGTTAAAAAATTTTTTTCAGATTTTTATTTTCGTGCAGGAAAACCCTATAAAATCTATAGACTTGTATAGAAAAGAGTAAGTTTGACCAACATAACCAATACTATATTATAATTCGTCGCATTCTATTTGACATTCGAATTGTGATACGCGTTACCCGGACCCCGATTGTAAAAGATTATAAACGAAGAAGATGAAGAGGCCAAAAATTGTTATCCGCTCGTTGTGACAGGGTATTTACATATATTAAATGGACCGAACTTCGAGTACTTAGACGACAACAGAGGCTTCAAGAACTTAGAAAGAACTTAATCCCATTGATGAGTCGTGGTGTAAATTTAAATTACATAATAACGGGGTAAAATTGTCTTAACGGTGGGTAAGATACGGACTGAAAATGTATTAAAGAAGTGGTGTATTAAATCCATCTTACTTTGATCTTGACAAGTGTTCGTTTCATAATGTTTAAAATGTGGCGGCCTTGATTAAACAGAGAACTTGAAATAAATCAAGAAGCAGGTTCAGATGAAGAAATAGCAGTGGATGAAGGTATGGAGTATGGCAAAGGACCAGAATTATGCGAGGAAGAATTGGAAGAATTCGACGACATAGAACCTGCATCGCAATGGCCTAGACACCATATGCAAAAAAGAGAAAAGGAGAAGATTTTAAATTTTTCATGTTGTGGAAAAGATTAATTTGTGATCATTTAAAAATTCCGGTACGGTCCTAATATCCCAGACGACCATTCAAAACCATCTCCTAATCGGCAATGAAGCACTTCACCTTTCCCCATTCAATAGATAATTTATGACCTTTTATTAGGATGTCTTCTACAAAGTTTACTATAATTTTGTCTCAAATAAAATGCGACGTATTATACAAATAAATATTATTATATACCATAAACCATATATACCATAGTTTTAGGACCATCTAAGTTTTACCATCTTAGATTGGATCTACTCACGTTTGGTAAATATTTACCACAAAAAATTTCTTAAACACACCAGTAACACATTAATTACTATATATACTTGTGCCAAGCGCCAAAAAAGTGTGAAGAAAATGTAGTACTACCCTCACATGTAGGTTACACTTTTAGGTAGCATTTTGTATACATACTGTTGCTATACCAAAAATGAAAAAATATTAATACCTATTAATACCGATTAAGGGTAAGGTTTAATAGTTTGTCTGACTTGACCCAATCTCGCGTTCAGGACGCACTTAGGCAGATATTCAACAGATCACATTTTATTTTTCGAGTGGCATTACACTACAGTAACTAGAGGCCGTACAAAGCAATTGTATCGGGAACATTAATAGGGTATTTTGGAGAATTATTTGAATTCTAAAACAGTTCGCTTATATAATGTACAATCGAGTTATCCAGTTATTCTCTGTGGTCAATCATATAAGAATTATCTTCGCTAATTACTTGGGTCAATACAATTTCGTCTGATTAAAGCGAGGTAATCCTTATGCATGAATTATGCTATCCCTTCGACTTACACATTTTCATCTAATAAGATGCACAGTTTCCTGACCTTTTAGAGTCCTTTGAAACGATGAATGACTTGTGAAAATATCAAAATCCTTGGATATAATGAATCAACAATAATAAAATAACAACGTTCATGTTAAATACTGTACACAACTTAGGAAAAGTTTATAGGACAAAAAACATATATGACACACCACCTACACATGTCTACGAATATATACAATACAAGCACTAAAACTTATAATAATTGGATAAGAATTTTACATACCGTGACAGAAATTTTAGAATTGAATTATTTTGATTTTTTAAGTGTTTATATTTTGAATCTTTATGTATACTTCTATTTGACATAAAATTAAAGTTTGCAAAAAAACCCATGTATTTTGGGTGCCAAAAATTAAAATAATTATTTAAATACGCATGAAATGTCTCATGTTCTCACTGTGTATAGTAAATAACTGTAAAAAAAATTGGAACACTAGTTAAAGGTACATTCCATGTAAATTGTTTTACAGCAGCACAAAAGTTAAAGATATGACTTACATGAAAATTGTTTTATTACTGCACAATTCTTCCGCAAAATTTCACTTACAATTATTGAAAAACAAAACTTTGTTGCAGCGCGTCGTAACACATCTTTCCTTGAGTGATAGCCGAAAATTAACACAAACAACAACCCTTCAAAGAATACGGCGGTTTCAGGTACTCTAAGATAATCAGACGAAAATGTATACCTCGTTAATTTCATGCCCAGAAGGGTTTTGACGTAAATGTATACCATAAAATCGTGGAACATTCCTAAACAGGCAAAAATGTCATTGCCAATACTTGTACAAACTTGATGACAAATTAGATCGTGTAAAGGAAATCTTCCCTCAAGGAATTTATTTTATGGCACTGGTAATGCCATATCCTTCTATAAATCATATATGTACATAAATCATATAACTACAATGATTGATTTATAAGAGAGTTTGACTAATAAAATAATACGCATTATACGAGCCAGCAATAAACAGCAACCAACAGTTTACAGCCTTGAAGGAAGTTTTTACCTCACCTCTTAAATTTTGACGATTTCACTGATGAATTCTGCGTTTGGAAAGAAATTTCCCTCAATTCCGCGGCCACTCTCTCTCTCTCTCGCCCGTCGCCGATACCGTTAGACGAAAAGTCAAACATGCGCGAAACTAATCTCGTTACGTCGTCGATGGTCCGAATTAAGTTCGCGAGCACTGGGAGATCACGAACGGTAATGAATTTCGGTACGTCAGAGTAGACCCTCGTCGATAGAGTGTTTGCACAAACAGTTTACGGGCGACTCGTCGTTTGTTTACGGAATACCACGAAGGTGCTCTGACGCTCCTAATAAGTGCATCGCTCTCTCTCGGAAGTCGGAACGTAAAATTTCCCGAGTGGAAATTTGACTTTTAAAAAATTTCATTGTGCGGCGTAAATGTTGAACTTTCAAATGTACCTAAATTAGAACTAGAAAAACGCTGTATTGAATTCCCAATCTTTAATATGTCATCCACCAATTTTAAATTAGCAGTATATAAAAAAAAACCTGTCCGTTTGTATCAAAAAGCTGTAATTCGTTAATTTAGTCTTACCTCAATTATATTTTTAATGACAGTACGAAGTTTCAAGTTTGTGAAAACAGCCGGGGAACAATAGTTCGTCGTCAGTAATAGTGACGTTTCATATTGTACAAAGATTCCAATTTAAGAGATAAAAAGTCCGATGAGGCTATTTTTAGATAATCTCGAAGTATTGTTAGAAATGTTCTGAGGCCTAATATTAAGCTGTGAGTGAAATTGCAGCGAATAGTAATTCGACTTTCGTACAGGACGAGAGAGAAAATGATAATTTCGAGATTAGAAGAAATAGGGTAGGAAGAAATTGTTATTTGTCGTTATGATGTTTTTCATTATAATAAGCTAAGGAAAAATAATTATTTGTTGTATACATATACATATTCTCTATTTTTGCTGTTTTTCAACTATAGAAAATGCTTCTAGACTCTCGCATAGAGGAAGCTTTACGTCAAATGTCTAACATTTGCCTTTATTGTGGTTACAGTACACTTTTATACTAATAATGATATTACAATATTTAAGATAATTTAATTCTCATGATTATTCATGATTTAATGATAATTAATATTTAATAATAAGTTAAAAAGCCTGTAGCATATATTGTCAATATTAAAGCCAAAAATAAAACATTTGTTGTCAAAAAAACCTTTTGTTTTATTAGTACAGGGTTGGTTAAGTTTAGTACAAATAAACGTAGAAATGTTCCGTAAATTCCAGAAAAATTAAAAAAATGGTATTACTGACTTTGACCAGGTCTGGAACCTGGTCAACGACTATTACGAGTCACACACAAACGGAGAATCTTCCATACTGTACATTCTGCGAATATCTGGCAGCGTTTAATGTGAGAGATCCAGGTTTGAGTCCTGGTCAGTAATCACCTACCCTTAAATTTCCAGAAATTTAGAGAATAATTTCAGATATGTTGTCACTCAGTTTTTAAAGCCGAGAACCATCAATATAAACCATCCTCCACAACTCAATTTTCATAGGAAGTGTTGGAAGTTACTTCCATTTAGTATAAATACATAATTTTCGACTGATTGTCGTAATACACTGCCTTTAACTCGACTCAGCATTGCAGGGGTTACTTCAGTAAAAACTGCCTGAATTTATTTATGAAGTCCACAAAAAAAGTCCTGGATTAAGATCTGGAGATCTTGTTGTTCAAGCAATCACACCTCCTCGGTTCATCCAGTTGCAGCAAAATTATTATTCAACCAGTTTCTAGTAGAAGGTGCCCATCTTTCAAATGATGTTTTAATTTCGAATAGCGTCTTTATTAATAACATAAGCGCTAAGTAACGATTCTACCAATAGTAAAGAGGAGTGGTCATCTCCATGTTAGTATGTGAGCATAGAAACTTCATGAATGGAGCAAAAAAAATTAATCTAAAACATTGCAAAAGCATAGTTTTTGAAGGTGTCAGCTTCATACACACCTACAGGACAAATGTTAAGTTTTAATACTTTGTTTTAAAGTATAATACGAAGGAGATAAAGTGTGGTTTAAGACACAAGTTGAATAGTTTTAAGATAAGTTACACAGATAGTGAAGATGTAGATTATAGCGAGTACACATGTAGATTTAAAATTACTTTTTATAAGACCCTAATTTCGGATGGTCAACGGTGCCTAATTTCGGAAATTTGAAATTAGTGTACCCGAAATTGGGTATTGTTTTGAACGAAAATGCTTACCTTTCTATTCTAGTGCTGCAACCTAGTAAGAATGCAGAGGAAAACAAATAGAAGGTAAAAATGGAAAACCATGGAAAATGGAGCCCTTGAATAATCTCTGACAAATATTACAAAAACGAAAACACCCAACTTAACAATAATTCTAAAAAAAAGTATAACTGAAGCGCCACAGCAATCGAGCTCTGGAGTTCAAAAGTTAATAAAGAAGGCCTGCAAAATGCAGAAAACTCACGACAGTGAGTTCAAGATTTTCATGGCTCACTTATGATTATTTTGTCTAATAAAAATAACTTTTGCTGAAAAACGTCTATTTCCAACATTAGACGCGGGAGAGGAATTGAGGATCTTCGTTGCGGCATTGTATCATACAACCACAAAAGTTAATCTGGAAATATAATCTGTTTGAAGAGCTTGGACTTGGAGAATAGTGGTAATCTGCTTTAAAAATTCCCTGAATAGTATTATGTATTTCAAACTCCCGTGTAATTCCTCTCAAGCTCCGTCGAGAATTTTCATCTTTTCAGGGATTTTTTTTAAAGCTAGAGTTTTTGTACTTTGAGATCTTGATATATGTTCGGATTGGTTTAACTTGTCCTGTCTGCTTCCCCTCTCCTGAAAACGTTTGCATGAGGATATGGTCTGTTTAAAAATATTTCTTCGTAAAGGCCATTTTCCTTAACTTTACCCATACAAATCTACGTATCCAAAAACTCTTCGTTGGCATTATAACGTAAACTAATGAAACAAAAAACAAAGCATAAATGTAAGAACAAAATAAACGAAGGGGAAAGATGCAACGACAAATACTTATACAGAAAATACAACAAAGAACACTGACAAAATACTCGAAAGACAACACAAATCAAACAACACAAATTAGAAAAATTTGCGAAACAGAAAATTTAACTTTCTGGCAAAAAAGTAGGGGGGTAGATCAAAAAGAATTTCGGATTTTAAATTAGCATTTGGCACATATTCGAGACCCCTATGCGCGCGTTCTATGTATTATAATATTTCCGCCTTGCTGATTGCAAAAAACTCAACTCTATCTAACCTTTGTCATGTGCTTCAGCAAATAAATAAAACTTCACCTCTTTCTTTGTCTCATGCATTTTTTTATCCCCTCGGATGGCAACGCCGCGACGATTTGTATATTAAATCGGTCGATGTCGGTTTAGTGGCATGACATGACAGCTATCCCATTACAATTATTGAAGATTTCCGACATCGATTCTGCTTTTAATTAAAACATTACGCGCTCTGTTAGCTAATATCGAAATTAGGTCTTGTAAATTTCGAGCGCCATCGTTAGATTAAAATGAGGTATTTCGTTCGGCGATGGCGACAAATTCGTACGAGCTGCAAGTATTTATTTTTAAAATTTCCGTTCTTTGTGTTAGAATCGTGATGACTTTCAGACTGAAATGTAAGGGAATGCCATTAACGGAATTCTTTGTTGCGTAGGTAATTGTCGCTTTATTCTTTTAATCTCTGTACTTAGTTAATGTGTGGAATGGAGTTTTTCACGGCGCTTATTCGGCATCGAGGTATTTCGGTACTCTCGGTGCTTTTTGTAGTTTTCTGCTTTTGGCGAGTTTCGGGATATTGTCTGGATCTTTTCACCATGCAACAGGTCCTTGTACATGCATTTTCCTTTACACTTCATTAAACATGCGAGCGTTTCAACAATTTGATTTAAATTTCTTTAAACGTCGCTCACTTTTAGTGTCTATGTATTTCAAACTTTCTCCGTTGACCTTTCGCCATTAATCACAGCTAAAATAAGTATGTATTTCAGTTGCATCACAACTGCATTTTGCGGGGTAAGTTATCGGAATTTGATCAATCCCAGACTTAAAACCGTAATAACAATAAACCGACTTCGCCGTAAATTGAAAGCTAATACAACTCCTATACAACAGGATGTTCAAATTACGCAATACGCACACTCAGACCATTCCCACATACACACATATTACCGCCGTCGTGCATTCAAGTACTCAACATTGTTAATTTATTTTTTTCAAGAAACGTGATATATGTGCAATGAGACACCGTAAGCATTCATATAAAAGGTAAACGTACTCTCAACGACATGCTCAAGTGATTTTTTTTGTGTTTTGGATTATCAGCGTTCTTATCTAAGCATAAAGTTATACAGATTATGAGCTTAACTAGCCGTGGAAGGTTCGTTATAGTTATACACACCTTTGCTTGTCGGCGCCAAGTGTTAAATTCCTGCAAAACAGGTATGAACAAAGGTTCAGAAACAAGTCGTCCTGTAATAAAAATTAATAATCAACTTCTGTTCAAGAGTAATAGCACTATAGGAATATAAAGATATTTTTGGGTATTATAAGGATCTTATCGAATTTAACAAAAGCAAAAGTCAAAACTGAGTATATATATGTGTAACTCTGGTACAAAAGTAGTATAGAAGTTATATTTATGAGTTAAACTTATTTTAGGTTTATCCGAGTCTATCACAGTATTCGATGTATAGCTTATTCAGCATATTGAGTTGAGTTGAGCTTTTATGCCTCGAAGAAGCTGTTGAAGAGATTCATCAATTGATGTTTAAAATTCGTAGCGTTTTCAAATTGCCAGGAATCCGATTGTAAAGAATTATCCCTTCAGTCATCAAGGCTTTTTTGTCCCTTTGTCCCTTTCATCATTCCTCTTCGATACTTGTTTTTGTTTCTCACATTGTAGTTGTGGATTTAGTGATATTAATTGGTTGAAATTAGTTGTAGGAGCGTTATTTTTCTTGAACCTGCCATTTAAAATTTATGATCTAAGTTGTTAAGATAAGTTCTAATAAGTTCATCACACCGAATATTCTAGTACTGCCATTCCGAATTCTGTTTTTTTTGGATATGACTTCTAAATGAGATATTTCAGTATGGCTAATTTACATGTTTCACATTTAGAGGCAGGTACTTCACATTGGATATGAGTATCTTGAATTCTGTGTTTGGTTTATGATTGTTAAACCATTGAGGTCATTTGCTTTATGGATAACGTAGTCAGTTAAGGTTTGTGTGTATTGAGTTACTTTATGCATTAATTTAGGACGCTACATTCATTGGAGTTCACCAGGAGAGAAAAAAATAATTTTTCCCTACAATTAGCTTACAATTAAAATATTGATTTTTATTCAATGTTCTGGAATAACACCTACGTGTGACTTGAATTCGGTTGATTTCTTTAAAAGCATCGCAATCTTTGATGAGATACTAACTGTCCCTCTCATTTCATCTCTACTAACGTACGAAGAGTTGTAGATATAGAAGTTAAAAAATATTTCTTCCTCCTGTTTTTGCAATCCTCCTGTTTGTGTCTTCCTCTAGCCAAGTTTTTGCAATTAATAAACCATCAGGACGGTTCAATTTGTTAATGCGAATGTTCAATTTCTGTGATTTATTTTTGATAGTCTCAGGCATCTACATGTAACATGGTGAGATATAAGATGTAACAATCTAAGCCATAAACAACTTTGATAATTTTAATTCAGGTTGGTTGTCATCTTGGGTTCTAAGAACTATTAAGGGGGGTTCCTTCATCCCTTTGTAGGTAGACGTTGCCAAATGTACTTGTACTTGTTTTGTTTCTTCAATGTATATCCCAGATTGAAGATATTCCTACTATGATTTAGTTATGTGTTCTTTTACGTAAGTAGTTGTTTTATCATAACGTCTTTTTGTAACTTAGGATCGATGGGGCAATTTTCAGATTCCATCCACCGGCTAAGACCCTACTATTTAGTTCTACGTTTGCGAAATAGAAGTTAATTGCTTTCTCTTGTTTTGCTTTTTGCACCTGAAAATTAACTGCGTCACATGGTTTTAGACTGCAATCAAACAGATCATTGGATAATTCGAGTAAACAAATTTAGTCTCGGTTGCCTTATTAATCTGAGCTCCAAGAATTTCGATGTTTGTCTAAGTATAGTTAGACATTATTTGAGAAACTTCAGATGTTTTTTCTTTTAATATTCTCTTCAGTAAATATTTCAGTTCGACAATTATTAATAAAGGAACTTTTAATTAGCCCTTTTAATTTTAACACTTTTTATTTTCAATTCATTCAAAGGCATATTTTTTCGTAGAGACGGCAGAATGTACTCGACTTTACTAAAGAAAGATTTTTTAATTAGCGATGTATTTAGGAAACTTCAAATGGCAATTTAAATGAAGACATCAAAATCTTCTAAAAATTTGTTTTAAGAAACGTTTAGAGTAATTTAAACTTAATTTTATGAAATTTACCACATTTTTTACCACTATTTTAAATATCCGACGAACCGACTTGATATGTAAACGATACACAAACAATTTATGTAATGTAATATGAGAATTAAGAAGTGATTAGTATTAATTAATCATCGTTTCTAATATTGTTAACAAAATTAGATCAATATGCCAAATTAAGTACAATGAATCTTTACTATACACCCATAAGTAAAACGGTAAGCAAGATTTATGTATGTATTTTTTCAATAATCCAGTATACACCTTGTACTCACTTACTTTTTATCCATATAAAATTTAATTGTAATATGCAAATGTCCTTAAGGATGCTTGGGTCAGTAAGTACCATAATAGAAATTTACCTGCTTCAAAACGACTGCTGGTAGTGTAGGGACAAGTCCATATCTTCCATGTTTACAATGGCCGCGAACTCTTTTTGACCTGAAAAGTCATTTCATTTTTCGCTAGAGAAGGTATACGCCCGACTCTACCCTTCCTCAATATTTAGGTAGATTTATGTCATTTCTAAATTTGACTAGACTCTAATCTGATCTACAGATTTACGCCCTACAGATTCAGATCTCTTAGGCTACAACACCGTCCACTTCAAGAACGAGAATCTACAAACGACAAGAGTACGAGCAGCGAAGAATTTCTACTCCAAGTACTATAAGTCTAATCATGAAAGTTTCAAACCAAATGTTACAATTACATTTTTTACCTCAAGACCACATTATCCTTTTTTAACTTTTCAAGTGTGAAAGGTGTACCTGAAGCGTTCTTTTGTTTTCTTGGGGCAGATCGTCAAATTTTTAGGTGAATTTGACTAATTCTTCTAATGTTTTTATTACTGCCAGCATGACAGCTACAGTAGTGTCGAAGTTCATTTGAGATGGCCCTTCACTGGAATTCACCGTGTATTTGATTGACATAACTTTACTTTCCGCACATGAAGGACAGAACGATGCCGTTCTGTACCGCATTTGCCTTTTCTCCACAGCTGTCATGGTGAAGAATTTCGTAACTGCACTTAATTTGATGTAATCTACTGTTTGTTTTGAGCGATAATTACATAGATTTACAGAGCTCACTAAGATGGATTTGAATGACGGTGATGGCGATTGGAATTATTGAATTCTGTAGCAGCGTATTTTGTTTATCCATTTTACCACGTTTGTTTACTATAAAGATTAAAATACCATTTCTCACTTAAAACTTTAAATAGGTTGCTGTTGTGGATTTTGTTGAACCGCGATAGCTAACAAACGAGATCCGTCGTCCGGTGATTTGCTTGCATCAATATTCATTGGGTAAAAATGCGAATTTGTTACATAAATTTGCCTATCAATTAATAATTTTAATGAACTGTTATAAAAAGTTTCATTGGAACGTTATCGATTTCGCTCCATTGTATCGGTGACGTGCTGATAAATATAAATTTGCTTTACATTTAGACGTGATTACTATCGATGTGTTTACACGAGGTCGTGAACGTGTATTATCTTTTTTCGAGGATTAGGATGTTCTGGTTTGTTTCCGTCGAGAAATAAAAAGGTACTTAACTGATAATATTTAACAGAGAGAAGTTTTTAATCTAAAAATTATTTTAATTTTCTAATTTCCGGCTAGGGCAAATTAGCAAAGCTACGGGTGTAGTTTTATTTGACGTCCTCGCGACTTAACCAAGTTCACGATCAAAACATAGAAAACCAACCATGATGGCATACTAAGAATATGAATTGGTTACAAGGTTATATTATTTTTCGCGTGAAGTTAAATTTAGCGTCATTATACGAATCTCAATCTAAATTAGACGACTGTTATCGCGGAATGGAGCCTGGCTCTATCCATCGCAGCCACGTCAAAACTTAAACGTGCCATTTAACATTTTGATTTTCATGTTCCGAGCAATACGCGGTTCGTTTCCATATCCACAACACCTTCAGCGTACCTTGGATTGAACCTTGAATGGAATCAATTAGAATTACATCAGCTAATATTCTCAATCAATGCCATAAAGCTTCTTTACGCCAATTGCTTATTTTGAGAATATCTGTTGCTGCCAGGTATGTAAATGTGTAACCGTAACATTTCAGATTTGTAATTGGAAGTACGAGCAATTCCATTTCACGGCGTTGCGCAATATAAAATCGAATATACGTTTATGTAGCTCATAACACACTTTTTTCTTTCGCTTAGTTACCCTTCTTTCATAACATTGGACGTGCATATGCATTTCATTCTTCACATTTCGTCTCTTGAAAAAAGCTAATTTTGAAAATCATTAGAGATTGCACAAGACACCCATTACTTGCACCTGCTAATTGCAGTTATCGGGTGCCAGTCTTTGCTCGAACATTCATCGTATCAGTGACATTGACATAATGACCAGCATGCGGAAAATGCGATAAACGATCGAACAGTGCAGTTACGAGCCACCTCCTTCTCCGTTTGCTCAGCGATATGGACGAATGGGCAGGTATTGTTCCTAGGCTCTGTGACGTTTTCGGTTGCAGAACGGAAAACTTTTACATTCCGTGTCTTGTGTAACAGCGGAAGCGGGCTAGAGAAAAAAACTACTCGGGCTCCTCGTCTCACCTCCCAGACGCAAATCGACGTTCTCTTTCGTTTTGCGCTCGCTTCTTCTTCAAGGGTGAAAGTCAAAAGAGAGGTGAAAGTGTTGGCGAACGTCCGTTAGTCTTTCAGCGATGATGTCGAACGAGTTATAGTTTTATTTAAGCAATTACGAACATACTGATATAATAATTGGGTATTAAAGTTTGTCTTGCGAGCCTATCGTGGAGTCGGGGCGTTTACGTGTCGACGGTGATGCATATGATACGCGTTGAATAAATAATCCTCGGGAAAAAGGGCGCAGAGTTCTTTAGCCGCATAAAGCACGAAGTCGTAAACGTTTGCCAAGTTTATTCGATTCCGTCGTTAAGTAGGCTGGCGTGGTTTATCTGTTTGTAATTGAATGCTAAAATTGATGAAGTGCAGTGATGATAAGTCCAACGCAGTTTCTCGTTGGTTTCCATAATTATCAAGCAATATATTTAAGAGACTTCACTAATTCTAATTTTCCTTCAATAAAGCTGTTTGCTTTTGTTTTTCCCAGTCACTGATATAAGAGAACCTGCAGCTGTTTCCAGCGAGGCCATTTTGACGAGAAGAAATTGAAAGGGCGCTCCAAATTTTGAATTTGAAAATCTATTTTTATTTATCTAAAATCTTTGATTTTATACAATAGCCAAACGAGGATATACGTCATATCAAGATACGTAAACGGCTGAACGAGAATACATAAACATAATCTAATAGCTTACTTCTTCTTTTGAATTATGAGTGCTAGTGGGGATAAGGCTTCTTTCGATATCTGGTAGTCTTTTATGACAAGAATAAATAAACATAACCTAATATCTTGCTTCTTCTTTTGAATTATGGGTGCTAGTGGGGATAAGGCTCCTTTCGATATCTGGTAATCTTTTATGTGGCTAGTCCCAATTACTTCTTTTCCGAAGGTAGAGGACATGATGAGGTGAAAGTAATGTTTAATAAATAACTTGGGCTCGTAATATTATGTGATATAATTTGAATTTGCAGATCGTACGGTGAAGCTGCCATCGGATGTGTTTAGTTTAATGCAGAGGACGTAATGTAGCACGGATAGCGAGAATAAAATCTAAGCACAAGGACGGTGTACACAGATGTTGTACGGTGTAGTCGTAATGTTGAAAGTGTATTTTTTATACCCACTATTTGAAGCATCGATAGTAAATACCGTTGGACTGTTTCGTTGTGCTGGCAATGTTATGCAGTATTATGTAGTTTGTGGTATAAAAATTGTTATGATAAGCAGGATGATTTACTTATTGCTATCAAGTCAGATTAGATTTACCATTTTTGACAAGATTGTTACACGAAACAAATGTTGTTTGCTGTAAATTGTGTTAACCTTTTTGTGTTTTTCTATTGAAACAAGTACGTCTTTTAAACTTCTATTTATATCCATTTTATAGTTCCTCTATCAAACCGAATCCATAATTTGTGAAGCCAAATAAATTTCGTTGCTTGTGCCGTTTTAGTGCCGAAACAGTGGACATTTTAGAGTAATACTATGGTAGAATACCCACTCTGTATCTACAGATCGCAACGAGATACGAAGCGTTTAATCGATATGATTAGAGCGGCATATTTTGTTGCTAATTTGTTGTTGAGATGTGACAATAATTTATTTTGTTGCTCAAAGCGTATACCGTTACGTACTCGTCCACTGTTAGAACCAGTGGGTGTAGTTCTGGTGTCACATATCAGCAACAAATTAGCAACAAAATGTTTCGCTTGAATCATAAAGTGCAACCAGTAACAAAATTAGTTCTGGCGTCACATATCAGCGACAAAATGTGCAGCTCAGGAGATACACGGTTCTAGAGTAATGTTAAGCTGGAATTACCACTGTTCCGTGGAAGCAGCACTAGTAACAAAATTAATTTTCACGTCACAAATTAGAAACAACCTAGCAACAATAAAAGGGATATTCTAGCGTATTAGACATTATGTTTACCGAGAATAAGGCCAGATCGTCTACGCAAGCAATTACTGTCATAAATTCGAAATAAGTTATAAAATAGATTTTGAGGCGTTTTTAGATTTATTATGCGTTTTATATCTAAGACGCCTATGGAGTGATATCTGCGTATAGCGGATACTCAATATTTATAATATACTTAGCTACTGAGGTTATCTGCACGTTTTTTGATCATAAAATTTCAGAATCTTAACGGTATTTTAGATTCGTTCGATCGGCCCACGAAAACAGTTACAGGACAGTTATTTCCAGAAGACCAATTCTCCCATCGACTAGACGTTGCCGTGATAATTGGCACGTTAAAGTTTATTTACAATATATGCGTTGGTTTTCTAAAATGTCTTCATATTTGTTGACCAAATGCTTCACCGATTGTTTTTACGCACAGTCATATGTACTTTTCCTGATTTCTAAATTATTGGATGTTACATTTACGCTTCACTAATTATAACAACTATACGGCAGTGTATTTATATCGTAATATTTATCAATCCTGACTATCGTTTAATGATACAACTTAATCAAATTTTTTTTTATGCACATGTATCAACGACTATTTTCTGTTTCCACGCCAATAACCAAGTCTCGATTTATTATTAATGAAGCTTGTTTCTGTTCCTTACACAATGATAATAAGTATAATATGACAATGTTGTATGAAGTGCTAAGTTCAAACTGCCCGCCAAAGCTTTTTTAGTTCATAGATCCGAATGGAGGGCCAAACATGGCGGCAGGAAATTGCAAAGGCGACGTTGATTTACATTAAGTATAACTGCGGCGAATTGATTAAGATGAGAAATAAAAAATTTGGTTGAACTACGAATTTAAAGCTTTGTGAAGCATATGTAATTTGTTTTACATTCCCAATTTGAAGCCAAGGTACAAATGAGCATCTCATTTCTCCAATACTTGCAAAAATACTTTAGGGGACAAAAAGTTACAATATTACTATTAGGGAAATTTCAATTATATTTCTTGATCCTTTTGTATAGGTAACTCAACTAAGCGTGAAAGTGGCAAAATTGTAAAACCAAATCTTCTATCAACACCTACTTCAAGGCTCCACAGAGAAAATTCTCCTGTACCTCTTCATAAATCAGTGAGTTTTGAACACCACCTCATTAATTCAAAAGAGCTAACCGATATATCAAGGTCTGAACTTGCATAACAGTAAAGAATAAATCCTAACTTTACGTTTGAAAGGGTGAAATTTACTTGAGATAATTTATAGAGACTTTGTAACTGTAATGATCTGAAGGGCTTGTCTAAGGAAATTATGGTCTAAATGTTCTAATGGTATTGGAAATTGTAAAGTGCAAAGAGTACACTTGGTCAGTGATAAGAGATATTGGGGTTAGCTGTGGGTAAATTAGGTATACTGATACCTTTGCTTATATGACTGTAGAGAAAATACAATACATTACCAGCAACATTCATGGCCCAAACGAACCGAGTTCCAGATAAGAAAACCTACTGTCAAGTGGGATCCGACTGACGAGCCTAAAAGTATATTCATGACATTATTTCATATAAAATGAGGCCTTATGAAATATTTTATAAAGGCTCTTCAAGTTTGTGTAACTTTTCAATATTTGAACAAATTTTTCCCCGAAATTATATGAATTAAAATTAAAATTGGTGTATTCGTGAAGTCATAAATTAAAATAAAATCATGGCCAGCAACGAATTTTCACAGCTACTCAATATTCACGAAAAACAAACCTGGAACAGCTCTTAAAGCTACAATTCAAGCTTATTTTTAGAAAACAACAGAGTGGAGACTTTAAACTCATGTGCTGCAGAATGTCTCTTAAGGTGTAGCAAGAATGTCACCAAGATGAAATTAGAAAGACATCATCAAGGGCAGTATAACGAGAACAAGACGGGATACTATATATGTAGGCCAATATGAGAAAGTTCATATATACATAGAAGTAGTACAAGGAATCTTCATGTTTAAATATTTTTATCTACTGTTTTACATTAGTACTTTATTTCAAATTGTCGCTTTTATTGCATATAAATTTAAACTTAAGGTTTTAATTTTACACAAACATGTGAGAAATTATGGAAATTTCTTAAAATTTGACATTCCACTCTAGTGGCCACAGAAGCAAACTTTAACTGGTAAAATAGATTTCGTTTTAATTAGTCCTCTTGTAAAGATTAAAATCAGAAATGTACAACCTAGATTCAAAATTCAAATAGACCTATAATTCATTTGGTACCATTTTTAAATTACCAAGAACGCTATTAACGCTAATTGACGCCTAAACAATGCTTACCATTTAATTTTGAAACATGTTAGTCCTTAATAGTTACATATTTTATCGCCTGTAATAGCAAGTATACGTTTTCACACTCACTCTAGGATATATAAAAAATTGCTATGCTTATATCGTAGTTGATCCATTTAGTCACTTCTATAATGGGAAACTGTTATCTCACAACATAATAGTGAGTCGACTGGTAGAATGGAATGACCACATGGAGACACTGTAAGAAACAAGTGCATCCCTGGCTTGTTTTGTTGGCGTTTGTTGTGGAGATTTATGAGGTCGTAAGTTATTTCGTGCCATTTTAAATTTAGGCTAAAAGGATTGGGAATTTGGCATTTTCATCAAATAAAATGTAGTTTGACATGAGAAAGTTCTACAATTCGGGCTATACAACATAAGTCCAATCCCTATTTATATTTTCTAGGCAAGTGTTATTTATCAATGTTACGCGAAACGTAACTCTTCTTTGATTGTGACCAAGAATTTGATGGTTGGATGGTTGCTAATCATGAATTCTTAGTCCCATCTGCAAAATTATTACTAGAAAAGTCTCAGTTTCTAATTTCATTTTCTAGGTTAGTGTAGTTTATCTGCTTGTATCTGCTCATTCTACCTTCTTGATTTGATGTTTTTAAATTTTAAATCTTATAGCCTCGAAAATATCTACTAGAAAAATGTCTTTAATTTTCTAGTGCTATTCTACACGCAAATAGCTTGGTTGCTCGCATGATAAGTTCCATATTTATAAGAATATTTTTACCAAGCATTAAAAAGTTCACGACGAACAAGACAAGTAACAGTTACTACACACATTCCACCAAAGAACACGGCTGCTATCATGCTTAGTGGTTAAATGGAATTATTCGACTCAGTCGAAAACATTTTTAGTGCATCTCAAAATTATTCTTGGAAGTATTGCGTTGAATACACTGATTGAATGCTAAAAATGTGACGAAATGCACTGATTGTTGTTGATTTGTATTATTATAAAGCAACAGCCCTGCCGATTGAAATTGTAGGTTCTCACGAGAAAAGTATACATCGTTCATTTTCGTGCAGCTTGGTGTTTTTCAGTTTTAAAAATGTTTTAGTTTGTCCTCAATGTCCTGATCTGCGAGCACTCCTAACTGATCCTGCACGGTTGAATTGAACGTTGAAATGTTCACGGCTGATCACAATGCATTA
Source organism: Cryptocephalus primarius (assembly GCA_963576515.1). Taxonomy (NCBI): domain Eukaryota; kingdom Metazoa; phylum Arthropoda; class Insecta; order Coleoptera; family Chrysomelidae; genus Cryptocephalus; species Cryptocephalus primarius. Next base: position 6,366,161 of record OY754939.1, read on the forward strand.
AATTAACCAGAAAAAGTAATGATCCGAAAACAATTACATAGGTAATAGGTCGCTTGCAGTTGTGACATTCTTTCCTAATTTTAAATTGGTTACAATTGAAGTACATAGTTTAGGCGTCTAGTCTTCTTATGGATCAACCTTTTGCGCGTCTTTATTTTGATCAAATTAAACGAGCGAAGGTCGACTACGCGAAAACAAATTGCGACGAGACCTTCCCGATTAATTATCTCTATCGAGATTTTACCGTTGTCGTCAGGTGCGAACGCCCAGAAAATGAACCCGTCCCGGCTTTCCCGAAAGAAAGTGTATCCCTTCACTTCGCAAATCATCCCGCAAACAAACCCGTTCCCGTATACGCACTACGTTTCACGCCCCCGAACCAGTCGAGAGGGGAGAGACAAAGAAAAGTCCTTCTCTCTTCGGAAGCTTTTCTCACTTTTCTCCCCATTTTCCTCCACGTTCCGGTCTGACATATTTCCTGGGAAAGATCCCAATCGATTGATAACTACCATTTTTCCCGTCGTCCGTCCCATATTCTAATAAAAGTTGTTATCGCCCGCGAGGCGTCATCGCCATGCATGAAATTTAACGAGCCGAATGGCCTTTTTTCGAATTTATGCAATTGCCGTCATAAGTACTGACCCATTTCGCAAAGAGATATAAAGATAAATATAACAGAGGAGAGAGAGAAAGAGAGAGAACGTAAAGAAACTTCGATACGAGGAAAAATCGTTAGAGGAACAGTATACGTTGAGTTTTAATGAAATAATTTCAAACTGAAAATAAATGTTATCCCTAAGAAGAACAGGAAGCAGACCTGAGATACATGCAGGTCACGAGTGCATTTAAAAACAGGCTTTTTGCCCTATACCATGGCACAGTATTTTTTACGATACTTCGTGCAATGGACCTTCATAAAGCTGACGTGGGCGCAGTCTAGTCGGCCATATGAGCATAGTAAATAGGAATTGCACATCTCTATCGAGAACTATAATAGGAACACAATGGCCGTAATAATTTTATGGCTGTTTTGTGGCTATTACGGGTTCTTTTAAATGTCCTCAGTCTGGATGGAAATACTATACCGAGATATGCAAGAGAACTATTGCCATGTTTCGTAATAGAAATTGAACATAACATACTTGATTAAGTAGGTACTTTAGATACAATAATGCGTAATATAAACTTTTGCCTTAATGTCTCAAAAAAATTAGTAATTACACTTTTTAAAATCTGCGCATTTGCCGAGATTACCGCCCGATGTTCGGTTGGAATATCTGTTATCCCCAACTTTTATCTGATATTTTTTTCATTTTTTCATAAACAATATTACTTTACCGTTTGGTGCTGGTTGACAGCTGTTAATTAGAGTTATACAATCTATTAATGTTACTTTGTTACACGTTTTAAGTAGTACAAACCGAATTACCCAGCTTCGCTCGAAGGTCGTCCTAACTTCACGCGTTTTTTCCACCCCCTCAAAAAGTGAAAAGCGTTATGTCGGCGTGAAGTCTCCCCTCATTATTTATTTAAGCATTGAGAAAGGATATGCCATAAAATGTTGATTATTACGACTGCGATTCAAATAAGATTTCACGTTTTCGAAAGCTTATTTGAAACCGTACCGTCTGCTTCCAATCTAATAAATGGATCCATACACATGTATATGCTTCTTTCTCTACCTATATTTCGGTACCTAGGTGGAATTTCAGGGTGATTCTCTATGGATGTGTGCATACCTAAACTACAGATGTGCCATGTTTTAGCTCCATATTTATCCTAGATCTCTTAACTGTCGGATGTTTGTAATAGACACAGACACACACATTTTCAGCTTTATATATTACTAGCCGTTATCCCTCGCGGCTTCGCTCGCTCACTTATTTAAAACAGTTACAACTCGAATATACACATATCACACATAATATTTAACACCATAATAACAATACCATGTACTAAATATAAATAGTACTTGCCGTCATCACAGTACCATTCAAAGAAAGAATTTAATTTACTCGTTCGCTTTCGATTTTAACTTAAAAGTCAATAAAGAATTACAGGAAAAATTTATTAGAGTTGTTGGAATCATTTGTATTAATTTGTACCGATATCGATTGAACTGTATAGAAGATAATATACTTGCCATCTGGTGGCGAGTAAAAATGAAATTAATAGCACGAAAGTATTTTCCTTACTCAAACATCGATTTATAACAATTTTCATAGCTGCTGGTAGAAGTTGCTGCAGCACCATTTGTTGGCGAGTTAGAATAAAGTGGATACCGCGAAAATATTCTCAGTGCTTAAACGTTCGCTTCTATCAATTTTCATCGATATCGGTTGAACTGTACAGAAGCTGATATGCTGCAGCGTCATCTTGCGTCGATAGTATAAAAATCTTCTCCATGAAAACATAAATGTATGTCAAATGGTGTTCGAGTTTATCGATTTCATATTTACAAACATCCATCTTTATGTATTTAGATATAAATAATGTACGCATATGTGTTGTTATTATTGTAATAAAGTATATAACACAACCCAAGAATATTTTCAAAAATGTTTCTCGTAATATTCTGTAGTATGTGGCCCACAAATTACGTACGCAACAAATTTTCCAAAGCGAAGTTCGAGTGAAATCACAAGAAGCCATTTATTTCGACGTATCAAAGTATTTGTAAGGAGTTTTCAGACTATAAAACAATTTTATCTTTCGTTATATTTTAACAACGTCTAGTAATATAAATAGAAATCGAGTGAAGTATGGAAAGCTTCCGACCATCGTTAGTTTTTGGGATAATCCGAATTCCCTGAGAGCTGCATTAATGACGTTTCGATCCGTATTACGCGAATGGAAGGCCGTCGCATAGATCAGAACGTTTGGTGCAACAATGCCATTAATTAAAGCTCGAGAAGAATTATTAATGTTAATTAAGAAGAAGCTGAATCTGGTGTGTAAGCACAAACGATCGCTACAAATTAATTAAGACTGAATTATTCAAATCCCATGGCGTCCACCATTTTTAGTTGTTTTTGAAGGAACAAAATAAACGTCGCCGGCAGGTATATCACACGGTTCGTCAAATACCTAAACGGGTGAGGGGGACGGAGGAGCCCGAATGCGGATGATTGCTTTAATTATCGGCGGGGACAACTTATTTTGTTGCTTACTGTGCGAAGTCGGTTGATTAGTTCCTTAGACAGGAGCGGCCGACCGTTAACGATACAAATTAAAAATAAATTGAAAGTATGCATGTGGAGAACGACGCACCGTAGATCTGTAATCATTATTTGTAATACAAGGAAAACATCATGAGCTCAAAAAGAAAACTGCAAATTGAGATCCATAATACAAAAAAGATTGTATACAGTCTACCACGCTCTTGCGGAAAACGAACACTGAGGAAACATCGCGACCATTTGCTATATGTAAAGAGAATATCGATACAAAGTTAAAAGCAGCCACACAGATAAATGAAAATAGGCAGAATACATTGTATGAAATAGTAATCATATTAATTCAATGGGATAATGCAAAAATCCTGTGGAAGGAATAAAAACTAAACGAAGTGAAGTGAAAGAAACGTGAAATAATAGAAATAGTTTAATAAAGTAAATTGGAAACAGCCAAACATACTTATAAAACATATTTAATTGCATAAATCAAATAAAACTTCCAAATGTAAAAAACAACAACAAAATATATAACAAATATAGTAATAGCCATCTGTCATAAATCGATAAGGTTTCTAACAGACATTTCACCAAACACATTTAAGAAAATTATCTGAACGATTTTCACAGTACGGTAATTTTATTTTGAATTTTGCTTTTGTCGAACTTTTTGAATTAAAATTGTGTTAAACCTATTTGCGGCTTTTACTTTGATTTAAGTTTTACTTTGAAATTCGATTAAAGTATCTACAAAATAAAAAATATTGGGATGAATACTGTGAAAACTCTTATTAAATCAAGGGTTAAATAATAAGTCCAAAAAATCTTGGCTTACACCTACGTATTGAATTTGCAATACATAAAAATATTATTCCAAATATCAATTACGGCGTTATGAATGGCTCGTTCAAAATCATTTACCATTTTTTTTTTGGATAAATTGCAGATTATCTCTACACTTTTTTATTAATATCTGAAGACAAATTCAATATGTACTTTGATTGGCATCCGAGTAAAAAATTTTAGGCATAAAATTAAAAGTTCTGTACATGTACACACTATCCATCAAGCAAAAAAATGAAGATTTAGGTAAAAAATAACAATTTTGAATCCGGCATCATTCACCATCAACAGATTTTCTTGCTTTGTACTTACTGATGCGAAATTTTCTAGGATTAATAATAAGTATTACTGGTTATTATATCCTGTGTGGTTAATTACTGTAATCCTACGACTCCAGCTTTTTTGCCTAACTGAGAGGTTAGGTTATGAGAGTTAGTAACAAAAATAAGGATATTGGAGAGGGAATGCAAATAAGGAACTTGCAATCACAGTAAATTGAAGGAAAAAATTTATTTTGGCCATATTCTAAGAAACGATAAATAAGTTTTCTGCAGTTAAAGGTTAAAATAAGGAGCATCGGACGGTCTCTTGGCTAAGAAACCTGTGCCAGTGGTTCGATATCAGGAAGCTTGTACATCCTTATAGCTGAAGAACGTAATGAAAACCACGGAAGTGAAATGCATTGCGGTAAACTCTTTAAACGCATTTATATCGTTTAATTCCCCATTGTTTCTCACGTTGTTACTATTCGTATATCGTTTAGCTTCCAAATTTTTTCTGACGCTTCCATTCCTCTTGTTAACGACGCGACTTGCGAGACGACGACTGTACACGAATCGCCTATTAAGAGAGGCATTCCCAGCACTTCCTCGATTACAAACTTTGGTCAAAATTATTCCACAGAGTAACGACACGACCTCCGATAAATCTCAGGTAAGGTACGCGGGAGAAGTGACGTGGATACCAACGGAACCGAAAGAAACGTGAAACTGCATTTGATCCACGGTCAAGAACCTCTTTATTCTAACCATCGAATCGTCGGCGTCGTGGCCTGTCCATTGTGGTTCGGAGAACAACTGATTTGGGATCCAGAGTCTCGCACATGTCATTGCCCAAAAACGGAAACTACCACATTCTTCGGGCCGCCAGCTTTCAAACGTAAACCACAAAAAGTGAACGGGTGGTGGCGTTACTCCCAGCTAGTTTGAAATTACATACCACCATATAAATACAACGAAGTATTGTACTCCTGTAATCATCTCAATACAGTAATTCAAATTCGCAGCTACCAAGATCGTGTTCTCGTGTTGACTCTTGAAAACAACCTTCACGTAAAGTGAGGACAGCAGGTAATAAAACCGTAACAACTCCAATAGCCAACATTATAAATTAAATTTAAACAAATCCGCGAGATCTCAAACTATGATAACCACATTCGCTGTATATTCTAACTGGAGAGGTAATGTTCGTACAGACCACAAACACGAAACTGTTAGACTATAACGTCAGAGAAAATAATTCTCCGGGCACTTTCGGCGCCGACGTCTGCCCTCGATTGTTGTAATCTCATTGTGCCCGTTGAATATCATTTTAGGGGTTCCGAGAGATATCGCAACTAAGTAGCTTACAGTGTATGCATAACATAGTCAATTTACGTCGGTGACGTCTAAAATATTTAATAACGATCGCAGAGAGAATAATTATTATTATTCATCTAATCAAACCAGCGTAAATAGGTTAAGAAGAATTCTGTTGTGGCCAAACGATTTTTTTTATTACAATAGTAAAAAGAGAAAGCTGGTAACCTTACTTTATACAACTTTCAAAACGTATACTCGCGATGTGTGCCGCGTAAAAATTTTATAATTTGAAATCTTGGATGAAAAAAATACACTAGTTACACTAGTTAATGCCAAACAAGCTACACAATTTGAAAAAAGTTAATTTCAAAAGATTATAAGAAGAGAGAAATTAAAAATGCTTTGTTTTGTTTCGAATTGTGCAGGTTCAGCAGGATTTTCTTCAGGAAAGAATGTCCATCAAGACTAAATCCTGATGTACACAATAAATAGCCATTTTGAGAGAAGATGTTCAGCAATTCACTAATATCAAGAAAAGAATGTAGGCAAATAAAAGAAAATTATGAGAATGGTGGAACTTTTTCTGAGGCCAGCAGGTTATCCTTATTTAATCAAGTAATAAGCAATCACTAGTAATAGTTGCAGCAATAGCACGTAATCAGGTAAATAGTAAGAGATAAGGTAAGGTATGGTAAGGTGCTAAAGGTCCCGATTTGCTTAATGTCAATTTCTCTTAGAGAAATGTAAAATTACAAATTTTATAAGGGGGTTCAAAGAGCTGAATGACCAAAGTCAAAATTAGACATGAGAAGTAACTTTCATCAAAACTCTGAGTTTAGTTTTAATTCTTTAGGAAAAACTGAGAATTCTATAATTAAAGGAAAATGGAAAAGCAACAATGGTTTCGAATAATTATTTAGTGACTGGTTCCACAGAAAGGATAAAAATGTTTAGTTTTCAGCTTTTTTCATAGTACAAAGGGAAACTGTAAAACCACTCAATTATTTAATACGAAAAGTGAGTTCTACAAGAAATCTCACAACTTGCTAATGCCAATTTTTGCTAAAAAGTTGTAACACAAAGATGGTCACCAGCTGAAATTTTTTTTCTGGGATCAGCAGGAATCATACTTTTAGCATATCAATCTTACATCTGTAAGTATCTAACAGTTCATTTTATATTTTAAAATGTCCAAATGGAATGTAAGCTACAGTTATAACAGCTGTATAAGAAGACCACATATTTCTCAAAATTAATGTTACATTCTTTCAGAAAAATGGGAATTTTACAATGAAATAAAGAAAAAAAACGACAACAACTTTAAAACGCTATGTGAGGGTTGTAGGTTCAGCAGGATTTGTTCCTTCAAGACTAAAATCCTTACAATTAGAAATTTTAAATTTCTTTACGAGTACGCTAATACCAATTTTTTCTAGAATAAATTGTAATACAATACAAATAAAATCTGAATGGCGTTAATTTGTTTTCCAGGTCATTCAGAATTCATGTAAAAAAAGCAATAAAATTTAATAGCCAGGTTACCGACATACAAAGACCAGAAACCGTTTCCATAGGCGTGCCATATTTAAAGAAATACAAAAGATTGTTACTACGAAATTCTTTGACGAAATTCCAAATTTGTGGCTCGTTTGTTGTAGCATTATTTGTATTGTGTATAATGTCCATATCACTCCCATTATTAATTTCGTCCACGTCGAAAGGTCTCTAAAGCCATTTTAAAATAATAATGCGACTTACCTTACCCCACTGAATTCTGATGACGACTGAAAATGAACACGTGCTCGGCGCTCAGATTTAATGACTGTAGTGGACCTGTCTAATTCTCGATACTAATAGGCATTTCATATATAAGCATGTATTGTAAAGACTAACAAGATTTCTCCGCGCTAAATGTACGGGGGAAGGTTAAACGGTACGTTACATGAATACTCTGCTTTTGTATAGGGTAAAAACGTATTTTTTGAATGCGCTCGGTATAAAGTCGGTAAGTTTTTTGTTTTTTAACTGGACCAATTCTGACTGGATGGACCTTACATAGATATTTCAAAATCAATAAACGATAAGAGATAAGTTCCATAGGTTCGGCACCATATACCAAAGTATTCATTAGGGAAATGAAGCTAAAAAGAGAATTTTAAAATTGAAACGAGGGGGAAAAGAATACGATATTAAAATTTCGTGAGATCTAATTGTCCATTAGAATTTAAAGTTTCTTAGATATCACAAAAGATTTAAAAACGAGAAAATTAAATAACATTAAATACTCGTATATGCCTCTATAAATATCGCCAGTAGTCTAAATATTCGCTAATATATATTACTAATTATCATCCGATTCACCATATAGGTACCCAGGCATGCACGTACACATACACACACGTATACGGATGACTTTGATAAAATTGCTTAACACTGTCCCACTGACCCACTTGCAGGAAGTCTATCATCATTTCGGTGTCTACTCTTCACGCAATTCGCTTTTGCCTACAGCTGGCGGCGATTTTGTGCCGCCGCCGCCGTCATCGTCGTATAGTACGAGTGCGGATGTATGTTCTTCGTGTTTTACATCAAAGTAGCGGTCAATGTTGTCAGGAACGAATCAGCGGGTTTGTTTTAGGAGTACGAAGGAAAAATCACCATGAATACCGCATCAGAGGACGAGAAAGAGCGTCGGCATTAAAAACGAGACGAAACTTCCGGCCGGTAAATAACTTATTTTATATAATCGACGTGACTTAATTCTGTAGGCTACGAAGAAAAGAATCGCTGAATCTATAATTTGAAATGCACACGTTAAAGTCGTTGGGCGATTTGGCATGCTGGAAGAGATCGCAGTCACCCCATCGATAAGCAACGGTGATCAAAGTGTAAAAACCTAATGACACGTACGAATTTAAATTACGTATTTAAACGTTCCGACTGATATTTCTACAGCAAACCTTGCTTAACGTATTTCTCGATCAAGCCAATAAAACGGTAATTACTTATATCACCAACGGTACATAGTAAACTGGTTGCCATATTATACAATGAACATTAGTCCTATTTTATTATTTTTAACACGCTCTGTTGCTCTAAAAAAGTTCAAATGACGACCGCAAGAAAACAATTTCAACTGTATTTTTCACTATCGCGAAACGACGCAACCTCACGCGTTATCTCACAAAAAAATAAATAATCCATAAAACGTATGTTGTATTATCGATGATTATAAATTATGCCGTACATTGGTTGCAACTGTTGCTCGGTAGGTCGTAAACGTTGTGAATAAAACTCAGCCGAAAAACCAGCTAATTTCAGCCTTCTTGTTAATTAAAAACTCGTAAAAGTTATTAACGTTAGCAGATATCACATTATTACCTAGACGATAAGATTGATAGTTTTAATAAACAGAAACATACAATCGATATTCGAGCCAAGGGCGCGTAAGTTTTACCGTATGCAACAGAACAGGATGGAATTCGAGGAAAAAAATTAGTTAATTTCATGAAGTTACTCAAGGTCCGCAATAGTACAGGTAGCATTAATCCTCCAAGCCAACCTGGACATATTTGAAACATCGACAGAAGGGGAAAAAACGTGTCCAGGAAATATTAAAACTGTTTGTTTCCCGGTGGAAACTTCATGGTAGAAAGGAAAAATGCCGTCCAAGGTCGCCTTCAGTGCAGTTCATTAGTAATGTGGAAGTTTTTGAAATCTAGAAAAATGGGAAAACCAAACGTGTCAGGGAAATTTTGTGGGAACGTTAAAACTGTATTTTTCCTGGTAGAAACTTACAAATTAAAAACTAGCAGAACTAATAAACAGAACGTGTTGGCGTTAAACAAAGACTAGGAAACACCTCCTTAAGCTCAAAGGAAAATCACAGAGACTATATCTTGCCCGCGGAATGATTACTATGATTATAATTACTCCGTTATGTATAACGAAAGTAAAATTTAAATCGTCGTTAACGGCGAATATTACATTTTATCAAGCCAAGTTAGCTTAATTAATTACGCTGCGAACTTTATTTTCTTTCGGGCACTTTTTTGTACAGAAACATTAGCTGGAAATTAAAATTAAACAACCTCTTTAGTACACCGTGAAAACGCCATTAAATTACTCGTGCAGGACCTCAAGGCGACCGTTTTTATGCTATTTACCCTGAAACAATGTATGAGTATGTATAAATAAAACCCATCTGAAACAATAATAATCTGATGTCGTGATTATCGACCACAACCACAACACAATATTTACTCTCCATAAGAAGTTAGTGTGATAAAAGTTCAATTGGTTGGTGTTGACATTCACCTTGCCATTATCCGATCAATGTCATATTTTGTAAACGTATTTAAAGGCACACGTAAAAATGGTTGCGTGTCAGGTGATTTTCTTGGTAGTAGTGGTACGAAATCCGCTACGCTATACCTCGGGATACTTTCACCACGCGCGACATAACCTTGTGTAATAGTTGTTTGTACTAGCAGATCGACAAGAGTTAATCAGTTTATTAAAAAGGAAACGACGGTTATTTATTTCACGATCTCATGAGAGATGCGTGACGTTGTTTTCGGTACTGTTTTACAGCATGCCTTCATTGACCTTTCTTGATAAAATATCTTAGAAACCTTGAGGGCATTGTTGAGCTGTGCAATAGAATAATACCAGTTTACGTCACTCAATGCGTATTTAAGTTTTAACTTGAATTTAATTAATTTTAATTAAACCCCTGCCTAAATTAACTACGGGTGTGAAGTTAGCCACATTCACAAATTCAAAATAATAACAACAGATCGCCCAAAAATTCAATTCAACATCTAAAATTATGTCTATGGCCATCAGTTGATCGAGAACCATACTAATGATAGTTTATGATAGCTAATTATTATTGTATAAAAAACTTCTCCCTCTACCTTCGAGGATGTCGAAATAGGGGTAAAATATGAACAATCCTGATTTGTTCCTACTTTTTCCATTTCCTACTATTTGATACTTTTTCCAAAAATTTCTAACTAAATCATATACATAGACAGACGCATAGCATGGGCGTCGGACGATGGCAATAGGGTAGGCAAGTTATAAATTTAACAAAATCAAAAACACGCCTGATTAAAAACAATTTATTTCGTATAAATCCAGAAAAATTATATTTATGGCTACTAACTGATTAATCGAATGAAAACCAATTAGTGCTTTCAGCAAAAATTCCCCTTCTAGCTCCAAGAGTAATGACAATAGGAGGAGAAATATGAACAACTTTGATATATATCAAAATTGCCACACTTCTCCTTTGGTCCCTTTGGCCATCAGGATGTCAGTTCCCCAAAAGAAAAGATTTTCGTTTTATATATTAGTTAAATCGTTTGTTTGCAATTTATTCCCTTTTTCTTGTTTTTAAAATAACTTAAATGGCATAACGTTCTGTTAAAACAAATGTTACTATTTTGTTTTTCTCAATGTATCATCATCAATTTATTATAATGTAATCATGGGAAAGCTTCCAGCTTTCTTAATTAACTCTTTTGAATTTTTTTAAAATGTTTTTAACTTAGTTCTCCACTGTGCCCCGGGTTTTCCTACCCAATCTCTGGTTGTGATACAAAAGTATTATTAAGAAGGATAAAGTTGATGGTGACTCCATCAAAATGAATGTTGTAATGTTGAATGTTGATTGAGGGATTTTGTATGCACTTCTTTATTTCAATATCTTTAACAATTAAAGATGTGAAGAACGTAAGAAAAATTGCATATCCTTTTTTTATAAATTAATACCAGCTACGTCATGTATAAATAAAAATGTACACCTTCGGAGGTAGTGGAAGATCTTTTTTCACAATCTGCTTAGTCCATTGATAACGATAAATAGAATTTCGAGTAGATAAATTTGATCTTTGATTAGGCGTGTTTGTAGAACATGGTAGAATTCACAACTCCTATTAGCACCCTATGACGGCCATGCAAAATTTTTTCGCGTGACATATGTTTTGTGACTTATGTTTTGTATAGAATATTTTTTGAGATGAAATTCAACAAGCATTAGCAAAGAAAAAAGCACCACTTGGTAATAAAGGGCAATTTTTTTGACATCAAATGATTAGTATCAGATAGTATTAGAATGAAACTGAATTTTCACTGAAATTTTTTTTTGAATTTTTATACTTCATTATTATTATTTATTCAGTCATATAGTGTTTATTCTATGTAATGCTGTCTGGCGTGTAAAAATTGACTACCACTTTGTTCTATGTTGAAAAATTAATAGTTCATATAGTTTCAATCTGACCAAATCTAATTTGGAACGTAAACTTCGTAGTTGTTCATTCGCTCCGTCTCAAATTGTTCAAAAAGCTATGACGTTGTTAGATGTGTAAACATTGGATTATTTTTGCGTCATCACTATATAAATTTTTTTCTTGTTGATTATTAATTCATGTAGTGTTTTAGTGCACATGTCCAAGTGAGAGAGGACATTGAGTAATCAGGTTACAACATTATAAGGAAAGTTATATCTCAGGATTATTTAAAACGATTTTATAAGATTAGAATCTAGCGTGGTAATCTCCAGGACAGAAAACGAGAAAAATAACGAGGTGAATTAAGATAATTTAAATTGTTGTAACGACAATAACCGGGTAGTGTATTCACCTTTTAACAAGGAATTGATATTAAATTGTTTGTTTGTAATGAAGTCACAATTTTTATCTCCATCAGATTAACTTTTAAGTCTCGACATTGGTTTACGTATAAACGTTCCGAATGTATATATTTCAATATTAACAATCTCATTACCTTACGTTATGCTCATTTTTCATACTCTCATTCTGACGACTCAGGACGGCATTATTTTCTTTTCCTCTAGTTTTTAACGGTTAGAGATAAATCGGAAAAATATTCTTTCTTTACAAGTGCAACAAAGATATGAGGAAAATATCTCGCTTGGTATTTTTAGACGTCTTGCTCTTTTTTGATTTCGCCAGGCGCCTTTTTATCATCTGTTCTGATTTGTTGCGGTGTATGCATTACACTGATATACAAAGCGGTTTTAGGGTAAACATGTTGACTAGATATTGACTTCTGTTTTTCTTTTAATTTCCAAACTTTCATGTACATATTTTTAGAAAATATCGAACGAAACTGTTTGTATAAAGATTACGAGATACGGATTTTCGTATTGAGTAAGTTTCGGGCATTAACGTTGAAAATATTTAAAGTATAGCATAATCTAGAGATTGTGAAGTTTGAAAGGTGTAATTTGTATTCTAAATTTATGTAAACGTCTCTCTGCTGATATGCCACCACAGTAAAAAGTTAACACTAATAAATGATTAGATATGCAAACAAGTGCTTAAAAGTTTTGAAAGTATTTTACGCCTGTTGATGTAAGCGTTAACACCAGATAAAGGTAGTTTGTATAACAACTATCCTTTTTAATTATTTAATGATATGCAGTTTTATTCAAAAGCTCTTCGAGCACGAAATTAACATACAAAATATCCGACGCTCATTTTGAGGAACTTTCACTTTAATAACAGCTCAGGTCAAAACGATTGAATATTTTTTGCATAAATCATCCTTGCGATTCTATTTAACATAATCGAGATTTTTCACAAGAAACTGCTTATGTCACGTTTCTTCTGGAAAATGTTATTGAAACCCTATATTACGTAAAATGGTTTGTTACTCTTGTCGGTAATGAGTCGTAATAATTTCCGAATTATACAGAAGAGAAAATTGAAGGATAACCATAAATTTCATTTAAAAAGCTCCGAAACCTTAAATAGGACATGGAGCGAACTTGGAATAATCGATAATATTTCCGCATTTCATCCACTCCGTTAATGGTGATTTATGGGCTAGACCCAAGAAATAGGGCCGTTGTTTCATGAAAATTCCAATTAAAGATCTTTAGTTATCCGTTTGAATAACAGCTCCTCGAATCCGCGATCAAGCGAAGAATTTCTGTGTTGCGCGTGCAATTGTGTTCGATTAGCTAAGTTAAGCAATCAAACTGGAAATCAAATCTCCAACCGAACGAACTACTCAACTAGGACATTTAACCCAGATAAATTGCACGAGAAAGTTTGAAGAATTTCTCAGCACCTGAAAGGAATATGGCGGATCCTATCCACAGCGACCTTGGGAGAACGATCATTTTACTTTTTCAACGGAGAAAAATGGAAGTTGGTTAAAATGTACCCAAATAATCGCCGCTTGATAATTTATTTTTATTCGAGCTAGTTAGCAGAAATAACCAGAATCTCATCGCAAATGAGTGATAATGGCATAAGGTCAAGAAACTTAGACAGACAGAGAAGGAGAGCGAGAGAGTGAAAGAGGTCTAATTTAATTCACTTACTGTCGTTACGATTTTATTTTAAACCTTCATCGGGCTTCTACGAACGCAAGGAAAACATACAAGTCTGACAAATTGCACAGCGGTTTATTTTTTTTGACATACAACATACGAGTAGATAATTCGATACTAAATTATTTCAATTATTATTAACGAGTTGTTCGCTTCGCATACTTCTTGAAATTGAGGAGGGGTGGAGAAAATCGCTTTTGTTTTGTATATCTCTCTGGTTACATTCCAAAAGTATTTCTTTTAATAATAAAATCGCAAGAACGTACGCAAATGAAAATCCTTTGTTTTCTGACAAAACCACGCTATACATGGCGACCTTTTTATCGGTGTGCTTGTGAACGCTAATCTCTACAATAGATAGATTACCAGATGTACTAGACTCTACTTAGTAGAGTACCAATTCAGATGTAGTATTCAGGGATGTATTGACACCGGTGTTTGTAAATTGATTCCCACCGGTAAGAAATTAAAAGGTAGTATGTAGTTCTTGTTATTAGTGTACGAATTGGTTTCTGGGATTTCTCGTCTACCTCAAAAGTATTGGTAAATTGGTTCCCAACACGTGGTTCGAGAATTCCTTAATCTCATACCTAGGAAGGATTAAGAGGGTACGTGTGAATAGAGAGCGTATATCATTTTGTAATTCTACTTAGTTAAGGGTACTTTTTGTTTTTACTCTGTGAGTTTCACTTGTATTAAAGGGTGTCTAAGTACAATTTATATGATGAATCCCGAAATAGTTTTGAGTGAACGTCGAAAATATTTATTAGTGTCTAACAATTATAAGTATGATTTCCAAAAACTTCTAAAAAGTGATAAGTTGTTACCAATATAAAGTGCAAATCATTCGTCTTTACATTGGACGAAGATGATAATATAATAGTTACCAAACATATACAAGAACACGATCACGATGTAAAGAAATTAAACCGTCAAGTTGTTAGTTCTGTCTGTAAATAAAAAGCTGTAGATGACCCATCCGAGAAGCCCGCCAAGAATATTCGCAAGATTCTTCGAGAAATTCTACTATGAAGTGTTACATCAGATGTCGCTAGCGTCGGACGAAATCTTTACAACGCTCGTAGAAAAATGCAGACAAATTTGCCGAAAAACTGGAGAAAACTTTGTACTTCTTGGATGCTAAGGACATCCAAACCAACAAAGGTGAAAAGCTTTTGCTTATCAATAACAGTGTTGCGCAGACCATTATATTTTCATGTAAATCTAATATTCAGATGTTGGAAAGGTCACGCAATTATATTTAGACGGCACGTTCTATTATGGCCCAAAATTTTTTTGTCAATTTTTTACTTTACATGGTTATTGTAATGGTCATTATATTCCATTAATTTTTTTTATTGTTACCTAACAAACTAACTGGAACATATAAAACTTATTTACCTCAATACTAAAAATTTGTGAAGATAATGGTGTTATTTTACGAATTTCAAAACTTGTTATTGATTTTGAGAAAGCCATCCACAATGCTGTAGAACAAATTTTTCCATTGGTAGGAATAATTGGATACAGATTTTATCTTGCCCAATCCTGGTACAGAAAAAAAAAGAATATATCTGAATTTAACAAATAATCTGAGATTGGTAAATGGTAATGGTAAATGGTTATGAATGACTTTTGAACTAACATTTGTCCTGATGAGGTAGGCGACTGTATAGTTTTTGAGTTACTTGCAATAGCACCAACACACGACAAAATTCAAATTATTTAACAGATAATTATGTATCAGATTCTCTCTTTCCACCTCTCTTTTGGGCAAAGAACTCGACAGAACTTACACGCACTACTAATGCCTGTGAATCTTTTCACAAACATTTCAATCCTTTTATAAAGTACATCAAAATATTTCAGTTTCCTTGGAAAAACTTAGGGAGCTTCAATTGAAAACCTTCGAAATAATACAAAACGTAAATTCTGTGGCTAAAATACATAACAGTAAAGTTAAAAACCGCAAGATATTTATTGTAAAACTCATTTAAAACATAAAATAAATGGATTGAATTTTATCAAATGTGTTTCTTTTCACTGTGCTGTAGAGGACGAGATAATTCAAAAATGATTTATGTAGATTAATAATAGTGTTAACATATTTAGATTTGGTAGTTTTAGTGCATTTTTTAACTTTCGAAACTGTTGTTCTACATATACTTACATATTTCTAATAAAACTATGAAAAAGTATCTGACTGCGTTTATTTTTTTGTCTTTCAAAATTTTGGTGCATAAAAGTTCGATCTCTAAATTTTACTATGCTAACTTTAGGAAATTCGCTAGTATTTCTACCTGCCTACACTATTATTTCTTACATATCTGTATCAATCAAGGAACCCATTTACACATAATCTCAGGTAAGTGAAAAATGTTGGGATCCGATTTACACTTATAGAGCAGTTAAACCAAAAATTGCGGGAACAACTGATATTTTATTTTTGACCCTCATTAGTTTGGGAACCAATTTACATAGTATTTACGTGTACCCATTGTCTCAAACTTGGGTTAACGTTTAGGATCTTTTCATTTAAATCGGTAGATAAATAAAAAGTTATGGCATTTCTTTAAACGCGACTAGCGCTGAAAATCAATTGGCACACTGACATCTGTTCTTTCTTATTATAAATCGGTTGACACACCCGAATGGTTTCGAAAATTGAGGTAATACTAAATTTTACTTTCTGAGGGGATAGGAAAAAGAAATGAGAATAGGTCGACCCCGAGCGAAACGGGTACAACACATATCAATCAATAATATTTATAAAAATGACTGTATATTCTGCAAACATGCCTTAAAGGATCCGAACCAAATTGGAAATAAAGTATTATTTGTACTTCCTACTATTTTTGTACTACTAATAAACCATTCGCACGATTTAGCATCAAAAATCGTTCCCGAGGGTTGAAACAACCCAAAATTCGGAAATGCTGCTTTCCAATTATCGCTGTAAATGTACGATTTGACAGATAAATTATATGCGTCGAATCTCCTTAAATCCCCTAAATCTCCCGGCGAAGACAACACCTAAAAAACATCACGGTATTCAACAGCGTCCATGTGTTTTTTCGTACAGTGGCGTCATCTACCGAAGAGAACAAAACTCAAAAACAGTCGAGCTGCTTGACAGAGATCTGAGTTCTCAAAAGAAAGAAATATATTGGTCAAGTACAATCAAAGGCGAAAATAATTGAATTACAGCTACAGAAACGTTTCAAAAGAAAGAAGAAAGGCTACGCATTCAAATAAGTGAGCGAGTGAAGCCGTGACGGGCCATGGCTATAGGAATGTAAAGATGAGGAAATGACAACAAAACTAATGAAAATAAGCTAGCAGTAGATATGCAGGGTGTTAGAAAACCATTGATAAATTCAAATGGTTTGGGTACGAATGAAAACAAAAGAAGGCCAAGTACAGCAAGGTGGAATTCAGGAAACAGCACAATGAAAAAGAATGACAACGAGTGGCATTCGAAAATTAACAAAATATATACAACAACAGGGACAAAAATATGACACTCATTTCAATGAGGTAAATGTGGAATATGATCTCTAATAAAAGATACTTTTATCAAAGTCAATAAGGTTTAAATGAAAGACTTGTAATGCTTGTCTAAATAAGTTTAGATTGAAATAATGTATCTGTTATTTACAATGATTATATCAACTTTTGATTGGAGATCAACAGTTGACTCCAAACCCCAATTCATTTCTCATAACCCTTTTTTTTAATAGAGTATAAATTCAATATACAAAACTGTGTAAAACTCACTGAACTCACTAAAACTCATTGAAAACAAGTCTGGGTTTTAAATTTCGTGGTTTCGCATTCAAGCGAACAATTAAACATGATATGGAACATCTTGTTATTGCATCACCTGATGGAAATGGATGATGAAATAAAAAAGGGAGAGGCATTCTTTACAAATAATATTCTAGACAGAAAATATTCCAACTCACACTAATTTAGAAATTTTCTTCAACATTCACAATATTATCTTTATCGTACATAAATTAGCAGAAGCAGTAATCTTCTCCATCATTTTTCGGGATCACCAGTCCCGTTTCTTTTATTATTTGAAAAAGAGATGTACATGTAACGAATAGCACTCCTATTCGAGAATTCCTCTGCGTACCTTCTTGCAGCTAGCTGTCACAGTACATAGGACTTCACCATATTCTGTACATTAAATACATATCGGCGTATGTTTCATTGGTAAACGGGATTAATTTTATTAAAATCAGCCAAGAAAAGCATCTGACGGTTTGTATTAAGATTTTTGTCTATCTGACATTACATCTATTGCAAAAATTCACCTTTAGCATTTTGGTGCTTTTAATGCCTGTATCTCTTCTCAAGCTACTGTATAGGTAACGACTTTGGTATATGTTAAATTGATTAGATAGGCAGAGTATAAGTTTAAAGGGAACGTTTTAAAGCTCGACAAACCCGATGCTTCGATTACTCGAGCTCAGCCGAAGGATTTCGGCTTTTAATAAGCGACAGAAAAATATCAAGCATCTTTCGGCGCACCGTTATTAAAACCCCTTAAAATTTCGATGGCATAAAAACATTAAAGTAGGCTTTGCGTGTGTTTACGGTGTCGCGTGCTTCAATTCCGTCATGACGTTAACGTTGGCGTATTCGTATATAAGTTCTTTTTCCTTACGACGGCACATTAATCGAAATCGAGAACCTCGGTGAGCGTAATTAAAATTGAAAAATCGTGTAAACACAATTTTCCTTATCCGCCGCCGTCCCGTCTGTTTGCTACCTGTTTGGCACCTTGAGATAGTATTTATCCTCGAGAAAAATATCGTAGAGTCAAGGCCATAAAACATGCGCGGGTACGTTTAATCAGTCCGTTAATATTTTTTGAATGGCGATTCGTTTTTAACCAGAGTTTTAATTGTCAATACGAGCGCAAAAAAAAATATTCCAGGGCGTTTTGAATATATTAACTGTTCTTGAGATTAGCGGTTTCGTTACGACGTCAGGTGGACATAAATATGACGTCCACTATTTCGGCTATCGAAACAGGTTTTAAATTTTTCACAGTTAAAAGCGATACGATGTTACAAAGGGTTTCCTCGAATCGATAAACAAATTTTGATCCTACGCTATACACAACATGACAATTGATAATTGTGACAATGACAATAAATGTCGATGATTTTCGCGGTGAGTTACATTTACATTACAAGGGGTAATGGAGAAACCAAAAATGTTACAATGAGCATATAAAGCAGAAAGGAAAGTGTACGAAGAATAGTGGAACGGTTCGGACGAAACGGAAAGTTACGAAAAATGTAAGAACAAATGCCATTTCGACACCTCAACGTACTTAAATCGTTCGATAGATTGCAGACGAAAAGAAAGTTAATGCGCCATGTCTAGAATATATCACGTTACCAAAAATAGTATTTAAAAAGTGCAGAGTTTACAAACGTTTCACGAGATAGAGTCTTGTCTAAGCCATTATCGCACAAAAAATCAAAATTTAAAGCGTTCGATGGACTGCAGATAAAATAACTTTAATAATTGGTTCTTCTTTGATTTGTGGGTACTTTGTAGACTCGGTAGGTCTTTAATGATTCGACCCAATCAATTTTTGGGATATAATGTTGAAACATATTGCATTGTTTGGATGATGACAAATTTCAAATTCGAACTTCCGAAAGGATCGCGTCGTGTTATAAATTCATCATTTTAATAACTTTCCTTGCGAAAAATCTCTTTTAATTAATTCAGTATACCGAATTTCATTCATACTCCATCCATCTGATAGTATCGACCTGAAACTCCACAGAAAAGTTCAAATATGTCGAACCTTCATCGTATATAACAAAAGGAATAGGAAAAAAACCGATAGAAATAAATTGAAATTTTATTATCTTCGAAGACGAAATGTGATTGTTACGTTACGAGATGAGGAAACCTAAATGGGAACGATATTAACTTTCGATGTATCGATAATTACGATACGAATAATCGATCGGTAATTACGAAAGGCAAAAGAGGAATCTTCTGACAAACAAAAATACGACTTTCACGAAATATCGATGTCCAGAAGTGAAGGTTCTATATGAATTGATTGGATACGGAGTGGGCGATGTAGGGGATGAATTTACAGTAAAAGAATGATACTGCATGCACATATTTTTTCAAATATTTCATTGATCAACGAGCATAAATAATATGCAAAACATAGGCTGAGACACTTTTGAAGAATAGGTCCTATGCACTTTGCATAGGATTCGGATCACAGTTACAATCAATGAAGTAAAAGCAACTTTAAACATTCTTAGCTTAACAGATTTCTTATTTGCATCACATTTTTGGTATAAAATAAGAAGCATTTATACGTGTGTTGCCACAATTCTCTTGTTATTAGGCATGTGTTAAGTGAAAACATAAACATCACATCTAAATCCTTTTAAAAAATAAATTGTTATTCCATAATTTCGCATGTTGTTTATTCTAAATAGACGTGTCAACTGTGATAATTCCGAAAATAAAAACAAAATGTGTGGACTTGTTTACCTATTTAACACGTCAAAGTTGAATTTAAATTGGTAGTGACTCAGCGGGAGATTAAAATTTTGTAGCAAGAACAAGGATAGATACAATGACCCCGAACTATCCGACGTGTAATTAGATATAAACTAAGTACATGCTATAAGTACAGTGATCTGTAGTTAGGATTTCATAAACATTACCTGTTGTTTATACCGGCATTATAGCGTTCCACATCTTACCTAGAACAAGAAAAAAAACACAAATTACTTTCGTCACCAATCCAATTGATCAACAGCAATCGCAATATTATCAATAATGTTAATAACGAATTCATTTATGCGTAAAATAAACGCACATACACTTTGGAAATCTGATTCTCATTATTGGAACGTTGAACTCGATGTACGTACGAACGTATACTGACCGGAGGTGCTTATTATCTTATCAGTTTTCGATACTGTTATCAAATCCGTCACATTATGTGACGAGATGTACTGGGATTGTTAACAGTATTCTACTCAATGATTAAATCGGGCTATTTGTGGGAAATGTTAAAACCTGTTTACGGGGGCATTCATTTATAGAAGCGATACTTCCCTCTGATTAAACATTATAATCTAGTAGTTATTGATAACGATACATACAAATTGGTATTTGGATTATTTACGTTTTACCAGCCATATTTTGACATTATTCACTATTGATATTCGTGTGTGAGTGTGATTTAAACACACACGCGAACGCAAACGTGAAATCCCCCATTGAAATATTCTTATTAATCAACCGATATCACCATAATCATTGAAGTTTTGTTTTCACGATAAGCTCGTACTTTTATGTACGTTACTAATAATATTGTCCTCGTTGTATTTCATCAACGAAGTTTATGATTCGATAGATAATTTCACAACGAAGGTATGTAGGATTTTATTGAATAATAAAATAACGAATCGTTTTGATTCGCATTAAAAAGAGCGTGTTTCAGCTATTAGACCTTGTTCGAATAAATCAGTTGAACCATCGAGCTTTACTACAAATTCAGGAAACAGCTTAAGTTCATAAATAAATTTTCACTGCACGAGGACTGCCCGTCACCAATTTAACTCGATACAATTTTAATCAAATCAGGATAAATTTCCTAAGGAAGATGTCGTGAAAAGGAGATCGTAAGGAATAAAAATGAACCATTGAGTTATTAAACGGATGAACGAAATAAAATTGGCTTTCTCCAAATTTTACAAACCACAGATTATATTAAAAAAACGAGCTTCTCGAGGCATGTTTTCTTATCGCACGGGGTGAAAGCAATAAAAGGTTTTATAAAGAATTTTTTACTTCGGATTTCAACGACTTCAATAAACATGATACAGATATAAGAAATACTATCTGGATTAACAGTAATTTAAAATTTTACAGCGTAAGATTGGAATCTTAATTAAATACCATCTACTAAATGATGCTGCATTTTACGTAGCACGTATATAGAGATGTTAATTCGACGTTGACCTAAAGAGAGAGCCGCCCACGCGCTACCTAATTAAATCCCGTCCTACGAGTGTGAGAACGATTCTCAAAAATAAATATTTACCTATTATCTCCGGAAAACAAGAAAACAGGAAGTGAAGACTTTATCCAAAAAAAAAGAAGGACGCGAACAAGTAACCAATCGATCTGCGAGTTTGCCGAACAATCACTTACTGAGCGGTTTTATCTGAAGCACGAAAATACCATACCGAGAGATAAGCAATTATAATGTTTTTTAATAACTTTTGTTGAAAATCGTAATCTTATCGAGCACACATTTTTCGCATAGTGAGAGCGTACCTTGCGCAAGTCCAGGGCCGCACTTCAAAGCGAAAAGTGTAACGTTACTTTCAATTGAACGAAACAACCAGTAACATCAGTAGTTTGTTTCACAAAATGTGACGTAGTTAAAACAGAATACGTACAAAATAAAAATCGCCATCAATGACGCTGCTTTAAAACAGGAATAATAACACAAAACATGTAATGGATTAATTATGGAATCTGAATTGCC
The DNA here is from genome assembly GCA_963576515.1 of Cryptocephalus primarius. Taxonomy (NCBI): domain Eukaryota; kingdom Metazoa; phylum Arthropoda; class Insecta; order Coleoptera; family Chrysomelidae; genus Cryptocephalus; species Cryptocephalus primarius. The sequence goes on from OY754939.1 coordinate 6,388,691, forward strand.
CCGTTGTTATTACTTTTATTAGTTTGTTTACATTTTTTAGAGGTTATCTGGACAGCGTCGTTTTTGTTTTGTATCTTCTTGAAATTTTAGCCTGCGATTGAAAATAGTTTAATTTTTCAGAATCGGTATAGTGTTCAGTGCATAGTGAACTAGATGATCATGGCCTAATGCTACCTTCGAGATCCGTTAGGGAAGTAAGTCAAATGAAATATAGAAAATGTTGATCAGAAATTACAATTCGACTTTTTGGTATGTAACAACAGCTCTGTACTAAGTGTTTCTAATATTGGTATTTCACGAATTTTCACGTTGTCACTTGTCACTAATACTTCGTTGACCTACTCACATGACGCGGTGACAAGTGCTTAGTGCTCAGCTCACTTGTTGCTTAGTAAATAGGATCAACTTCTGTTCATTCGCATCTGCGCTTTCACTAATATTAAGAACTAATTCAACATGGTAAATGCAAGGTATAAGTGTAAGTGATATGTATTAAGCAGTAGTTATTAAGCTTACGTCCTGTAAGTGCTAATCTACATCAAGCATCTTACTTAATATATAAATACAGAGTTTGCAAATTAGTTGTATTTGTCGAGAGACCATATATCGAACTTCAAATTCTTTATGGGGAGAATTAAAAGAAAAATATGTTTGATCGATTTTGCAACTCAATGTCAAGCTTATTGAAAGAAGCAGATTTCAAATAGAAATCGATTTATGTGAAACGAGGTTCAGGAAAAATTCAGTCAATTTTTTGAATTTGTGCTAAAAATGAGCAAATATTGATTCGTGCCATATCCATGATTGGATTAGATTAAGATAAAATTACCTGACGGAGAGGGAAACCGATCGAAGCATCGCACATCAATCTTCTTGAAACTTATATATGTTAAACAGCGGTAAAACAAAACAAAATATGTGTTTTTTATATAATAAAAATAAACATGTGTTTATTGTGAAAATTAACTCAAAGTTCAACCCCACACTTCTCAAAAAAATAAGATTTGCAACTGTTGGAACACCGTTGCACTTTCTTATAGTAATACATTTTAAGAAATGGTGTTTGGGCTGCATTTGTGGGTAATTTTTATCCTTTCAACATGATTTTAGCCAAAAAAATATAAATTCTTGGAGAATAACATAGTGTAAATATACGCTAATATTCCTACAATGTAGTAAATTAAGACCACATGGAAAAAAATCGAGTATTTGCTGGTATAGTAACGAAATTAAGATATAATACTGCCTGCAGTGTTTAAAATATTATATTCTCTTATTGTTATGTGAAAAATAAGTATTGAGTTGACTTTTATTATTATCCAGCATAGCTAAATAATTCTCTTTAAAAATTAGAAAAAACTTTAACCTCAATTGTTATCGTAAATTTGCTTTTAATATTCTTAGCCATGGATTTAACAGTTATATTTCATAACTCTGTGAAATGGTATTAAAGATTACATAGTGTGTCTAATCGCCTCTGCTTTTATGACATTTTCTTTTATAGATCATAAAATTTATAATGACCAATAAAAAAGTGAGGAACTTTTCCAAAAAATATTGTCATCTTTACATAAATTTTGGCATTGTTAATGATTCTTTGTACAATTAATTATATCAACACTGTCACGCCTAAAACACAATTTATGTTGTACAATCACAATTATATAGTAGAATATCTAAATCAAAATATCCTAACAACTATTAAATTTTGATTTAAAAACAATATATACTAATATTGAATTTTCATAAACTTATAACAAGCTCAGCAAAAATATGATGGATAGAATTATTATACGAGTATATTTTTTTATTCCGTATTCTCTTTGAAAATTTTGAAGTATCAGAGGATAATGAATATTGGTGTAACTTACTAAGCTGTATTAACCAAATGGGATTTTCCTCATCTCTTGGAAAAAATTATTGATAAATAACTCGTTATATTTTATAGCTAGTAATTATTAATACATACAGGAATATGTATACGTGGTTATTGTGAATTGAATATTTAATTAGAATAACGTATTCAATTCAATTTACAATAATTTGCAATTATAAAATATTAATCTAAAACCAGAAGTGAAATATACAAATAAAAAAATATAACGAACGGTGGTGTATATATTTTATAGTAAGTGTGAGTATTTCTCTCCACTCGAGGTATTTAGTAATATTGCCTCAGGACAGAATCTTTTAAAGATCTGATTGGTATGTACAAAATTATAATATGTATTTGCGACATCTCTTCTTTAAACAATTTATCGCAGACGTGGTGCAGCATTAGTCAAACGCCAGTTTTATATCTCTTAACTTATTCCTTAACTTGACCTGAATAATTGTAGTTCAATAATGTTTCTAAAGCCATCCAGCACCATTTCTCAATGTTCAATAATTTTATAACAATTTGGCAACACTTTCTTCTATGTGTACTTCTTATAAAGCACACCACTTTGTTACGCGGTGAGTATAATAAAAACATCTGCTGTTAAAGAAAACTAGATTTTTGGTGATAGAAATTTTCGCGAGACGGACCTGTAGGGGAAATAACGTAATTAGTAAGTCATCAATGATTAACAAAAAATATGAGGTTAGACCAACAGTCTGTTTAATTTTCAATAGCTTTAATAGCATTTGAACAATGAATTAAGACAGGTCATGTTTTACTAGCGATTTGACACGGTTTGATAAGGTGGCCAAGTGCAACCCGTGGTCAAGGTTCTGCGATAACGTTTAAAGTTGACGTTGAAACTAGTAACACATCGAACATCAAATATTGAATCAGGACGAAAACAAATTCAGTTAGAAAGTTCCCGAAACGCTCTTCCATTATTACATGATGATTGATCGGTAAATTTTTAATCGCTGAATCAAGTAAGAAAGTAAACCAAACACTTATGACATTGTGAATGTAGTTTTGAAACCAAATTGTACATCGGCGTCGTCGAATCAAATTTAAATAAATTACGGTGGACGTATTTCCCTTTTCGGAGCGCCATTTTACGCTCTTACCTAGAGGCATAAAACTTTTATTACTCCTCAAGTTCAGAACGGAAATTTAATATTTCAATATTTTTATTCAAACCACGGACGTGTTGAGTCGATCCTAACTCCCATCCCGCAAGGCCGTAAATAATATCAATAAAAAAACTGAACTTGAAATAACTGAACGCTAACAGAAACGCTCGTTTAAAAATAGTTTCCCTGATTCTCCTTTTTGATAGTTTTGGAGTGTTTAACTCACGAATTGTTCCTGAATGACAGGTAGCGGCTCCCTCCCGAAACCAACCGCCATTGTTACATTCCCCTCTGGCGATCCGTTAAATAGAGACGAATCGAAATCAGACACAAGGCTTAGAACAAATTTCGGAGAGAACTTGTTTCCGAAATGTATAATAAAAGGGAGATCTACCTGCAAACGCCTCAGCTTGAGGCGGATCCGTTTATATGCGCAAGGATTTTATACTAAAGGAAAATTAAAATTGGACTAGACTAGGATGATGAACTTTATTTATCTCGAGAGCCTGGAGAGAAGGTATCTTACGTAAACTTGGAATGCTAGAAATTTCCCAGTGTAAAAGGTTGTAAACTGCAGGCTTTATAATTAAATGTGGCGATTGAGTCGAGACAAAGTCATTATTGAGTTCGCAATAAATAGGCTCCGGCAGGTTAATGCTGACGAGAGACATAAAATGGAAACTTCGACGTAAGGATAATTGAAATATTAATGATACCCGATGTAACGTTACTTCCTGATTGCGGATGCCACGGCACAACCTAATTAAATACGTGTTTTAGAACTTCGAAAATTAACCACTTTTAAAAAATCACTCTTAACATAGTGTTTACGATTACATTTTATCGGTCGTGAAAATATATATTACAAAGGCACTGCAACCAGAAAACAAGCGAGCTTTTTAATTATTTCAGGATAGTCACTTGCGAACGACACTGTTTTGTGGTCTGCCCCGGTAATTGGCCGAAATAATCACATTCTTATGTTAAAATCCGTGAAAGTTACGATCAAATTATTCAGTACTTTTACTTTTTTTCGGCTACTATTACGAACAGCGAACGGAATGTTGTCTTTAGTTTGAAGAAATATGCAAAAAGCAATAAAATTCAGCAAGCAATTGGAACTTACGCGACGCTACATTTTTAATATCGAGACTGTAAAAACCACTGTTTAATATTAGATAATAGAGTGATATCGCCGCACCTAAGATAATTTCTTATCTAAATCGAAGGTGTTGATAAATATTCCGTCGTATAAAGGGTAACAATCTAGGAAGTTTTTTAAATTTAAGATAATTACAAAACAATCGACGTTACCAATACAGCTTCTAAGTCAAGTCTACAATTTAAAATTTGGACAAATTCCGTTTTGGTCAAGGGAGTCGTTATCACCATATTACCAACAGAATATTAGTTACATTATTTATATAACGAATAATGTGCAATAAAATATACAATATTATAAACGCGTTTCATTTAAAATACCAACAAATTCGATTATAATTTTCGTACTGGCATTTATTTTATCCATTTAATTTAATTCACGCATCATAAAACGTTTGGATCGTGATATTTAGCTGGAAAGTTTGTAAATTAAAGTCAAAGCGATACAAATTACATATTCATACACTACAATTGAATTAATTTGTAAACAAAGGTGAACCAAACGAAATGCCACAATATTTATTTTAAAGTCGTTCGGTTAAAAATGATGGGCAGTAAAATACTTCGATACGCCAGGTACACAACGCACATAGCGAAAAAGGAAACCGACGATCAATTAGTTTTGTAATCACAGGATGGCAATTACTTTCTATTTTAACCAATATGATTGAAAAAGTCAGTGAAGTGATAGAAACGTTCAATTCACCGCCTGGAACACGGAAAACCTCCGAAGAGCAAAAAGCACACTTGAAAACAAAACTATCGCCACAACGTTAATTATTGCAATCAAAGAAAAATTCCTGAAAGACGTAAATTTATAGCGGTAATATCTACCTTGGGCATGAACAGATAGTGTATCAGAAACTACGTGTATAACATTCTACATGAACTACAATAAATCTCTCGAATAAAATGTAAATGTCCCCGGTGTATACCTACGACATGTATACAGAGGGCCGAGTGACGGGGGTATAAAAGGCTAGTATGCCTTTCATGGCATATTTAAAAATAAAAAAGTTGGAGGAATTGAAATACGTACGCGAGAGTGTATCAAAAGGAGGAATCGGATCAGTATAGAAACGAAATAAATGAATTTTACATGGAAAGGTATGCAACGTTAAAAAGCCCAACCAACGAGAATGGTTCTTTGTTGAGGAACAATAAAGTATTATAGGGTAGAAACACTATGGAGCAGTTACTTTAGATTTATTTTGTATTACGAATTTGTACGTTCCAGAGGTTGCTCTGAGATTTGTTTGCTAATTACTGACAAAAGAAATTAATATGTAACACTAGTTTTTTAAACTACACTTAGTTATTTTTAAAAATTAATTTAAAACAATTAAGTTTTAATTTCCCAGTATTATCCATTCCAAAATTGTTGATAGTCCGAATCTTGGCCCGCACATCCTCATTAACAATAAACCATAGGATCAGCATTTATCATAAAGCAAATATCCAAACTGTAGAAACATTGTAAACAATGCAAACATTATTTCATAGGTACTCGATGTACCTTAAGTAATTAATTAGGTATCTATTTACAACTTATTTATTATAAAGAAAAACATTGAGCCTTGTGATCCAATTTCCCATAATTCTCGTTAATAGATTTTAAGTGAATTTACGGTAATAAATAAATACACTTATGAAACGATTCTTGCCGAACGTCGTCCCCTTCTTAAGAAATATTATTTACATAGGTATAGACCGCATTTTACAATTATGTCGGCATCAAGTCAATGTGTTATGATATTTCTATCAGTGTTATTGTTATACATTTTAACGCTAATCGTGTTGTCCAATTTGTATATGTGTGAAAAAAGTGGGAAGTACATTTTATCTAAACTTACTACAGAATTGTAATTCCTGTTAAAATAAAATCGTACGATACTGTCAGAAAAGTTTTTCGTTTTCGCTTTGGCATATTCTTCGGGTTCCATTGCATTTCTAACGAAGACACTTTTCCACCCGTCTAACGGGCGCATTTTTGAGTTTATAATGAGGTGCTGCGCTATCTACTATTTCACAATGGACTTTAATACTAAAAATGGTATCTACAAATACTCAATTTAATCATTAACGTTCCGATACTACGTATATTATTGGAAAAATTAAAGAAACGACTAGAAATTAAAAATTTCTAATAATAAATCAGAAAACAAACACCGGAGAAACTTTTGTAATGAATTAAATAGAAACTTGGGGAGATGGAAGGGGATAAAATGCCAACTATATATATAGTACGTGTTCGCAATGCAATTATCGAGCACAAAATATAAAAAATTCCAAATGGTAAACTCGCTAGAAGGATTTGAAAAATGATTGGTGCCCTCGTCCGCTAGAATTAAATGAAAATTTATCTTGAAGGCGAATCAATTTGCTACTGGTTTGCTGTTGAGATTAATAACGTAGAATGTATAGTTTACGAAAAAATACAAAACAAAATTTTCCAATTTTTTAAAACATTGTTCATAATATTTCGTAAAATGAGATTTTGTTCACGATCATGAAAACCGCAGTGACAATCTGTATTACAAAGATATCAAAAAATTCAAAAAGTATTCTATTTGAACACCCCTGTTCAATCCGTTATAGACATTTCGAGGCACTGCAACTTCAGCTTCATTCAACTCCCAAAAAGTCCATCGATTTCAGAAATTATTTCACTTGCTTGTTAGGGAAACTTTTTGTACAACTCTGCCGAAAAGACCTTGAAGTTGTAATTGTAATTAATGAATGTACAGTGTTCACGTTTCGAGGAACGATCAGCTTCAACTTCAGATAACTCCCTAAAAACTCCTGACGTGGAAGCTTTCCCAATTTGAGTGCGTTATGAGCGCGATTGCGGATTATTTGATCAATATTCCACCTTTTCATGTTGAAATCGACTTAAGGCAGATTGTTTCAAAATTGCCTTTATTTTTCCAGTCCCCAGTGGCCGCGAACACGGAATCCTTAGACTTTTCGCCTTCACATCGCCCGTTTGATTATTTTTTGCTCTCGTCGGAAATTTCAGTAAATAATTTACTCGCGATTTAACTGAAACCTTTTAATGAATAAAATACAAGCCTTCTAAGATGAGAGATAGGATCTGTTGATGTAACGGATGAACTCATTGGGGATGCGATTGAATTTCAAGCGTACCGGAGCAAAAACAATGCGTAAAATTTTAATAAGGGAGGCAACACGTATTTACGGATTATTGGATTACCACTTTTTTACGAATCTAAGTGGTTCAACTCGACATCTATATCCAAAGCGTTTCGCCGAATCACCGTCATCTGTATGTGCATCTCGTAAATAAACACAATGCGCCGTTCAATAAATAACAATCCGCGCTTCGAGATTGAAGTTAAAGTGCCCATAAAATACCTTGCAGGTTCCAATGATAAACATAAAAGACTAATCCGCCTCTGCACTGAAGGCACATGTATCTCGTATGTGACACATCGCCGGGTCCCCGTGCAGCTGCAACTTGTGATCCACCTTTGAGAGCATGTGTTATCGCGCTCTCATCTCGCTTCAGAAACAAGATCATAACTGGCTGCGATGTTGCCCAATAGTCAGCAGATTTCCTTATTATACTGACAATTTCGACGACCTGTTTGCACTGCAACTCCATCATCGGAACCGTTTTAATCCTACAAGAGTTTTCCTCGCTAACTTCCACCGCTTTTATGTTCAAAATTACATTTGGTGTAACACTATCTTTGAATTTTTGTTTAATTAAGAAAATCAGCCTGGTTGTATTGTTATGCTTTGACACTATTTTGCTCCTTGTGGTGAGTCTGGAAACGGTTTCATCGGGACTTGAAAAGAGTCTGTGGTCTGGGTCTACACTGTAAAGCATTTTTAATTTGGAAAATAACCAAATGTCTTCTACATAATTGTATTTTGAAACTGTCCCTTTTGAGAAAATCAATAAGGCTGTATTTCTGTTTACTCAATCCATTTTAGTGCTTGTGAGCCTGGAGTTCTCTCTAGTCGGACTTATTTTGTAATATAAACCTATTTTATATCCGTAAGCGATCCTATATTTTCCACTGTTTCTTTTAACTGACCGTTTTCAGAAAAATAATAACTTCTTACTGATCCTACCTTAGTTCTAGTGGCCCTGAATTATTTTCCATTTAAACTTATTTGGGGAATACATGGGAAATTGTAAAATATTTCCCCTCAAATAGCTTTTTATGGCGGTTTCTCTTAAACGAACTGACCGGGTGATAAGTACAACCGTTGATTCTATTTTGATCTTGGTGGACTTGGATTTTTCTTTATGTGGATTTATTTCATTGTTTAAAGTAACTAATGGATTAATGTCGATGTATCAATCGTACTATTTTGTCATATTTTATTTTATTTTGATAATTATATGTGAAATATTGTAAAGCTGGGGACACTATATTTTCCGAAAGTTAATATCTAATATTATTTATTACGTAAAAATATAAATTTATAAACAGTATAAAAATAGCCTATCGTTACTACGTTTGTAACGCACATTAATATTATGTAAAATGTAAAAATTAATACTTGTAGCGTCTATCGAAATAACTTTTAAAATTCTGCAATGTTCAAGAGACGATAACAGAAAACTGCCACTGAGAGAAGATTAGATAAAAATGTTACCAAGTTACTAATGATTAGTCGGCAGTAGAATAAATAGTACGGTGGTTTTAGAGAATATTTAGCCTCAAATGTTACTAAATTTTTAAAATCTAAATACAAAGTTTGAACCCTTTGTGGTTTTTAATTTTCGAGACAAAATATTTTTTCAAAAACATGTTAATTAACATTAAAACATTAAAAACATTAAACATTAATGTTAAACAAACGTTAAACATTAAAAAACAAAATAATCAGAGAAACCTTAAAACATTTAGAAATGCTAATCATTTTAAATCGGAAATATCGACCCGATTTCAGTAATTCTAACAAATGATTGCCTCATATGAAAAAGTAAAAATGGACATGGATGGAACACCTTTTCGTTTCTTCTTTATGAGCGTCTCTTTTCAGCACAACAACAACAAGATTCTATTTCTACCAACTGCCCCCATTTTAGCCTTTGTAGTTTGGTGCGTTTTCCATTCGAAGTTATATTTTACCTTAAAGCAATTCTTAGTTCGAAAACAATTCAATATTTTTCAATCACTTTTTTGTACCTATTCCTTTTCAGAAATCTAACATCGATGTATTACTATCCATTGATCCTATGCTCGTCCTTGTAGTACTGCAGCGTTCTCCATGTGGACCTATTGTATCTTGAAATTTCGAAACTGGTCCAATATTTCTCTTATGATTCATTTTTTAAAATCTCTCTTTCTTGAAAACCAAAATGGTTAGTGAATACCTAATCATTCCATCTTAGTCTTAATCACCCTAAATCATTCTCCATATAAACTAATTTAGTGCCCCAAGGTAATGTTTGGTTCGGAAATTGTCTAGTATTCCCCTTTGAAAAGCTCATTGTAACTGTTCTTTTTGAGCAAATCAATCTGGTTTACTAATTCCATTTTGGTCCTTGTGCACTTGAGCTCTTCTTTGAAGTAACTTCTCTTGAAGTTAAAAATAGATCAAAGTTTCCTTTTACATTATTTATGTTAACTGATCCTTTTCTAAAAACCAACATGGCTGTTTTCCTCAATACTGATCCCAGTTTGGTTCTGGGCCTTCTCCATTCAGAATTATTTCATGCTTCAAAGCAAGTTTCAATATGAAAATGATACAATGGGGTCTAATTTGAATTGATTCTTACAACTGTTCTTTTTAGCAAGCTAAACTGTTTGTGTCTGGTTGTAACTCCTCACTAAATTCCTATTGTAAGTCTGGTGGTTCTGGATTCTGTCTCATTAATAATTATTTGGTGCTTCAAAGCAATGTTTGCCCGGAAAAGTCAACTTGCGAATACTTTGCTGTGCCTCTATAGCGGCTTAGTTTCAACTAGTAGTAAATTGTATGGTACTAAATTAAAATATTATCGCTGTTTCATTTTCACAATACCCATAAACGTCGAACCGAATCGTCCTTTCCCGCTCCTTCGTCCAAGTAGCATCGGCAAGTCATTAGTAGAACTTTATTCTGTCACAATCCGGCGACCGGAACTATTGACGTAATGAACGAAAACCGTATGGAAAGTCTTTTATTCGTGCTTTTAGACTCACGTATCAAATGATTGATGGATCGTCATGGTTTCAATTCCGATTATTTATTTTCGTAACCTTTCAGCAGATTATCCGACAAGACTGCAAGCAACTGCCCACTTACATGTTCAGTAAACGTCACGGTTTTCAATATTTTGTTGTTAATGCCGGACGTGACGGTAACATATTCGGGGAGTTGATACAATTAAGCTGAAATTACGACGGCGGTGTTTTGCCAAAAGCTACAATGTGTTCAGAATTAACATTACACCAAAGCCGCGTAATCTATTCAGAAATCAGAAACGAAATTTAAGCCTGATTTTAATTTAATGAGAGGAGTCTCTGGGAATTCTTGCTTCGGTGGGGGATGAAATCTATTGTGATCCGAGGGAAAAAAACATGGAAACAAAATCACCGCCTCTTCCCATGGGAGCGGAGTGTAGTGTCCAAGAACCGGTTTCTTATTTAAAACCAAAAGAACCCTTGGAGATGGATGCTATTTCGATTTCCCAGTCGAGGAACCGTGGGGTTGAGTTTCCGATTTAAATTATACTTTTCGAAACGAAAAAAGGGTCCGATAGCTCCTTAATTCGTTTTCTAAACTTTCCGACGTTGCCTTGTATAAAACAGGTAATGTCAAGGGACGATTTAGTTAGGCGTAACGTTAACGTAAAACGGCCGATTTACTTGCGATTCCGTTCTCTTGTAAACTGTCATTCTGGATTTATGGTCAAACGAGCAAAATTCAACGTGTTTCGAAAGGACCATTTGAGGTGACTTCCTTGCTATTGTATCAAACGTCACGTTTTATTTGTTAACAGTAACCTCGGCCGATCATACTTTTTAAATCTACGTGATGTCTACAGGTAAAAATAAAAGAGTGAAAAACCTACGCAGAGAATACGAAATTGCGTAACGGCGACTTTCATCAGAACTCGCAGTTATAGCTGCTGTTGTAAGTAAAGGTAAGAATTTCGATAATTACACAGGACTATGAATGAGATCAAGGTTTCCACTACTAATTCTTGCGGATTAGTTGTGGAATAATTTTGCATAAACCCATCAGCGACGCGTTGTTGCAATTTAAATGTAATGGTGCACAATGCACATTCTCAATTAAAATGCAAATATGTACGAGGGACTTCTTTACGGACTGTCAAAATTAAGTTAAAATCCATCAGTATACGAATGTTGTAACTAATTCATATCATCGGCAATTTATACACAACGGCGCGCTCGCGAATTAATAAAATATCAGTTAATTTCATCTCATGTTCAGGGGCATCAACGCAAATAACCGGACTAGAAATCTATCTACCAAAGTATTTGAAAAACAATATACACATCATCGTATCTCAAAATTCTTGGATTTTTATTATGATTACTGTTATTCTCTATGACATCCGATCCGTATTTCGGGAGATTGATGACCGTTGATTTATTAAGTTACGGAGTTCTTTTTCCCCCTGTCTTTCATTCTTACTTCGATATTCGTGGGTGATAACAACAAAACTTTCCGAAATACGTAAACTCGTCGAGATTTAATGATTCATAACGCCTTCGGACGAATAATGCCGGAGATTCAAAGGGGGAACTTCAAGTAAACTTCAAACACGGAGTCTTTAGTTAAACTAAATAAAACAAGCGGTTATTTAACGATTGCGAAATGTGAGAAATTAGCAAATTGGGGCAAAAGTACTTGCTATATCTGGAAAGCAGTGAAAGAATAAAAGGTGCCGTAGAGAGGGCAAGGATTTTAAAGTTTTTAGGGAACTTTAATTATCAAAGAGGCACGAGTGAAAGGAGAAGAGATATAAATTTAACTAGAAGATGTAAAATAATATATCAGCCAAGTTAGGGTTCTAAATTTGCATTTAGTTCGAAATATAAAAAAAGCAATCGTTTGCATCCCTGGTTTACATGAAGATAAGTAAAGTCCGTTCATTTTACATTTTGGACTTGCCTTTGTTGCAACGGAATCATCATGGTCGTCATTATAATGAAATTTAATGTCGGATTTCCAAAAGGATCCTTCTTTCAAAAAATATTAGTACAAATAATTACCACTCGCTTATCTCAAAAACTGGAGAAGTAAAAGAAGCAAGGTTTAGAAAAGATTATTTAACTGCGAAACACTTGCTTACCACGAAACTCATCATTGAGAAGGGCGATGAAAACCATTTCTTTTTAATTCTAGCCTTTATACATTACGAAAAGAAGATAAATCATATCACCCACATAGGACAAGCAATGGAGCCACATTAAAAAGAACAATTAGTCAGCATTTTATCAACAAAAGTAATTACTTGGCCTTTGAGGACAGTAGTTAAAGCACCTGTGCTCTCCAAATGGCAATGTCATAATGGCAAAAAATCTTACAAAAATTGAAACCAGTACAACCGAATAAAATCAGGAATTTATAAAAATTGGACCAAAAGATGAACATCTGCAAAATGAATTGATTTTTTTGACAGAAGACAAAGCGCACTAGAGAATCAATAACTGTAAAAAGTAGATACATATATCAACGACAAAAAATTGTACCTGGAAGGGAAAATCAAGATACAAAGAATATAACAGACTTGGGCGATATTTGAAAAACTACGCTACATATTCAAAAACAAAATTCAGATTTAAAGAACAATAGTGAGTAAACATATGCCCGAAATCTGCCAAGGATAAAAAATTAAATAATTCGTCCAATCAATGAGTCAAAAATGTCAATTTCGTGTTGAAGGAATTTTGAGATCCACGATTTGAAAATGAAAAAAACCCAAGTAGAGAAGTACCCTAGTTACATATTTGGCTTTCACTCCCTAGTTTTGCAACGTACTACCAACGCATGTGACAGTTTTCATCATTTTAATTCTTACTTTCACATGATAACATATCCCAATTTTTAAAGTTCCCAAATATATTCAAATTAATACCTACATAACAATACACAATCCTTTACGGTAGCAAAAAGTTTGCCACAAAGCTTTCCACGATCGTAAACAATTTCTTAATAATGCAACAATTAGGTAGTAATCGCATAAGCCGTTTTAAGTTCGTAGAATACGTTTCATACAAATTTATGTCTATTTAACATTCAAATGTTATACCTACCATCTCTCTTTCATATGTATGTACATATAGGTTTATTCAAGTTTAGAGGGCAGTTCGAAGACTATTAGCTTAAATTTTTTAATATTTTTTTGAATCTTTTTCTCGGTTGTGACTCTTTGTAATATTAGTAACGGAAATGGTTTTTAGAGTGTGATCGAATGACAGTTTCGATGAAATTATCTGTCACGTAACATGTAACTAAAATGGGAGATGTTGATTTTTCTTATATTGCTATCGACCTTCTTACCACTAGAAACTTTCACATTATGTGGCTGGCATTCGTTTTACTTATTTAATGTTCGTAGACCTATTAAATAATATCTTATCAAATTGTAGGATGCAAGCGTACGCTGAATTCACGTTCTGATGTCACTACGTTTGTTGATAGGTTTATGCTCTTGTTGGATGTATGTCATTTCTATGAAATTTCTTTTAAAAGTGTTACCTTCCCTAGCTGGAACTGCTGTCATTGAAAATGGTGTTATGGCCATTTATCCTAGCATGTTGTGACAATACACATGCATCCGCTCTTACTTTAATGTCACTTTTATGACCCAAGATTCTAGCATTGAGATTTCAAGAGGTTTTATCAATGTAGTTAGCTTGGCAATCAGAACATGAAATCTTGTATATTACACCAGACAAGTCCCATTTGGTAGTCGGATCTTTCAGTTTGGTATAGAGATCTCCAACTTTCTTCACTGTAATATTCGCTATTTTGATAGATCCTATTTGTTTGAAAACAGATGTAAGTTTGGGTGTTAACTATTTTATGAGAGGAAGTGATCTATACTTAATTTTCGCCTCTACCTGTTCTGGCTGAATGTTGTTTTTTAGTTGTTGATCGAAATTTATATTGTTAATGTTGTTCTGATTGAAACCTGATGATTTCATCGAAACTGTGTCATTTGGTCAAACTTCAAAAACCATTTCCGTTACTAATGTTATAAAGAACCACTTCAACCAACGATAGACCATCAACCAGTTTAAACACAAGTTGATTCTTCGGTAAATTTGATGATTTTGTTATTTTTAGGGTTAACCTCGGTTTTTTCCCTTTATGAAGTTTCGTAGTCAATATTAATCTTTCATTTTAGAGTGACTGAAGATGATTTTGAATAAAATCGAAAGCTTTCACAAGTAAAAGTTTTCTTTCCTGTCCAAAGGCTCTAACCCCAATAGACGGTCTTAGTCTCTGTCAACCAATAGTTAAATATATATATAATTTGTGGATGCGACTAGCTACACACCCATCTAACTTTACATAGTTTACGTAAAACAACTTTTTCAATAAGAAATTGAGGTCACTCTTTAAATACTTAAAAAGTGTAATTCTTAGTATTTTCAATACTTCTGCTACAACATAAGCTAGTTAAGTACGACAAATAAAGCTTTGTATGATTATTGGACTTTTCGAAGTAGTTACCTCTTTTTTAATGAGTCAGAACACGAATCATAAAATTCAGTCCAACCTTGATCAAGTAACTCAATTACTACACCTCCAGGCTTTAAAGTCAATGACGGCATCTAGCAAGGTGCCAAATTAGGAAAGCACGGAAATCGGCACCAAAATATGAATTCGTGTTGATCGCACAGTTTGTTATTATTAGAAAATGCAAATTTGTTCTAATTTTTTGTTTGACATCTAATTTATTTCGTGACGCAGGAGTTTGGTGTGCTTTCAGTTTTGCAGTTTTGGTCTTAATATCAATAAAAAAGGAAAGAAAATGGAGTTACATTAAATTTTGAGAAAGCGGTATTTAATTTATATCAGGGCCTCGGTCACAATGAAAGAACAATTTCCTTACGATAAACAACGTCGAAACTCAGATGATCCATTTTTTATGCGGAGCCCATTCCTCCGAGGGCCCGGAGTTGCTGATGTTCCTTATTTTATTAAATTCATAAAGATATCCGACGCACGAGAAAGTATCTACCCTCCTCGGCTTTGATCTACGACGGGTCCCGTAAAAAGAGAAACTTCCCTCGCACTTCTGAGAATCCGGGGAACCCACCTTATAATAATTCACTAATTCCAAATTTATACCTCGACACCTATTATCCCTGAGGCGTCCGGAGAGAAGTTTGCGGGAATTATATAAAAATCAGATAATCCGGATCCGAGGAACGCGAAAGGAGCCGCCCCCACTCGAGGAGACAACGAAAAATAAGGAGCGAGAGGAGAGGAGCAACAACCGTCATGATAATATCCTTTCCGGCGAAATGAGTTTGTCGCTTCCCACTATTTATTAGAGGGCTTCGGAATCGGACCCTCCGGCGCGTCGCAGGAGAACGAAAGAGAGAGACAAAGAGAAGGTAGAAGTGGAACAACGTATAATAACAGCGACAACGTACAACAACGGACAACAACCTGCGCCGCGCGCGCGTACCGAACAACTAACCGTTCCGAGGAGCCGACCATAAATTTTGAGCCGACGAAGAAAAGCTCTCGGCTCGCTCTATCTCCCTCCTTTCTGCGTGTCTCGCTCGCGCTGTATGTGTGTATATGTACCAGCGCTAAATTACACAGAGCGCTTCTTTATCGTCTACCTGCGAAAAGATTGAATGACATTTTCGTGGCTAATAGGGGCCAGGAGGAAGTAGCCGGGTTTATGTCGCACACATACGGAAGCGATGACGTTTGAGCGAAGATGGGAAACAACAAATAACTCAGGGCGACGTTAGGAGACGCGACGAGAGTGAAATACGCGCTCAATAAAACGGGGACGGAGTATCAAACAACGTGACAATAATGGAATCGGAAACCGTGAGGAATAACAAGCGATAACGCTTTAAAAAAAGATGGAAGATGGAGACCATTAAATTGCGATGAATGGGGCGAAGCTCACTGCTTCCGTCAAAAGTTAGATCTCGAAAATTTCTTGACCCTTCTGCGCAGACATTTAAAATTAACATGGGGAAATTAGTAAAATAAATCCGCAATCTCTGAGTTGTTTTGGGTAAAATAAGTGCACATGAACAAAATAGATGTAACGTTTGCGTGATATTATGTTCAATTTTTATTTACAAAAAAATTTGTAAAAAAATTCTTAGTATATAAGTATTTTCGCCTAAGAAGTGCAAATGGTTAATCTAATTAAATATCAACATATGTGTACTTGTAAGCCTTCCATCCTTCCAAATGAGCGTTTGTAAAAAACTCACAAGTTATTTTATTTATTTGCTGCATAGAAAAACAGGAAAAACGCTTCAAAATTGGATTTCTTTAATGGTTAATAACAGAAAATTATCGCTAAAAATCTATTTCGGTGAAAAAAGTCTTATAATACTTAATAAGTTATAAAAATTTCAAAGGGATTTATTTTATACTTTCGTGTACGATATAAATTCTTTGTTTCGGGCCTTTTTGCAGTGTTATTATTCGTAACTAATTGGGTCTAGGTCCTGAAGGCACAAAATTGGGGGGAAATGTTTTAATACCAAAAACGATTGCTTGACAAACAAAAAAAATTATGCAGAATATTGTTAAAGTTTTTTGCAATATCTAGCATTTCAGATCATAAAAAATTAAAGTAACTTTGCAGACATTTTTTTAAAAATTATTTTAATAACCGTTTTACGCAACTTTAATAAAATTGTGCTACCACCATTTGTAACAGAGTTAGTCCTTTTCTTTAAAAATTTACCAGATTCTTTGAGGTGATTTTTTACCGGTAGGCGGATTTCAAAAAAGTGCATTGACAATTTTGCAATAAAAAAGCACAACCATATATTTAAGCAGATAATTCCTTCACAATTGTTTCAAATATCTCTTGCCGACAAAAAGATCCTTAAAAAATAGAGAAAACGATATTAAAGCACACGTGTTATATTTACTATTATATTATTATTTATATACACTTGTGGTATATAAAATTCCTAAAGATACTACAAAATCAATGTGTAAATTGAAAAACTTGGCAACTACTGCCAACTCTTATGTAGCATGCAAACAAGATGTATTCTCAACTTCAATTGTAGTTACGTTAACGAAACAACAATGTCAATTAAGATGACGGAGTTTTACTTAATCCAACAGACTGGGGTTGGAAGTCCTTAAAGAGCTATTGTCTAAACGTGGACCCTTTGCTACTTGAAACATCGCTGAAACAAATTACTTGCTCATGCACAACCAGACGCAAAAAATGACATGTAATTCTAAAAACATACGTTTGTATTGTTACAATTGGGTATAGAATCTATTGGTGAAACTTATGAAAAATGTAGATATTGACAATAATGCACTAATAATGGATAATGCTACATTGGACAATGACGATGAAACTGCTGGAATTGAAAACAATAATGAAGAAATTGTAACGGCAAAATATCACGTTTTGTTTAAATATTTCGGTCTAGGAAAATTCCCCCACAAAAGTCTGTACTCGCCTATGAAAATATTATACTTCAGCCATCGGTAAAGTCGAATACACTCCCAACTGTACAGGTAGAAATATGTGACCCAGCAATCCCCTCCTCACATAATGTCGGATTCGCTCCCCTACTAATGACATGCAGACGGATTACTGTGTAATGGTATGTAGATTATCCTAATAAGTAATCCATCCAATTACAATTTTAGTTTCTTAGAACCCAAATCCTGAGCTAGCCAACTTTTTTTACCTCGATTTTACCCCCACTTTTTGCTGAAATATATAAATTTATATTTGAAATAAATTGAAACGTTGGGTAATGTCCATGGAAGTTATGTTTTAAAGAGTTTAGTGAAAAAGGTGAAACTATTATGATCCTGAAAAATTATAAGTGTTTCTTCAAATAAATAACGCAGTAAAAATGTGAACTTGTGCATCACGTTCTATAAGAGGTTAAGTGTCGTGCTTCTGTAAAACCTGAGGTAATTCGAACACTTTAACAAAAATTTTGAACAATTATAGTAGGCCAAACAATAGGCGATTTTGCCCATTAAAAATACGAAGGTAAGGAGGGCCTCCACAGTGGTAAAAACTAAGCTGTATACTTAAATCAAACATTGTGACAGACCGGTTTGTAGAATTAAATGGTATTATTTACTCTATACAAAAATCTATAGAAAAACAGTTTGGTGCCATGCCCTGAAGTACAAAGATGTCTAGTTAAGTCTAAAATTCTACTTAGGTCCGACAGTCAGTAGGTAAGTTTCCCTGCAGGAAAGTAAGAGAAACGTTGTATCTTAGTTCCTCCCTTGATCTTCAAATCTTGAAATTTATTATTTCTAGTGTGTGAGTGTTCCACGCTGTTATGGCGATTGACTCAAGGCCCACTATTAAATTTTCTTGTAAATGTGGAGAGCACGTTTAAAATCATGCTATTCTGATATGTACATTGTTAATAGTTTTTTCGTAATAAATAAAGCAACTAACTCCTACAGAATGACAGAAAAATCAAAAATTTCCAATTGCCTTTAATGCGAAATTTAATAGGAGTCATACGGATTACGAATCAAATAACTGTTAGATTAACAGAAAGCATAAAAAAAACTTCGAATTACATTTTACACAAGATTTAAACTTTTAAATTATGTACGGCCCTAACGCTCCTTAGAGCAAAGTGACATTTTAATGAGCAAAGCGACTATTTATTGCTATTTGTTGCCCTCGATTAAACACGGGAATGTACATAAAACCCTGTAAGAATACAGGAAAGATGTTTGGGAGAATTTTTTCCGTCTACTTTACTGAAATGTTAAATTGATTTAAAATGTCACATCGTTAAACTTACTGTTAATATGACAAATAAACATCACATTGAGATCAATATAAAATTAATATTCTGTGCAAAATTATACAAAATTATGTATGTAATTAAAATATTACATTTATTTATACATGCAATATAGCTACTTCATAAAAAACAGCGCCTTGTATTTATGGAAATGTTCTATTTTGAAATATTGCATATAAAAGGTTAATAAGTAGAAACGAATCCTACCTTGAGGTTAAACGTTTACACTTCAGTTACCCAGTAAGTAATCACTTAGTATCTATGTACAACCGCTACTTACGCTCATTACTCATTAGAATTACCCGCTCATTACTAAATTAGAACGGTTTCGTCCTTTCTTAACAGACATTTTGTTTTGATGAGTTTCTGCGAAGAAGATGAAACTATCTTCCACACTTCTGACAAACAATGCATCAATTCTGTGAACTCCTGTGAACGGTCACTTGCCTTATTCACCCCTGTTAAGGGTTAATATTAACACAACGGTAAGGGAAGCTTAAAATTCCCCAAATCAACAAATGGGCTATGAGATGTCCGAATTAATAAGGGCCATAGTCAACTTGGTGCATAAAATTTCAGGCTGATTACCAGGTAATTTTATTTTTCAATACCGGTCATAATTCTTATATGACCACGACGTGATCTCCCAGACTTTACTGCAATGTGAAGGCTAAAAGATAAATCTAATAAAAGAGTTTATATTGAGTAATAACAGTCTGATTTCTGTTATTTAATTTCTGACAGACATAAAAACAACTTTAACATACATTTTCCACGCCTTATAAATCGAACTGATATTGCATTGTAGCTGAGGGCGTAGACGGTCGTTGTCAGATCGTGTTAGCAGAAATAACGAAAACGGTATTGTACGTTTAAAAAAATTCCAACGAAAGAGTCTAAGAAGTGTCATTTATATTTACCAAGCATAATATCCAGAAAATGTCGAAAAGGAAAAAGCAAATAGGTCTATTTCGTTTAACAGGCCAGAAAATTAAAACTAAACAACTCAAGCTTAAAAATGTGCAAATATTTGCAAAGTTATAAATCAGAATCCCAAAAACCGCAAATTCCGAGCACGTGGATTGTTTAACGCAGCCTGATAATGTAATTTAAATCAATAATAAGTATAACTCTTTCCAAGAATCCAAGAATATTATACTATAAAAAAGCAGACAAGATTCAAATTAACAATTAATTTCGTGTAAATTGATGGAGTCGATTACAAAATCAGGAATCATTAATTTCAATAAAACTGCCACGTTTCGCGTTCTGCCAGCGAATTCAGAAAAGCGTTTACACAAATCAGTGCTGGACATTTGGTACCTGCTATCTTCCAAAACTAACTAACGGGGTCGCCGTTCACGGTTTAAATTTATTAAGAAAAACGTTTATGCAGGCTGCACTCGCCAACATTTTGACAACTTTATCGTACTATTATCAACGTTACATTATGTGTCTCAAAGTCATCAAAACGCTGGCAAGTGAAAAATAGCCCGTTCCTCTGGTAAGTTGGACCTAATCCCAAAAAAAAAACGTTTCCACTCATTAAGTTTGCAGGTCGACCACATTATTATCAATATTTTTAAAGTTTCACGACGTATAAGAATTATGAGATGTTTTTTACATACGCAAAGGAGTCATTCTCATCGTCCTCCCCTCTCTCATTCTTAGTAAAAAGTACGCCAACTGTTACGTTTCCTTGTACCTAGTTAATAATTCAACCAAGAAATTCTATTCACCGTGTTGCATGTACTCTATAATTGTTATAATTTAAGTGGCGAGTTTCTGTTAAACATATACCGTACAAATGAACTGCGCAAATTACAAGTTGACGGTGCTTTTGCGAGTGTTCCTTCAGCAAAAGACTCAATTGAAAAATAAAACTCGTTCACAAAAATGAAGAGAAAAGGTATGCGTAAAGGGAAATAGCATTCTGTTATGAAACAGCTCAGGTCCTCATAGCAACTTTTGACTTTTGAGTTATGAATTGAGCGACTTTTTATTGTAATGAATCTTATTGTATTGTAAGACAGGATTACAGATTCTCTTAGACAGACTAATTCTCTTCGATTCTCTTAGAAGACCTAATGTCTTCTTCTAAGACATTAGACAGGAGAATCTATAGAATTGTAATGAAAATAATGCCCCCTTCAATGCGATGCGGTTTAATTGAATGCAATCATGGTCGAAGCGCAATTCGAACTTACTAAACCGCCCCGTCGAATATATGCATAATTCTAATCCTCGCATAATAACTTCGATACCATTGCGACTGTTGAATAAAATCGGTTCAGACAATGAATAATTCAAAAGTCTATTAGTTCTACATACACACGTCCGAGAGATGCAATGAAACCGCCGTAGCGCAAAAACAGCTACTTGAACTTCCTTTAAAATCATGTTTTCATGTCAGAGTCGCCCAAGACCAATTACGATATATTTATTTTTCACACTTTGGTGCACACCGGAGCACTTACGATACCTGAAAAAAGGTTTTATTTGCCTTATCCGGCGCGTCCGCGTTCAATAAATCATCTTTTTTGTCGGCCCCGTTCCCTCTTCTTTATTACACAAGTTAATTCTTTGTTAACAATTAAATAAATAGCCCTGTAATAAAAGACATTAGTTGTAGTTTAAGTAACAGAGGAGTTGGACGTATTACAGCGAACTACGTAGCCTATGGTATAATGCCCTTTGGCGCAGTCTGTTCTATGCCATCAGTTCTTTATCCGAGGATTTATGAGGAGGATACTTTCTCGCCAGAAAAATATCTTTCAAAAAGATAAGGATTAACGGGAATAAACGTTGTTTATTTAAAGAAATGAGACCAAGTAAAAGTTACTGTTGAAAATCAAATACTGTAAAACTTCTTATTAACGGTCACAAAAAATGAACGTAGTCTCTATTGAGAAGATTGAAATGGTTTTACATCCTATTATATGAAACGAGCTACCTCCATACGTTTGTATATTTGTAGTTTATCAACCGTTTCTTAAAAGAGGCTCTAATGGTTTTTACGAAAATTGGCACAAATGGGTTTTCGAGTATGAGGAATCGATTGCGCGAATCGAAGTGTTACACTAGTGAAAAACGCAAAACCGCGAATTCCAAGTCTCCTTTGTGAACAATAGATATATTATTGTGAGTCCTGGGAGTGTGCGTGTGTGTATCACTTATTACTACTATCGACAAATGCTTGAATATTTTAGATGGCTTGAAAAAACGTGGGCGTGGGTACCAAAAGTAAAAAGACAAAATAATCCATATGCCATATCTAAAAATGCCTAGGGTATTAGAATATTTTTCATTCAAATTTTTATTTATACATTCCCGGGAAACCTTAAGCTGTTTGAGATACATTAAAGAAAAGTTTAGCTGAAAATTTCATACGAAAAAGCAAGGACAAAAAGGTAGTTTCTATTGATGGAGTTATAAAACGCGTTTATAGAATTATTTTGTATAAACTTAATAATGAAGCTACAGAAGGTTGGAATTATAGTTTGTGGGTTCAACGACATGATATGGATGATATTGAGGGTTACGATAATGAGAAAAACTAAGAAATATAAAATGTACGTGAAACGCTGCCCTTACAGAACAAATGTACAACTTCTTAGAGGAAGAAAGGTAGAAATTTTTGATGAAAGTTTTTACAATAATAATGAATCTATACCAATATGTCCGAGGTGGAACGGGTACAACTGTTGTTTATGAAATCCTGTACTACATTTTGTCTGGAAGACGTCACGATGTCAAGTTAAAACTTTCGTACTCAAAGTCCCATTAACTCCTGAATCGAAATTAACAATCAAACCGAATTTAGTTAAAGCAAGAGAATTTGTCAAAATTGATGTTTTCTGGATGAAGCTAATAGAAGTAAAATAGCAAATTTATCGATAGGAAAAAAGTGAAAAGTGACAATACTTCTTTTCTTATCAGAAAATATGCGTGTTTTCTCAGAACAAAAAGATTTTACAGAATATTTGTAGAAAATTTTCAGTGGTAAGATACCAATGAATGCCATGGATGAAATTGAACTTCCAGAACATATGTGGAAATTTAATTGATGAAATATTTGGGGATTGTCTTACAAACAACAGATTCAAAGATATGAAAGATAGTACCGTTAAATAAAGGCATTAATATAATCATTCGATGAAATTCTAGACTTCCAGGAAAATATATAGTATAAATGTACGATTCCACTAAAGATGAACGTGAATGAGTACATTAATTTACTCCAGAATTCTGTTGACACAGCTGATTTACTACCAAGTGAATTGAATTGATTCTGATTGCATTGGAAACATTATATTAGATTTTAACAAAAGTAAACTCGCACGTGTTATGCAAAGGCATCATTTCCTGTCAAGTCAACATTTACGGCGTCTATCCATAAAGCACAACGTCAAAATTTTGAATTAGTCGGCATTTGTACATTAACAATGGTTTTTATGCACGGCATTTTACATGTAGCTTTTTCCAGAATTCAAAGGCGAAGCTGCGCCAGAAAATTCTCGGCACACAAGAAATGTTATATGGAAAGAAGTGTTAAACACTGTAGTGACCTCAATGAAACACATTCAAAAAGTATTTTAAGCTAAAATCCATTTAAAGTTTTAGTGTGTTAGTGTGTGTCAGTGTTAGTTTTTAAGTAAAATTTAAGTAAATTTGTTCAAAATGTGTAATACTAACAAATAATGATGCTAATTGGGTACACTTCACAGTAGAAAGCAGAGACGGTGGTGGGTCTCATCATACGTCACAAATTTCTGCAAAGGAATGACAATCAAATACACCTATAATGGCATAATGACTATAATGTATTAAATAAAATTCACCGAGCAAAGCCCGATCGACCGATACCTAGTACATATTATCCGCCAAACTATTATAAAATGAAAAAAGTCATTTCTAAAGAAGTTATATAATTAATAATCAGTAAAATATGAGTGAAACAATGATTAATAATTTCGTAACGGCTTATAATATGATACAAGAGGCAAACTGGCACTGAAATTAAAAATCTATACATACATGTATTTACAACTATTCTCAACTAAATATCATTAGCGTCGTTGAGCTGTTTGTCTTGAGAATATTGCTAGTGCTTGATGCGTTCAAAAAAAAAAGATTCATAGTTTTTTATCTATTTCTTTATTGCCTTTTGCTCTTCTCGCCCCTCCTTTTGCGATATTTGGCCGTTGTAATGTCCTTAGTGTTTTCTTCTCGATTACCTACCTACCTAAGTACTTTCCCCCCTTTTTGTTTATATTTGTATTTTTCAGGTGTTAGTAAATGGCTGGAGTTTTATTTGTAAGTTTTTACATTTGAGATTTCAATTTTTTATTAAATGTCTTGCTGTCGTACATTCTCCCCCTTAGCCTGGGGCTGTTTACCTCTTTATTATTCCTACACAGTTAAATCGTTTATTTTACTTCCCTAGCCTCGTGTATTTTGGTTTTTTTTCCGTAGATTTCTAGTCCAAGTTCAATTATTTCTACTTCCAATTATTATAGTTTTTATTATTTCATCGAGCTTCCAAGCTTACTATGACCATGTAATACAGGGTTGCAGATACTGCTACTTCTTGTGTGACTCCTTCATTCTTCATTTCTTCTGCTACCGTTCCTTAAAATCGCACTTCGATTTTTGGCTTAATTTGGCTTAATTTGGCGATTTTTGGCTTTGGTTAATATTAGCTTTACTATGTTTTTTAATAATTCTATTACTTTTGTTAGATTTATTGAAATACCATAAAGGTTATGTGTATCTATCTGTCTTATGTGTTTCCGTTGTCCAAAGATACATTACATTTTTAAATTTGGAATCAAATTTAACACTCCATGATGATATATGCTTGGGGGATTTTAAAACAGACCCGTTAATCGTCGGACACTATTTAGGGGAACTGGGGTTTAGGGGAATTTTTTAACCTTGCAACGCAATATACAATGCAGTCATTACATATTCACCACAAGCTTCATGGGATTATAAAATAATAAGACGAGCGACAAGAATGCAATAATAGATATGAAGCATAAATATTTATCGTAAACGATTTATGAATACAATTATACTGGTGATCGTTTAATGAAAACCAAGTTGTGGATATGAAAACGCAAGCCTAATTAAGTACAAAATCGTACAGAGTCGAATTACTGAAATACGTGCGAAGAAATTGATTTTAGTACAAGTAGCTATTCACTCATGAAAGTTTAACAGTTTCATCCATAATGTTGTATTTCAAGTTATTATTAGAGAGCGTATGTAAAACCTAGGCTCAAAACTAGTCGACCCTTTCCTTACATTTTTGTTTTCCAATAAGTAACACTTGCAGATATGCATTTTTAAAGAAACATAGTTGATTAAGAAGCTACCAATTTCATAATTAAAAATATTGAATGTTCAGCTGTAAAAAATAATTTCATGTCACTAAAATAATTTAATAAAACAAAATATTTAAAAATAATAGATACTAAGAAAAAAGATATTAATATAATTTTCGGGATGTACGGGCGCTGTGGATCTATACGTATTTTTTAAAAACTGGATAATTTTTCCACAAGAGAAGAGAAGTTAAATTTATTATAATTTGCTATGGTCACAGTGACATTTTTCAACAAAGTTTAATATTTGGTCCTAATACAATCTGTACATAAAACGTAAATATTAAATTATGCCCTCACATTTTATTTAATTTGATTCACGATTAAGATAAGGCGAATGTAAATGTAGAAGGGTATTATTTAGATAGTATCACTAGATACGAAGATTACTTTTTTTTTTAAATATTGAGTTCGTATGTATCTCATTTTGAATGGTTTTTATTTCTCAAATTACAACAGCACATCAATACCATTAACAGACAAATACAGCGTTTATTTTTTTCGTTGTTCACGTATAGAACTTTATAAATGCATACTTATGGAGTACAGCAAATTGCACCGAAATCCATCTCCAGGTTATCGGGTAATAATAAAGTTTTTAATTAGGAAAAGGCCCGTTAAAGTATGATAGGTACACCTATCTATCTGTTATAGGGGTTCTCCTAAATATAGGTTATTTTAGATTAGTCCTCCTTATTACCATTTTCTACATTATTTCTAAATGCTGTAAACCATGTACAACACTTCTTACCATTTGTATGTCATACGTGTATCTGATATTTTAATGGAAATTGCGCCAGACGTTCCAGAGTTAATTTACACGTAAATTTCTATATAATGTGATAAGAACAAGATATCACTCGCTAAAAGTAGCTATTTTTAACCCAAAAGGTGTACACACGCTTATGGTGTTGTGATTGGTAAGTGACAAAAAATTAGCAAAAAGGGTCTGGGCCTTACCTAAATGTCAAGGGTACGAAGACAGCTGAATTATTACCGATCCAGCAATTTTGAAAAGAGTTGCATCGTTGGACAACCTGGGGCAGGATTTACCTTACGTTAAATTTCTTGATGGATGTGAAGAAATATTTTTCTTTCTTCCTTTTTTGGTGAGAATTTTTTTTGGATATACTACTCTATTTTTGTGGATATTTTTGGGAATCTATGTACAGATCTCTGTACTCTATGTACAGATGACCTGTTTATACAAATTTCAGCTGCCAATGTTCGAACTGAAGTTTGAAGATTCGCAAGCATATAGGCAAGTATAATTCTATGTACTTCTTATGTATAGACTGGTTTACGATTTACATGCTTAGCCTTTCCAGGAAATGATCCTGCTTTCATTTTACTTTCCACGTAGATATATTCGAAATAATTAAATGGGTGTTCTATATAAGAATTAGTTATTAGAGTTAGAAGAAACTCAAATTTCGTAATTTTATTTCATGTTTTCAAAAACGAATTTTTGTTCCTCATTAAACAAGGCAATATTTTGATATATCAATCTAGAAAGTGTGTAATTAGAATAATTTTGTAGGGATCAAATGGTCAAATATGTATAAAACAAACCTAAAATCAAAGCTAGTTTTGAATAAAAGTTTTACTAATCTTTAAATCACCTCAATCGATTAATTTTGTTACTAATTAAATTCTACATGAACTTTTAATTTATCAATTAAATTTAAGACATTTTTATAACACTCAGTACTATTGTAATAACTATTTATGTATATAATTATTATTTATCAATTGCGATTGAAATATATGTATACATACATGCATAAAATACGTTATGGACATTTACCTTCAAAATTGAATACAATTCCATTACCGATTTTCCCGTCTATTGTTTACGCCTTATCACCGACTCATCGCCGGTTAACTTTTTGTCTCTTCGACACGAAGACTTTTTGCGCTTCGCACGAAAAAGCAGATCGCCGGATTTGATTCGGAATTTGCACGTTAACGTGCATTGAGAATCGGTCGGTTTTCGCTTGCAGGAGGTGTTCTCGTGTGGAAAGTTATATTGCTAAGAATTATCGGGAGAATAAATCGTGTACTTTTCGGTTTCAGTCTTCATTACGCTATTGAGATACGCGTACAATGACACTTAAATTGGTTGGTAAACAAAATGTATTTATTATATTCTTTTAATATTTTTGGTCGCGCTTCGTGATGTGATTGGTGCGTTTACGTGTTTTTAAGTGTAAAAGCGAATCATCATTGGTCCTCCTTACAGGTAATGTTTTTTGTCGCTATTTTTGAAAGAAGTAATATTTCTCTATCTTTTGGTCATATCGATTATTTGATTGATATTTTAAATCAATTTCAATAACATTTCATAGTTCAGTATAGGGCAGAGCTGACATGCATCCTATTGAATATCGAAACTGGACAAATGATACATATGA
Source organism: Cryptocephalus primarius (assembly GCA_963576515.1). Classification (NCBI taxonomy): domain Eukaryota; kingdom Metazoa; phylum Arthropoda; class Insecta; order Coleoptera; family Chrysomelidae; genus Cryptocephalus; species Cryptocephalus primarius. Next base: position 6,416,642 of record OY754939.1, read on the forward strand.
CTAGAAAGTATCTGAAATAACTAGTTGGGACACACCAATTACACTTTGAGGAAATAATCCGTTAAACAGTTATGACATTTTAAAAGGGCGATTTTCCATAACAGCTTGAAAATTAAAAACTTACCAAAAATCATCGTTGGTTAAGTGAAGCTCGTGGAAAACCTTAGCCCTCATCGTTTTTTGTATTTACTTTTTGAGAAAAGATTGTCCTCCCTCTAATTCCATTTTTCGATAACTCGCCAATTTGTCGACCTCTAGCGCTTGTTGGAATAATGGTTGGACACCAATTTAATTTCTTAAGATAATTACGGAGTCTCTTCTACACGTTTGTCAGTAGTCTTCATACGAGACCTCGCAATAACACATATAACTCACGATATTTCTAGGGAGCTCCTAAATTTCCGACGATTTCCACCAAATGACATAACCATTTGACATGGAATTAGAATAGATATATCATATATAGATATATCTATATATAGAATAGAATATATCAACGTGGTGAAAACGTATTATTATGTTAAAAGATTTGTAATCAAATTTACATGCTTCAACCCTTATCATGTTAAAACACTTTTGAAATAAGTTCATCGTCTGTTGAAGCACATTGCACGCTTACATTTACGAGTAGTCCATTTGGCAATTACTTGCACTAAAGCAACCAATCATACAGTAATGTGTTATGAGAAATAATAACAAAAGGCGACCTTTTATCCCAATAACATTCTTTCGATTCATAGTTTCAAAGGGTGGGTACGTCTAATAATTACGAATACGTTCTAATGCAACAGTCGGCTGCACGGAACTACCAGGTTATGATAGGTTGCCTGGTTCGGCTTATTTCTTTAACGTTATAAAGACAGGTGGCTGAACTAAATTGTCAGGTTAGGTTGGGTTGCTTGATACTGCTTGTGTTTTATAGTCACAATAGTCATAAAATTCGCCGTGTACCACACGAACCGGGTGAAAAATTTCACCTAACAAGTTTAATGTAGTATTTGTGCAGTGACGATTTTGCCTTGCCTTGATTTTTACAAGTATTACAATCAAGTTCCTGCTCACAACAAATTTAAAATGCGGAAGTGTTTAAAATTTACTTTCCATCTAAACACTTCTTACATTTATTCAACTGGAAGTAGCTATCGTTACGTCGGTCGTTTAGTCACTACCAAATCTCAGCCTGGCTGGCAACAGAATTTTAATATGACGAAAGCGCGAAAACCGCTTTTAAAAAAAATTCACTTCGAAAATGGGCGCATTTGACAAAACATCTGATCTTTTTTTAATCATTGATTTCATTAAGGCAAAAAGATTTTTACCAGTATACTAATCTGTTTCCTTTTGTAAAGACCAGAAACAAAGTATCCAACCCTTTTTCTGTTATATGTGTATATAATTATATATAGTTATATAGTTATATTTTTGTATAGCATTTTTACTACCTTCTTCTACCAAGGATAAATTTCCTTAACTATACTCCTGAATTGGATAAATACTTCCAGATAAACATATAAATACACACACACACACAAGGACGTTCTGTTTATATTTTAGATTGTTGTGAACAAATTCGAATATTCATGAATTACCTCAAAATGGCCAAAGAAATTACATGTTAATACAAGGAATGGATTACGTCATACAAGATTTTCTGAATTCCTGTTACATAATTGAGACATAAGTCTCAATTAGTGGAATTAAGGCAAACTTTAAATGAGCAATTAAAAATGACATAACATTAAGTTGTACTGCAAAAATAATCTCAGCATTAAGTTTACAATAATTGATAATGTTAAAACGTTCATGACTGAATCACACTTAAATACAAGCAATGTGTAAATTGAATCTAATTTGTTTTAATTTTAATGAAGTTGACTTAATAACATAGTATCTGGGAGGAACGGGATTAATATAAGAGAGCTAAAAAACGAGTACATTTGTTATCACAAATTAAGGAACTATAAATGCTAAATTATAATAGACACCAATCAAATTGAACACCTAACAAAAGATTTTAATTGGAAAGTCACAAAGAAATATTCAACCAATTTATTGCCTCGAATGGTAGCTTTCCGGTAATCGATACTCGCAATGTGAAGGACAGACATATGGGTTTTAACATGCATTCAGACTGCTGCCCTCTCAATTTAGGTATTCTTCTTGTCCTGACGCGTGGTTTACCGACGGTATATGTTACCTGGAGTATCTGCAGACTTCTTGAGGTAAGTGTTTTGATTAATAATGTCACTTGGTACAACTTTATTGAAAATTTCTTAACTGTTATCGCGTGTCAACTAACGTATTGCATGAAAATGTATTCTTCAATACCACGTATTACATATTAAATTACATGTTATTTGAAATCTTGTAGAATTTCGAAAACTTTCAAGTTGTTGGAAGGCGGAGAAGGTTATTCGTTCTGATATCAAATTTCAATTTACTACGTTATATGACTTATAAGAACGTCCTGTTTTTTAATTTGGAATTTGTGGAGCAATAAATTACAAGAGCAAATACTTATCGCTGCAATATAAAAAAAACCGTTTTGATAATCAAACACTTACTCACTTTCAATACTAACACGAAATTCAACATTTGATTATTCTTTTAAAGAAAATGGAACAAATTTATCGGCAAGTGCGCTTGTACAATATTTAACACTATTGATGACGTATGTGAAATTTTGAGAATTTAAAAATATAGCGCTAAATGACGTAATAGGGACAAATAATCGCATGGGTTATTTCGCATTTTTAATTTACCTACAATTTCGCTTTATCGTTTTTGTTTTTTACGTTACCGTCGCATTTAGGTATGTATGCGTTAGTTCCAAAAAATACACAACATGTATTTAAAAGTGTAGTTCGTGTATTTAATTTTTCCGATGGATTATATCCATAATAAATCTAACAAATTAGCGGCGGACAACAACACGTCATTATATATGTGATTTGAGCCGTCTAATGGAATTAGCAAGATTGAAGCGTTAAGGAACGTGCGCGAGGACTAAGCTGGACATGTAATTTACAGCTTTTCACGTTTCCTATTTAGAAATTACATTTATTAATGCGTAAAATTGTTTCAATACTCGTTACACAACAATTACGAGTAGTAATAAAAGAGACTCCGGGCACGCACCAGCATCGCTCTTTTGAGCAGAAATTTCTTTTTGAAATTACGCTCGTTTATTGTTTCTTACACAACCTGATCTTTGAAATGCTTTTAAAGGACGAATTCTGGGCGATTAAAAGAAATCACGTTCAATTGGTAGATGAGCTCATATGTAAACGTAACCTTGGCGGTTTCATTCTGAAGCGTCCGGGTTTTTATTTTTAAGTTTAAAATTTCAAAACCGGTCGATAAAGTGCCTTTAATCTACCAACTGAACGATTTATTGCGTGCTTTTTACTTAAATGTAGAAAGATTGATTAAATTAGTGAGCCAGACCTTTAATGGAAAAGGAAAAATAATAATAAGACCACTTTCTTTTGCTGTACAAGATGACAGTAATACAATTTATAACACAAGACGAGGAAAGTCAACCAAACATTCCAAACTAATTTCACACCCACAAAAAGAATTGAAAGTGTCCAGCAAAAGTATATTTTGACACGAGTACGTGTAACACCCACTCGACTCGTAAAATAAGTCATATCAGGTTAAGAGACCACCGAAGGCTCCAAAATCCTTCCTAAATCATTTGCCAAATGACCGTCAAAATCCCGCAACCGAACACCATCCCCTCCGCCCTCTATAAATTCCAAATGATTCCAGTCACATAAAAAAGAGAAGCAACTCGTATATAAATGAACAACTTTATGTGTGGATAAGAGAGTAAAGAGATGGGAAAGAAGAAGGGAGATAGAGAATCAGTGGAGTTCGTAGTCGGGAGTAAGTAGGTTAATCGACTCCTCATATCAACTAATTCATTCCGGCTCGGTATTTTTATGGGTATCGCGGTATGGTTATCTAACAGTTTCTCCTTACACTGGTTAACAAGCATTTTTAAAATATATATATATTATCTGTGGTTGAAATAAATAATTAATTGCGAGAGAGATTTGCACATGTGTAAATATATTTCATTTTGAGTTCACAGGATATGAATTCAATATTGTTAATTTCATATTTTCTTTGAATCAGTTACTCGAATAACTGAGCTCAGTTACACCAACCTTGAGCTGCATTTGTGCGATGATGTCTGAGACCTGACTAGGTAGTTTAATCTTGGTGTAACTGAACTCAGTTTAGTAGCCAAGTAACGTTTTTAATTTCAGGCTTTGATATTGGATTGATTCACACTATTCGTTGTTATAATAATTAAACTAAGTTAAGTTCAATCAAGGTCAAAAGTGAAATAGTTATTTAGTTTTAATTTCCAGCTAACCTTGGATGATTGGTATATTTAGTAAAAGCACTGAAAGTTGTAATAAATAAATCAGACGTTCTGGTGTAAATAAATTTTGTACGAAATTCTTTTACGCAAGCAAAACTAAAAAATTATTGAATTGGTGCTCCAGAAGAAAGATTGTCGTTTAAAAATTATAGGTTCTATTAATTACACTACTCACAAGTAGACTAACAAGAAATGTTCCATATACCAACGATATTCTATATTTCTTATATTACATTATTTCTTTGAAAAAAATTTATTAAGTTGATGCATCCCAAAGCTAGAATTTAGTTTAGAAATTTCACTCGCTAATAAAACAATGGTGATTTATTAAAAAGTAGGTGTTTATGTTAACTGCGGGCCTCAGAAATTCATAGCCATAAACTTTTCCACTTTCGAGAAATAAAAAATGGCAGTTTCTTGTCAATTTTAAATTAACATTTTTTTCTGAAATTCACGAGATTATCCTCTTCTTCTTTATCTTTCTTCACACCTTGTACATAGTTCTTTGGCTAATCTCATTGAGAATTCTCTCTCAGTGCGCTTACCTATTTAGCTTTTTTGGCCCCACCACCTGACTGATTTGCATTCTCTCTCTTTTCGCCACTTTTGTTCTTCCCTTCTTTTTAACTTCTTCAAATATATTTCCCGACACTTGTCATTTCCAGACATTAAATTTGATTTCCATCTTCTCATTTATGATCGAGAATTCGCTCATGCATAGTTTAGTGGGTTGTACTACTGTTCTGTATATGTTTTTATTTCGACATCATTGGCCTTTGAAGAGCTCGGCAGTTCTGTTTCCTATCTCTTCTTCTTAACCTTTGCTGATTACAGTTATACTCAGGTAGTTAAATTCCTATTCTTTCAGCTCTCTGCTGTCATGTTGTAAACTTGAAACGTTCCAATGTCTTTTCTGTAGATATTTTATTTTCTGGTTGTTAACTGTGACTTATGTTTTTTTGACAAATTTGAAATATTTGAAAATTATTCGAAGTTCATTTCTTGTTACTGCGATTAGCACAATAATAGTGTACGCGAGCTCTTGGCTGTTGCTACTGCAGATCAATCCTTGGTTATAATTTAGTGACCTCTATATTTTCAAGTAAGAAGTTTAAAAGTCCGATAAATTCAAATCGTCAAGAGTTTAATCAACATTGCCGTCTGCCATTGCGTTTTCGTTTTATTATTATACATATTACTGACAATCTATACACAATTCTTACTTTGAACAGAGAATGGGTCGAGTTTTTCTTTCAAATAAACAATCTGGAGAACTCTTATTGGGCCGATGCGTAAAAAAGTTGTACGATTCTTCACTAACGGAAGGAACAATAGACTTTAATAAAGTTAAAACGTTTATAGTCTGGACCTCAACGTCAAGACATTCAATAATCACTCCCCACGATGAATAATACACGTCCTCATCGATTGTGAGAACATTCAATCCGACTGTCAAAAATGTTTGCACCTCCCCGATATGAAAATCAGACCATTTCAGGCGATGATTCCATTTAACGAACCCTGTCCAAAATGTAAAGATGATATCAGTGATCCCAGATTGGCATCCGTCAGAGGGGGAATCTATCTCCTTTCTCTATCTCCTGCCCGTGGAAACGCCACTGAGGTCGTCGTCGAAGGAAGAGATATACAGAGAGAAGGAGAGAGGGAGAGGAAAAGAGAAGACCCTCGACACGATTCGAACTTTACTTTCAACATCTAGACATGTGTGCGTTGTTATGAAAAGGGGCCGCACCACTCCGCAGTCGTTTGGGATTAGTTTAGGGTTCAATAATCTGCCGAGGGGATTCTATACCGATACCATAACAGAGTAATATTGTAGATTTAAGCTCTGGATTGGTTATCGCGCATTCATCACACCACTTGTTTCGCTGTTTGCGTGTACAAAACCGTTTAACGAGTTGATTTTTATAAATTAGTAATCGAGAGAGAGTATGTTTAAACGATAAATGGGTTACGGTTAGTTAAATATGCGACCGTGGGCGTCGTAATGCAGTGAAGCTTATTTTTTCTTCTACTTTATTAAATTCATACCGGATGAAATAACTTATTTCCTTGATAAATATCCATGACGATTTGGAATAAGTTAGGATAATTCGTATTACATGTCAAGTTTGTTTGCAGAAAAGTCAGGAAGGGTCAGCAACCCTTTCTGACCCATAAAACTTATAACCCTATTCATGGTCACCCACAATTGGTGGAACGGTGTACATTCCGGTGATGGACAATTTTTAAGTCGAGGACAAAAGGGTCGTTGAAGTTGAAAGCGGTATGTTCCTGGGATGGCCATACACCATATGAAAAATATTTTTGGCTCCCCCTGACAATACGATGAACCATAAATGACCGCTCAACCTATCTGCCAACGAATTCCTCCTGGCGGCCAGAAATTTGTTAACCCTAAGGCAGGTTGCTACCGATGCTACAAACCAGAGATTAAAGGTAGTCTCGGATTTCTCCAACTTTTACAAATGACTTTATATTAGCTGGCACTTATGTTGGAGGTTTTCAGCGTATTTTGATTATTAGTATGCAGTGAATATTGTTGATTGCAAAGCAATATATGTTAAAATATTCAGAAAATGTCCTCTTTATGTTTTACACAAACGCGATAATCTATATTCAGTGAAATGTTGGGGAGAATAAAGAAAATAAGGACTTTAAAGTAAGTCGATTTCGGAAGAGTTCATTTTTTGTCGGGGATGTATAATGAAAGAGGAAAATTACTGCAAGTAGTAAAAGGACAAAAGTTTTGTATGGCGAGAGCCCTGATACGCAAATATTCATGACGCTGTGTAAATTATTTAAATTTTCAAAAATCCAAACCTATTGCAATAGAGCAAAATTTTCCTACGACTAAAGTTCACGAATTCGAAAGTTAAATTTAAATCAGGAGTTTCAGGTTTGCCAATCTGATATTGGAAAATGGCTGAAATATGGATTTGCTCTGTCGTATTTATTAACAAATGAACTTGGCGATTGTTTCATAAAATGAATGGAGATAATGCCAAAGAATTCAAATTTGATACACATGGTCGATTATCTGGTTGATTTTTATATCGATATTTTATTGTCGATATTATTTTATCCAGAAATCTGGGCATCACTTTCCGTATCGACATCACACACAACTAATGCTAATGAAAGTTTTCAGAGCCACTTTAAAAACAGCAAATACATGAGTCACTCGATAATATATATTTTTGAGAGTGTTTTATTAACATTTCAAACGTTTACATAAAGTAAAATGTAGTCTGCTAATACAAAAAAAATTAAGGCCATATTTCAAAAGACCAAATTTAAAGACCAGAAATTTTTAGAGGAGTTGCTTTAAAATTACAGCAATGATTCTTTGAGTGGACTAAATTTTATAAAAGTTTCTCATATGACAAAATTGAGTGAATATTCCATTTTTATTTCATTTCTTATAAAATAATTTATTATAATAAGTTCACCCTTCCAATCCCCAAGTGAAAGCGAGTACATCAGCTTGTTGGTACATACCAGAATATGTTACTTTTCCACTTCTTTAAGCAGTTGCTTCTTCTGATGCCGGAAAACAAATGGGTGCTAGTCGTTCCACTTCCGTTCTAATAAGAATTCTTAGACTTACCATCCTTCTCTCTGTTGAAACCCTAATAGATTTTCAGACTAATAACTTACATATATCCACATTAATAGTGCTAAATATTACAAGTGACTAGTATCAAAAATAAAAAAAAAATAATACTGAGAAATTTTTAATTTGTATGAAAAGTTACGTTGAATAAAATGTTAAAAAATCTGTCACCATTTTGCAAAAAATTGTGCACCATAAATTGAATAAAAGTTACCAATATTATTGGAGTTTATTTTGAATCTACGAATTTATAATTTTCGTTTTATACTGACTACAACTCAATAAAGCTGGGCATGTGCAAACTGGCCACCGCGCACCCTAATTTAATAATAATTAAATTGATCGTACGTTTGAATTTACGTATCGAGATTTTAATAACTCTAATCATCGTAGTAATTTAAAATGTCCGCAATTTGGAAATACATCTGTAAAATTCTCATATAGGGTCATCCATTTAATATTCGCTGTAAATGCTCAAGTTACTTATAAAGTTTTCTCACTTCATAAAGTATTAACCGGCCATAATTATTTTAAGATCATGTCACATTTTACCGTTTTATGAGATTACATTTTCAATTCCCATTCGCCTTTTGTACCTCTTACATTGGTTTGGCTTGTAAAACAAGGCCGTATTATCAAATACCAAATCTATTTTAAAACACTTTTATTACTCCATATTTCATAACATTTCCACAGAAGTAGCGTCACAATTATTTTTCTTTCGAAAATGACATTCTTCATTTGATTACGACTTCGATAATAGTTCAATAACTGTTTCAATCACTCCTCCAGTATTTTGGAGGCATTTAATGAGAAGGTTTACTGTATCGTACACGTTTTGATTGACGGACTCAATTTGAAACCTCCCCTACTAAATCAATCATCGATTATGTATATAACGAAATACTTAGAATTGTCTAACGCATTACCTTTGGAAAACCTACGCATCGACACCCCTCATTCAAAAATAATTAACACGTGTATAACGCTGTTTAGCCAGCTTTGGAAAATTTACGTACAAAGTCAAATAATTGAGGTTGTCCGGAACGGTGCAAACACAAACAAGAAATATTTTACACATTTCAAAATCGGAACTTTCTGCCAATAATGCGATATTAGAATTTACATTCGTAAATCCCGTGGCTCGTTAACGATGCGCTTATCAAAGAGCGCTTTTTCGCTTTTAATTAAATAATTCTTATGGTAACATTAGGAATCCTCACAAGCAAAGCGTAATAGGTGTAATTTAACGTAAAACTCTACATTTTGCCTTTTATTACGGTAAACGTAATTTCGTAAATGGATTATAATGTGGCACTCTATTAACGTTCTCTACGCGAAAACCGTAACGCAACAGTACACACAACAAAAATTAATTTAGGAAAAAAGTGTTGTTACAGGATTATTAACACATTCGTCAATTTCGACCAAATTATCATTTTATACCGATGCTACGAAAATATAAATGATTCGTGGATCTATGCAAATCCTCTGTTTGACAACAGAAATGTCAATGTCTACCTGTACGCTTATTCAATCGTTCTATTCAATTGCGGATAAGCCGAATTTCGGTACGGAATTATGAAATATAAATCGATTGCTAGTACGCGGATCGCATACGAAAGTATCCTAAGGGGCACGGGTGCGGAAAGCGAAACGGCACGGCTTTCTTTTTGTCGAACCTAAGAAACAGCAAAATTGCAAAGATTAAAAGTCGATTTATGGAAATATATCCGTCCGAAGTTTAAATGTACTGTGGGGTGGCACGTATACGAAGGGTTCTTCAAAGCTACACTCCGGATGGGTAATAATAATCGGTTCGTATGCTTCAATATTTTTAGAATTTCGTATTTTACGTTCAAGTCGAATGCTTCTTTTGATTTGATTGGTACTTTCCTGTTTGTAAAGTTCCTAACTGACCTTAAAATGGAATTTTTCCTGTGTTACCTGTCTGAATTCGTGTCTAATGGGCAAGTTAAATAACTTTTTGAAGTAAAACTTCCACAGAACAGCTATTAGGCCTCGTAACTATTTTTTTCCCAGCCAACGAAGGGTTCGTTGTAAATGGATCTTCTTATCCATCGCCTTAACGAAGGCTAATAAATCTTGAATCGAGCCGAGCCTAGCCGAGCAGAGCCGAGGCGAGTCCAGCAGAGCCGAGGCGAGTCGAGCAGAGCCGAGGCGAGTCGAGCAAAGCCGAGCCGAACCGAGCAGAGTCGAGAAAAAGACAGAGCGAACGATGGGGTAAAGGAAAAGAGAGAAAAAGACAAAGGTCAATCAGCGAGTTTTGACCGCAAGTAATTAGGTTTCCCAAATGTGGAAGGTGCTTGCATATTGATTATTTTATTATCTTAAATATTCACATAAAACACATGTTGTTGAAATGTAATTCATTAGATTGTTTCCCTTATTGTCGATATTGCGAATAAGCATCATCCGTAAACGTACTTTTGAATGCTGCAGAAGATTAAGTTGCGATCTATTAGTTATTATTACGCAACTCTTTTCATGTATGTACTTGAATGATTATCAAAATAGTAAGGAACAATATTTGGAATTTCAATTTTACAAATGTTTTCATATGTTCATTTCACTATATTAGACATGAACATTATTTAAATTCATATCAACGTTGCATTAAGTTTTACTTCTATTTGCCGTCTCCGAGGCAGATGGCATCTGTTATTTGTTGTACGTATTTATTTTCTTCAAACCAAATAACATTAAAAAGAAATATTTTCTGCGTTACCGATTTTATTCAATTAAAATCGGAATAACCTGTAACTGTTTTTTCTCTGTCTGAACCTGCTTTTTTCAGATTAAGAAACTTTAAAAAAGTAATCTTATTTTGAAAAAGGTGTTGTCTGAATTAGTGTCTTTACATTAAAATAATTTTACAATTCCATCTGTTATTTGTGGGTTAAACTCGTCTTTCATTAATGAAACCTGAAACCGAAGGAACTAAACCAAGCCTGGCACATAATTAGATATAGAAGCTAGATCAACTGGAGCTTAAATTAGAAGTAAATAGCTAATGATTTTTTTAAATTGTTTAGTAAATTTTGTCAGTCGTACTACAATAAGTTGTATACAGAAAATGTGGTAAAATTTTAGGTTTTACCTCTAATGTGATTTCTTGTATGCAGCATTATTTCTTGTAGAACTAAGAACATTCCTAAAAACATTGCTAAAACTAGATGACTGTCAGATGGCCTTTAAATAAGAAGGTTTTCTGTGTTATTTCTTGTATAAATCAGAGTATTATAAATCACAGAAATCTTTGAAATAGTTTTTGATCTGTGACATTGTTTTTTGAATTCGTGTTCTCTTAATTAGAGTTCTCTTTAATTAGAGAATAGTTGCATGATTTGTAGCTAATTTGAACCGTCGAAACTGATATTGTGGCGCTGCTTTTTTCCAAGTAACAATGGCCACTGCGCTAAGTCTTAGCCTACGGTATCACATGGGGTACATTGTACTTTTCAAAAACCATCCCGTGCTACGGGATGCCGCAAAAGCCATACCACAAAATTGTATAAAATACCATAAAATTAATAAACATATACTTGAAATAGCATAATTAGTAAAAATTGTTTTTATTAAATTGTTCCGTTAAAATTATTTTTTTAGTGCTGTTTGTTTTCGAGAAACAACGAGTACTGCAGTTGAAGTCTTAACTGCAGTAGCCATCCTATAGCAGTATATCTCTGGGATCGAATTCTTTGAGGTTACAGAATTTGAAGCTACTTTGTAGCTGTCTAAATATACTGTACTATTAAAGACCACCCCCCTTTTCGCAAAAGTTACCCCACAAATTTTAAAAGTGGCCTAAAATTGATATACATAGTTTTCATGGTATAATCGAAATGCTGCACTTTGTAGCAATTTTTTTCTTAATTCGCTACCTGAAAATTAAGTTTCTACTCTGCTCGTTTAATTACTGCAGCTGAAGTCTTAACCTTACTCAGTAGCTCCAAAATTGCCTGACATATCGTATTCTTCTAGGCGGCAAGATTTGTCAATATTCTGTACGTTTAACACGGGGTACATTGTGTTTCTGAGAAATCACCCCTATTTCGCAAAAGCTCCCCGGAAATTTAACAGTGACCAAAAAAGGATAAAAATACAGTGTAACACGATTCCCAGCCTCCAGTCTGCATCCTGGCAACGATGGGATATACGATTCTTTTGTTTTTGCGTAAGGTAAATTAACACTTTTGGGTCTGAGGTTTGGGTTGGTGAATTTACGTTCAAAAAGCATTTTTGGTAACATAATATAACACCATAATATATATTTTGGAAGAAAACTGTGGGATGTGTTGTTGAATTACTATATAGCTGACATTTTAAAAATGGGTCATACATTGATGATATAAAAAGGTACTGTGTTCAAGGATTTCATAAAAAATTCTTAAACTTCGTAAGAATGACTTGATATTGCATATTTAAGTATTTTTTATTGTTTTTTACAAGTGGGGAAAATATCAGTGCCCAAACGACACTAGATTTTTAGATATGTATAAACAAACGCTTTTATTTATTACAGTGGTAAGTCTTGAATTGACATTGGTTCTGAAAATCTGGAAATGGCAAGTTAAGAAAAAACAAATAAAATCAAAAAACTGCTTCATCTATTTACATCATTTTGTCCTATGTTCTATTTTCGAACAATACATGTAGTTTTGAAACTTGAAACTTTTGCGAAAGATGGATGGTTTTTTTAAAAGAATAGTTTACGAAGAAGGTTATATTTTTATATTTTAGTAACTTCTGAGATTTAATTGCGCAAGGTGTGTGCTTTTTAAAAAGTGTAATGCTCATATGAAAGCTACAAAAATGCTACCAATTCTGCCACCACAAAGAATTAATTCAATATTTCAAGCAGTGGCGGTATACGTACGGTAGCTACTGCAGATTAAGACTTCAGCTGCAGTAATCATTATTTCTCGAAAACGTAAAGAGCTACAAAATATACTATTTCGAGTAGATCATGAAAATTTTATTTTTCAAATTTAAGATACTCTTGAAATTTTAGTGCGAGTCTGTTGTGAAAATTGAGTGCTTTTTAATGAGTATAACATCCATGTGAGAGATAGAAGCTAGCTCCAAATTCTGTCACCTCAAAGAATTCATATGTTATGACTTAAGCTGCACAAGCCGTCGTCTTTTGGAAACGAGCAAAGCTACAAAATCAATATTGACGGTACAGATTAGCTAAAAAATTATGCAACCATTCCGAGGGCGGGGATAAGAAATGAAAACTGCAGCTTTATAAAAGTCCTTGAAACCGAAGAAAAGTGAAAACTTGTTGTTTGATCGCATATCCTTTAAATAAGTAACGCTCAAAAGAATTTTTATCGTGTTATCTGTTATTAAAATTTGTTCCCGTTATCGTAAAGTAAGTTTGATTTAATTGAGTGAATAATTTCTGAAATTAGTATCCCACAACTCCAAGTAACCACGGATTTCCCCTTGTAATTTTGCTTGTTGCTTATGCCACTTTTAGACATAGGATTAGACAAAATATTTATCTGCCACAAGTGCGTTATTACAACTTCCGAAAATTATTTCAGACTTTCATTGTTCGATTGAAATGAACCCAATTGTTATCAACAAAAAAGAAAAATGTTTAATGAAACGTGACAGGTTAAACCAAATTATAATATTTGCCTGTAAAATGAATATACAAATAATTTCTGCGTGGTATGTGGATGGCACTTTTTAATACTAGCAGGGTTTTTTCCAGGGTCGAAAGGAAAGAATGTTTAAAACTTCACTAATCGTCGGCACTCAAAGCTGTCACTGTAGACTTTGAAGTAACAATACACAAATTAGAGTTTGTACGTTTCATTTGGGTCAATCGTGCTACTTAAAAATCCAACAAATTGTTCTGGCTTTTGAGTATCAAAAAATGGCGAAAACGGAATTAAAAATTTTGAAATTTTTATCATACGGCTTGCCATTTCTCCATCCAAGTGATGTGGATGATCTCTTTGCTTTTAGTTCAGCAGAAATAAAGCCCTCAACTAATAAAATAACTCGGTTTGTGATTATTTCGTACAGAATTACAAAGCCGAAAATGCGAGTTTTCCTTCGAATATTTGAGCTGAACACTCTTGCTCAATATAAAGAACCACTACTTCCAAATCAAAGCAGCATTTTTTTGTTATTTATTGCCTGTGCTTCTGTCCTTAGAATACGTAACTTTAAAATAATTTACATGGTGTTTTCTGTTTTCACATTATGTTTCCATTATTATAAGATGATTTCGGTTGATGGGCTTTTCTGTGATTGGTGTAAAGTAACCAAAAATAAATGTGTAATTTGTTGTTTAAATATATCGCTGAAACCAAAGCAACAATACAAATTCATCCAGTCTATGTTATTTTGTTGATTGAACTTCTGTCTATTTTATGAACGTAGCCCTAGAACTATTTCTTGTGTCATTATGTTGTGGTCCAAACTTACGTCTTTCAAATTAAAAAGATTGTAAAGTTGATTTCATGAATTTCTATCAATTATCGTCTGAATGCGTGACGTTAAAATCAGTGGCTTTTGTTTGGTTCACATCTCACAATAACAAAAGTCGTGTTTTAAAGGCAATAAAACACAATTAAAACAGGAAGAATACGAAGCCAACTACACGTGGTATCGTAGTTCAAAAGTGAATGGGAATTTCATCCAAACGTTTTGCTCATCCCGTCGCAATGAATTTTAAGCAATGTCCTTAATTACCGTCGTACAAAATTAATTTGTTCATACATATGTATGTGTGTATGTTGGCTAGGAGAAAAATCCCGAGGAGCAAAACGGCATGTAACCAGCGTAAATTGTAAGGGTGAAAAAATAGTGACGTCGGGTAAAAACTACGGGCTCGAAGTGTTATTATATGTAACCTCTCGTATTCGTCTCGAGTAATAAACCTCGCACTCGGGATTCGAAGAGACACTTTACTCCCTTGATATACACAATAGTGCGCTATTAAATCATCAGCATACAGAGCGTACGAACAGTAATAAATTCGCGACTTCCAGGTATAAATAAACACCAGGAGGGGAGATACATACACTCCGTACATAAATATTAGAGGTTTTACATCCTCGGTATAAAAAGCGGCGGGCATGTATAATCCAAGATTGATGAGCTGTATCACTTAACGCTACGGTGGATCCACGTCAAACGGTCACTTGTGGAATATATGCACGCCGACTAATTAAACAAATAATTTATTATCTGTACCGTACCGAGCGTCCTGAGGGCATCAGCAGGACCGATTTTTGTAGATAAATCCGTCGCCTTTCGGATCCGCCCGCGAGTAAAATCAATACACGTTTTCGGAAGTAGGCATTCTCTTCTGATCATCGCCAGTTAGTAGCAGTACTGCCCGAGGCCGACGACGGCCAGTCTACTGCGTTTGGTCTCTCTTCCTCTCATCCCACAAAGGGGACAGGAGAACTTTTTTTTCGTTCAAAGATGCAGCGCGTAAGAAAAAAGATATTAATTGGCTGGCTATTATTAAGAGTCGCGCTGTGCGCTCGTACCGCAGCCGCAGGACATTCACCGTGACACTTGTCGGCCTCTATGAATAAATAAGCAAACGTTTTATCTACCTACTGATATTTAAAATGAGTCTCGATTAGCATCCTAATATCTATTACAAGCGAAAGGGAACGAATTCGTGGAATTATGAGTGATAGGGGATCGGAAAATTCAAATATTACAACGCAGCGTTTTTGACCAACAACTCAGTCCACAGTCTTTTTTAACATGAAATTTAACAGCATGCGACCTATGTATAAGGTGACCAGACGTCCCGCTTTTGGCGGGATAATCCCAATTTTTCACAATTTGTTTTTCAAAGGTCCCGACTATTAGAAATAAGTTAAATTTTATATTTATGAACATCATTGTTTTGCGTTATAAGAAATCTTCAATTTGTTTTGCGTTCTAAAAATCCTACGGGCTACGACGACCAACATATTGCTTTTGCTATCCAGCTACATTGTATTTGTCTCTCAGGTGACACACTTCGTGTTCGTACTGCGTGCAAGCAAGCTAACAAATGAATATTAGAAATCTGCTACTTACCATAGAAAATTAAGTAAGTAAAATTAAGTAAGTCATTTATTTATATATTTAATAATGCATCAATTTTCTTAAACTTAGCTTAAAATACTCGTAGTCTTCATATTTTATATTGATGACAAAAAGTATAACATTTTAGTATTTTTTTTTAATTCTCATAGACATACAATATTGTAGTTTACTAAAGAACAGTTAGATAATCACAAATTAATTTAAAATTTGAATTTATCTTTAAGAATCAAAACATACGCTTGACGATTTAAAAAATCGAATTGTTACTTGCATGTTTTTGTGTATATAATAATTTATAATTTGATTTAATTTTTTAGATTTTTAACAAAATGAATAAGAAAAGAGGATGTAGATTCAACGATGATTTAAGAACTGAATTTCTTTTAATTAAAAAATCTAAAAACGATTACATAGTAAAATATGAGACATGTAATGATAAGTTTAGTACTTTGCACTGCGGGAAGAATGATATTTCAAAGCATTTGGAGACACAGAAACATAAAGGATGTTTAAATACTGCTGGAAGGTCAAAGGAATATAAATTGTACTTATGTTAAAAATAAAAAAATATTACGATATTATTTTTATTCCGTATGAAAATTTTTGTTGATCCCCCCTCCTTCAGAGTTGTCCCGCCTTGCTCATCTAAAAATCTGGTCACCTTACCTATGTAGTCATTTATAGGATCAATTATAAATGATAAAAATCCAAAATGCAACTCGGTATCACCTTTTGCGAATTTTATCAACAATAATTATTGCAGAAAAGGTCATTATTTGTTTTGTTTTGCCTGTAGTTCAAAAATTTCTGCGTGAATCGTTTCACACTCGATAGAAAGGTTATTCAAAATTGAAAAATATTTAAAATGAGCTCATCTAGAACTCCAACGATTTTCCAACGGGGAAAGCCAGGTAACCCGTTAAAATGTGGCTCTCCATGGTGGTAAATTAGTTTTGAAACGAAATGATATTTTATGAAGTGCAATAAATAGTTACAAACGGAGGAATAATATTACTGTTTAACGATTTGTGGTGCCATTAACTGCGATTTAAGTATAATGGTAGGTAAAAGTGAATCTACCTCCTTAGCGACAGTAAACAGGTAATTAGTTTTAAAAGATGTACCAATTGTAGGACTGTTTCAAGCTTTTTGGTGGCGTAACTTTGACTTAAGCACACTGGGTATTAATAACAGGGTTGGTATGTAAGTAGCAAATGCAGTAGTAATTGAAAGGATGGGAGTATCTAAAAATAATTATAAATTCTTTTAGATGTAATTCGAAATATTGCCCTTTTATGTTGCTGTAGTGTAAGAGACAAAATGGTCGTTTTCGATAAAATTCCAAAGAACGTTTCAATTGAAAAGTTTATCCCAATTGTTTCAGGGAAACGCTCATCGATGAAAAGTAGAGTTTTTGTGCCTGTGGTTTTGTACGGCAACTGAGAGACTTAGAAAACTGAGGTGAGTCTGACAATAATGATCGATTGAAATGTACGTCGAGTACAAAGAAGGACAACCTACTCTATTTTCCTGCTTGGAGGTATCTATGTACATACGGATATACTCGGGAAAGTTCGACATATCTAAGTTCAAAGTAATGTTGCTGATTGGAGGTAGATCGCTATATAGGGTGTAGTAATAACTTCTATTGTTTTAAGTGCATTGAAAATAGTAGAAAGGTGAAAAGCAATGGGAGTATGTAAATGCAGTAAGTTTGATTGTTTCTAAGAAAACTATACAGGAAGGATGAGCGTTTCAGTACTTGTTTTCAGGATTCATTGTATTCAAAGTGATGTTAATGAGGATTTAGTAGAATGATTTTATGTTGGATTTACAGAGAGAAATGTTCTACAGAGTTGGAAAGGCGATGCTCTTCCTCTTCCTCGGGATTCGTCAAATTTAGTGAGCTTAATTTACGTGTTTTGAACAATGTCTAGCCGTTTGAGAAAACTGTTGCTAGCAGAACCATACAGAGCACTTTCATAGTCCGTAATTGATCTATAATATTTCTAAAAATTCAAGCAAATTTGTTGGTCTGCTCCTCACCATGTTCTGTATAGGTTCAAGAAAGTCAATCCTTTAGTGCATTTAGTGACTATATTATTTATAAGTGGTTACCGTGGTAGTATCTTTTAAAGAATGTATGTAACGAAGTCTGAAACTTAAAAAGCACTGTTGCTTGTTGATTGCTGATATTTTATGGAAAGCTTGATTTTTCTGGTTGCTAAAGACACAAATTCATCCAGTTCTTTTTCTTTTTTTATTGAGAAAACAGATGAACTTCGGTCGGTTAGAACGAAGTGTGCTTCCTAGGCACCTATAGTCGAAACACCGTGTTAAATATTCTGGGGAAAAAGAAGTATTTAATAATTTCTCTCTCAGCAATAACAGACTGTCAAAGTCGTAAACTCCTTTTACATCGAGGAAGGCAGTGCCCAAAATATAATTTTCTGAAAAACATAATTGGATATCTGTGACCATGCGTGAAACGACATTAATGGTCCTCCTCTTTTGAAGCTATGTTGATTGAGCGGATGTGTAGAATTGTTTAGTGCATCTAAATTGTTTGACGGAATTTTTTTGAAACGTAAAATTGAGTCTAATTACTAAATTGTAATAAGTAGTAGTTGTAAACGTGGCACTAATACTGGGTACTGTTTCACGTTGTGTGGTGGCGTAACACTGACATAATGAACAATAAGGGCGTAATGATAGGTTTGATAGTTAAGTGGCGTGTTTCAGGAAAAAGAAGTACGTGTAATTTAAAGCAATGTAGTTGTTGTCTGAGGGAAATCGCCGTCTCATATAAATACGACATGAAAGTTCCCATTTGTCGTAGTGTAAAAGGTAAATTACTCGTCGTCATGGATAAAAATCCCAAGGACCTTCCAGTTGTTAATTCGAAAAGTGTATCCTGCCATCACGACATGCCAGCACATACTAACACAAGTACATTTCTCCTGAGCTAAATCGAAATTACTTTCTTCGCCGCGAACATCGTGGCCCCGTTTCGATCGATTTGCTTGCTCTCTTCAGCCGAGCCAGGCAAAGACGCCATAACACCGCACACCATACACACTACGGCCGCATTAAATTTTTGATGAGCTAATCTATTCTCTGTTGCGCCACGATTTGTGCATTTCGAATAAAGCGCATTCCAAGCGGCGGCAGGAGCAGCAGCAGGGGCCGTTTTATTTATATTCTCGAATGATAATTTAAGTGAAAAGAACGATGGCCGATTAATCTGCGTTAGCTATTGTTTCAATTTCGTTAAGTTGGCAGCCCTCCAAAGCAATAAAGTCGAGCAGAAGTTCAGCTTTCATGCTGAACAAATTAGTGGGTTCTCTCTTCGTTTAAATATTCACAAACTTCTTTACAATAATGGAAGGTTTTTGTTTGTAATGTCCTTCTGTTAACTTTAAAACTTCTGGCTGGTGCTTTATAAATGCTTCGCGGACTCCGGATTTGATTTATGAGCGTTTTCGTCGGAATAATGTGCTTTATTGTTTTGTTTTCCGTGAGATCAACATGCAGTTTGGGTATTTTAATTCTTTTTAGAATCGATTCGCCGTTTTACGAGGAATGAATACATTCGATTTTATTCCTTTATATCAAATGAATATTTCATGACTCCGTTCGATCCGCGTAGTTTATCATCACGCTTTTATAAAATACATTTCAGAATTATAAATTACGGCAGGAATTCTTGAGCGGATGAGATGCCACTACCAGAAAAATGCTTCGATCACTAATAAAATATAAACAGCTTCGAAATCGGCATAAAATATTTAACATTTCATTGGTATGCAGACGGTATAAAATTCTTATAAAGACTTTAAACAAATGTTTGAAATTAACAAAATACTATTTAGGCAAAATAATCCAGTCGAAATGTGGATTGTGACGAAAAAATATGGTGTTGCTAACTGTTTTTGAAGTAGACTGCAATAAACAATCCAAATTCGAGAAACTAATGAAAACTCATATAACATTTAAGATTACAAAGTTGACGCTCAGAGACCCAATGGCGTGTCTGGATCTCCAGCAAGAGGAAACCCCAATAACTTCCTGGCCGTCGAAGTGGGTGAAACAGCCCCTATTTCGACATTTTGAAATAAATTTAATTGATTAAATTGGCATCGAAGTATGGGAACGTTATTTATAAATAAAATAGACAGTAATTGGCTCTAAAAAGCTTACGAGGGAGATCACACCGCTTGTACAAGTGTGTTTAGATGGATGAAAATTTTTTTCAGTTCCATAAATATCGCTATTACATTTTCAATTTTACATCTAATTCCCATCGAACAGGGGTTTTTAAATGGATTCGTTCATCCATAATACCTATTGTGGTACTACCTAGATGGTACTAGATTATGACATATAATTGTAGTATATCTTCTTGGTTTTTCGTTACTGTTTATGTTTATTTCGACGTTTTTTGCTCTCTCTACAATGACACCTTAGGAGTAAAGTATTACTTCTGAACGATGTCCTCCCATTTTTTTAATTGCTGCGTTACTCGGTATATTTCTTTTAAAATAGCTCCATTAGATTATCATGATGAACACTGTCAAACATTTTGGAATAATGTACGAAGTAGACATATGTGCAATTTCCATTTACTGAAGTATACAACGTAGTTTTTCATGTTTTTAGTTTTTATGTCATAGTAGTGCTAAGTTTCTCACTATTGTGTTTTCAGGGATTGTTGTGTTTCTGACACTGATGTAGCTTCTGCAACCTTTCTATTTCCTCGCCATTCACTCAGCTTTATCCATCTCATCTTTTGGCATTTACATATTCATTCGCTTCGCATATTATATGACATGTTTTCAATCCTGGTTTCTGTAACATTCGACTTATGTAACTTAGACTTGTTCTTGCTACCACAAAAGGTGAAACAGAAGTGGTACTTTACTGTTTATAACTACTAATAATTACAATTAAAAGGTTAGATTTACTTTTAAGCTCTTAAAACAAGCAAGTGGTAAAAAGGAGTGAGAAATAAAATACCATAATTACAAATACTGTATTCAATGATGAGTTTCAGCCTAATTGAACAGAATTGAACAACTGGAAGGTCATTGATATGTTTGTCCACGACAATGAGTAAATTACTTTTCACACTATATAACAACATATGGGAACTTACATGTTGCATATAAACGAAAATACAGTTATACTTAGACGCCACAATGCTTTCAATTACTTCTATTTTTTCCCTGAAACATACTCTTTACGTATAAAACCTATTATTACCCCTTCTCCATTGTTATTAGGTCTACATTACGCCACTACAGAATGTGGAACAGTAATAGACGTGCAACATTTGCAATTTCACGTTGATTTACTTTTCAACATTAAACAAATTCCATACAACAAGCGATTTGTGAAAACGAGATATTAAATTACACGCTGCATCTAAACGGAATGACAATTACTTTAAGATGCTTTCGTATTGTTAGAAAACCTGTTAGTATCCCTCATTGTGTAATGAGTCAAGTGACGTTGCTAGAGAACGTTAAACAGTAACTAATATTATTGCGTTAATACTACGTTATTGGCACTTATTGCAACTTAGAGACTAGATTTAGTCTCAAGCTATTAACAAATTCCATAAAAAGGGGATTTGTGGAAACGGCACCGCATTTATGAATGTATTATTTCGGCGGCGAATGCGCAAGTATGTAACTGGGTTTTTTAACGACAAGCTATATCCTCGATATAAACCATGGCACGCGAGTAAAATCCTGGATCAACTTTCATTAGGTACGATTCGATTCGGCATTGATTTTTATGTCACGTTGTAAGTGATTTGCGTTTAAAAATTATGATAGTAGTTTGACGGCGACTTCCTAATCCAAAACTTAACGGTAGGCGATAAATTAAAATTGGTATGTTGTGAACTTGAATTGGCGTTAAAAAACTGAAACAAACTCTTTCTATTGCCAAAATGAAGCGTACACAGGTTTAAATTATAAATCAATATTGACAACACATTTAAAATTAAAGCAATATCACATGTTCACAAATAAGTGATCGGCAATCAATAAAAACGTGTCCGAACGCACAGCCGCAATTTATTTAGTGGATCTGTAACCACCACAATGACCAAGTAAATGTAAATATGTATTATTACAAAATTGTATTAAAAACGACAAGTAGTGGTTCGATACATTTTTCATTAGCATTTATTATCCATTCGTTCGACTGACAAAAACGCTGAGAGTTGCACGTAAAAATTTGAAGTTCTAAAAACAAAGGCAAACTCACCTTTAAAACCGATGGTCTTTGTTAACATGCAAGGCTGGTCTTACCTAAAACAAAGAGACAATTTAAAAGGACATAACAAGAAATAGCGTTTATACGTGCTGAGGTTTAAACAAGATAACAACCCAATCAATAATACTAGAAATATGTGATAAGATATTGTTCAGATAAAAGTGGGATCTTTGTATTTCATGGAGAACATTGTAGTGCGCTGTAGTTTTAGTTTACAAATACTTAAATGCTTTAATTAAGAATCGATATTAGACGGGTGTTTATTAAAATCCCATTCTGAGCATTAAACAATCATTAAACAATCAACATGCATGTAATAACGGATAAGGTTTTGAATCAGTATTACAGGTTATTAATATTCCTCTTTTTTGTATTGTTCTTTCGGAACTAATTGCAATGTTAGTTAAATTTGTAGGTCACTTTCTCTTGCACGATCATATTCCTCGTTAAAAAATATTCCGAATAAAACTCTTCTATTATACGTCGGTATACTATTCTCTTAATTGTATATATCAAATTAAGGTGTTGCAAAATGAGACTAACTTAACATGGTTTGTTACCTTTGAACCGTTTTATGGAGTGTTCGTCACTGTGTGAAATGAAACATCAGAAGGGTTATCAAAAAGGAAACTAGAGCTTTTAGATTCCCAACGTTTTCCACGGTCTCGCTTTATTTTGTCAAAGTTCATTTCGTAAGCTTACTGTTTTCTCTGCTTTCTAAACGATTACAGTCTGGAAATATCTGTGATCTTTACTCCGGATCCTACCCCTGCTTTTTATCTACCTGTTATATATATACGGGTTTAAAAAGCTATGTGTTATGTCTGCCTGCCGCTTTCACCCTCTTTTTGGGGCTTTCGAGTTTGACCTCGCTTTTGAAAAGTCACAGGGATGTATTCCATTATAATAATAGAGTAATTTTTAGATGCCTCAAGGCATACACCTCTATCTTTAAAAATCCCTTTTTTATATTTCAATATTGTGATGGCTCCTTTTTGGGATTTCGTGAATGCGAAGCGACGGGAGATCGAAGGGAAAATCTCGAGAAGGTTTTTCCGAGACTTTTCATTATATCCTTCAAAGTGTTAGTTTAGCTCAGGAGTTGTTTTCGTTTCAGAGCTTTTACTGTTGACGTCGACTCTGTCAATTTTGAAGTCAGTACTAAATTTGTATTTAAAATTAGATAATATAATCACAAACTATCTAGAAAGAGAAGTACGTAAGATATTTAAGTGGGAGAAATAAGTTACTGGATTTTTAAGAAATAGGCTGCCAAAGTAATCGAAAATTGGATTTGTGAAAAGACAATGTATTAAGCAAATAACGCTACCTGTATAGCTCAATTAGGAACTAGAACGTGTAAATTGTATTTTATACCTTATACCAAATGGATACTTATATTTCAAAAACAAATTACCAAAACTATAGATTAGTGACTTGTAGCGACTACGCGAAGTGTCTCCTTTTCGGTATAATTGTACTGAACTCGATACCATTTCGTTTATTTCAATACGATTGTATTACAGATACGTACTCTATTTCCAGTATGCAATTGACACAGCTTGGAAAGTGTTGTCTACTGCTAATGTTTCAAAAGATTTCATCAATAGACATTCTGGCATTATAACAGGAGGTGGCACACTGTAGGCTAATCAGTTACAGAAACGAGAACCAAAGGTTATTTCGTTTTTAATGCCACGAGATATACATTTTGTAACTTAAAACAAGAAAGACCGTGGATATTCGAGATGTGTTGTCATAAAACAAAAATTGACGACACGGTGGTAGATTTGTTTTCAAAAACAGATTTTCTGTAATAACTAAGTAAGTGTCTTAGGAACGAAATTGATGTACTTTTGGTTTCAACGAATAGTCTTCTTACTTGCCATTTAAAATAGAAAATAAAATTTTAGACTGTTTTTGGAAAAATCTAACTTGGAAAAATGGAAAAAAAGTTACCCTCCTTTTGCGGTTGAAAAAGTAAATTTTTGAATTTTGCGATGAAACTCACAGGATAGGTGAATGAGAGGTGAATGACTAAAACCTACAGTCAAGGCTTTCGAATCAACATTCATTTATATGGTGGTTTTATATTTCACTTATAAGTATATTGGGATAATACTAATGTCCTAATTTCAGCTCGTTCGGCCAAATAGTTTTTGAGTTATAAGAGCTTATTGAGTGATTTTTTTAAAAAGATTAGATAAAAGGTAAGGCAATGAATCGCTTACCAGAAAAATTCAAATTTGTCCCATTTTTATTCAAAAAAATTCTTTTTTTTAGTCAGAAGGTAGAGCTAGACAGTTCTAAGACCCATAGTTTTAAGTTAAAGTAATTTTTTTCAGAAAGAATATAGATCTTTAATCATTAATATCCTCGGCAATAAAGGATTTGCAAACAAAACTTGCACTTTTGGAACTAGGAAATCGTCCCCTTTCAGTGCCCCTGGGGGATCGAAAATCCAATTTTGGATTTGGGAAGGGATAGTGGATTACAGTCTATATATGTTTTATTTTTGTTACATCCAGTATTTACTACGTTTTTCATTTGGTATTCATTTCAGTATAAAGTTCGAACGAACAGTCGTTTTCAAAACTGGCCAAGGACCACTGGTTGTCAAGTTGAAACTACAATACCAGTCATGGTTTCCTCAAATATCGATTAGAAGCTGAAAACTTATTTGTAATAAAATACGAATAAAACTGGTCAGTTTATTTTATCAAAGTTGGCAAAGCAAAATAAAAAAAATGTTTATTTGGTAAAATAATCAATCGAAAAATTTGTTGGTTTGATTAAAACGAAAACCATGTCTCGTACATGATCTCAGATGATATCAATTAGAACCTGTAAAATCAACTGTAGTGTAAATAAGGATGAAATGGTTTGTTGTGTTTTATGAACTTGATAACAAAAATAATCGAAGACTGGTTTACTTAGAAAAATAATCGGGGAAGCAATTACCTTCCTGTATGGCTCAAAGCAAAAAAGTTTTATGTACCATGCAATTTATTTAAGATCGTGTATCCTTAAATAACAATCGGAATGTTAAAAATCAGTTCGAGTGAAATAAACAGAGGAACTTGTCGTTTCAAGAAATAGTAAGTCAATTGTAGTTAAACGGGAGTTCTTGTATATGTAGGAACTGGGTACTAAACAAATCAAAACTTGGTTTTTTTCCAGCCACAACCAATGAAACAAAAATGTCATTTCTGACATAGGAAGCGTATTTTGGGAAATATCAATTAGAAACTGAAGTCAATTGTAGTCAGATCGAAGCGATATTGTTCACTCCAAAATTTGGTAATCAAAAATGACAAGGATTAGGTTGAGTAACAATCGCAAGTAAGACATTCTGCTCTTATAGTTGGGAAAAGATTAAAATACACATACATTATAAATCATCACATGATATATAGAGCTCAAAATGTGTGTGTAACAAGTTTGAAAAATCAAGACCTCTAGAGCAGCCATTAAGCTTAAATTCCACACATATATGGCTTAGTCATGACCACATCTACATACATTCGAAAAACTCCGAAATTCTACCTACGTGCCGAAACATAGAGAGAAGTATATAAGTATAAAGAGAAGTTATATAAAGTTATAAGTATAAAAAGAAATATACATTTAAGCAACCATTTATTGAAGTGAGGGGAGACACTATGGTTTCAAATAGGTATTCGAAAATAGGAAATGTTATCCGAATCACAATTGTAATAACTAACATTTTATGACCTATCCTTTCTGAATGTGCAAATAAATGGCGATGTGAGATTCTACTTAACATGCTAACACACGTTTTGTACCGGTAGACAAAAATTTCATGGTAGATAAGACAGACGACTTGTCTCCGTACACAGAGAGACGAGAAGTCCGATAATTCTATTTTTAGAAAGCGAACAACTTCACGCAAAATACGCCAGGTCGAAGCAATAATGTATCGGAATGAATCGAAACAATGATATGGTAGTAATACTTCGGGACCAATGCACTGTAAATCATTACACAACAATCTTAGCAGAGGAAACAAAACCCACCCAAATTATTAAGAAAGTAACCCAACCCGACACCCAGAGAAACTCACTGAAATAGTCCCCGGAAGAAGACAAATAAGTCGTATGCCCATGGATGGACGCTTCCTTGTGGAAAATATGTCGTTCAGAACAAAGCAGTGGAATCTTTCGCTGTCTCATATTCGACAAATAATGCCGCAGAGGCGATAAAGGGTAGCTTCCAGTTCGACGAAAACCTGTGGGATCCAAAATTCGCCCTTACCAAAATGGCGACTCGTATCACCAAAGTGAAAAGGACAGTTTGGCCCCTCTCAACGACTGAGCGAAAACTGCCAAGTCATCCCCGGTTTCTTCGTTTTGTCAAAACAAGGAAGGAGGAAAACAAGATACCATTAACAAGGAGAAGCAAGGAAGATCATCGAATTTAACTCCTATGCGAGTTCAATACGTTTACGAACGCGCTAATTACGTAACGATTCCAATATCGATCAGGTAAGTTGTCCACCACTCACTAGAGGCGAGACTAATATTAAAAGAGGCGATTATCACAAAAATAAGTCCAGTGGTCAATATAAAAAAGTAACAATGAAAAAGAACGTTGCGTTTAGAAACAATAAAGCTCAAATTGTGTGATTCGTAGGTGACCAATAGTAGATAAGTCAATATTATTTTTTGTTTAATGATAGTATTGACTTTTATTTTGAAAACTAATAAAAAGCTGTCAATTTTCCTTCCAAATGGGGTAAAAAAGAGATGAAATGTATTTAACACTACCCGAATAACTTGAACTGTACACTTTGCACGGTTATAACATAGGGGCTCCAAGGTAGTTCAGAAAAAATTGCAACTTTAAATTCATCTTTTCGTGGGGACGAAAAGAGTGAAAGTTACTTTTATCGATATTATCCTGAACTACTTCTCCAATAGCTATTAGCTTTAATCTCTGGACGGGAAAAAGTTGACGGCTTAAACTTGAGTTTAACCTACCAATGGAGAAAATGGTAGAGCATTTGGAAAAGTGGTGGAATTTATGCAATAGTTACTAAATAGCTAGGGACTGGAACTTAATACGGTTACATAATGCGATCCCAGAATGTTCGGAAAAATCTACCAATCCAAAATTTGATTTTTAAGGAGTGGAAAAAGGAGCGAAGTAAAGTATCTCCGAGCCGAGTCGGATATATGGGTTGGTTTTATAATAACACCATGAAAAATAATTAATCACAATTAAAATAAATAATATTAAGATCAATTGCAACAATAAATTGTTGTAGTAGACTTTTTTGAAGCATATTTAATGGGTACTTTCATAAATCTACATACAAATTTTTCAATTCTCAGAAACGAGTTGGGTTTGTCTCGTTCTTTGATATTTTTATTAATGAACTTCTTCGCCCTTTTCTACCCCTCAAAAAGTAAAAGCCTTATCTACAACCGCAAAACGTCTCCGGGTTCTACATATTTGTTTAAATTTCTCGATATCCGTAAATTTTACCCCGTACTCAAATGCGTCGGTAGGATAAATTCGAGGGTTAAATTTTTTTCGTAAATAACCAGGAGTCTGAGCTACTCGGGTTTTTCAAAATTTTTTATTGGGGGCCCAACATTCCCGTGCAGAATTTTTGACTATTCGAGAATAATACCGACAAAAGTAAAATTCACCTCTATTGCTCATTCATTCAGAAAGGGAAATATATTTTCTGAACCAACACGGACCCTAAACCCAAAACTTGCCGAATTTAAAGTTTTTAGTTATTCGGGAACTGTTGAATACAGTTCTTCCCTTTTTCTACGTTTTCGGTAAAGGAAAGTCGAAGCTTTTAAAAACAAAAAATAATATTAACCAATTCACCACACAACTTCCAAATAATTCATGAATCAATTGTACTGTTAATAAGTTAAGTAAGGTCCTTTAAGTCCCAATTGGTACAGTTCAAAAAAAAGCAATAAAATTTAATAGCCACGTTAACGACATACAGAGACCAAGAATCCGCTCCATAGGCGCTTACCTCCATAGGCGCGCCATATTTAAAGAAATAAAAAAGATTGTTACTCACTTTGACAACGAAATTTTATGACGAAATCCCAAATTTGTGCTTCGTTTTTTTCTGTAGCATTATTTATATTGTGTCTATATCACTGTCATTATTAATTTCGTCCACGTTGAAAGATCTCTAAAGCCATTTTAAAATAATAATGCGATTTACCTTAGATAACTGAATTCTGATGACGACTGAAAATGAACACGTGCTCGGCGCTCAAATTTAATGGCTGTAGTGGACCTGTCTAAATCTCGATAATAATAGGTATTTCATATATAGGCATGTATTGTAGAGCCTAACAACATTTCTCCGCGTCAGATATACGAGGGACGGTTAAACGGTACATAACATGAATACTCTGCTTTTGTAGAGGGCAAAAACGTATTTTTTGAATGCGTTCGGTATAATGTCGATAGTTGTTTTTGTTTTTTAACTGGACTAACTCGTACTGGAAGGACCTTACCTTTTATTATCATGGACTTTTACGAAGATACGTCTCCTCTATCTCTATTTCTTTACGCATTCAAAACGTATCATAAAATGGTAATTTTGTGTGATATGACTAGACGCTTTCGAAACGCTACGAAACTGTAATCGCTTCGATTTCACTCTATCGTAAAGTTATAAATATAAAATATATACCGAACCAATAGTTACAGCGAGTTAATCAAGAGTATGAGTTAAATAACCGGGGATGCAGCCTGATTGCCTGACGATTCGTAGCAATATACTATATAAAATTACCGAAAGTGAGATTATCTACTTTACTAGCCTGAGACATTAGAAACGTTCCTTGTGGATCTATGTGGGTAAAAGAGGATAATATTGTAGCGAATGCCCCGTATAGGTCGTTGTTAGGGAAAAACAAGTAGTTATTTATGTAATTGTGAATTGTGAATACTGACGTCAGTGTAGTACAAAATCTCTGTGTGTAAAGACTGTTGTAGTTTTAGAAAAGTAAAGCCAGTTTGTATAAGAAACCGCTACAAATGGGGGCCTGTCCGGGATTTGGTAAACCGAAGTAGCGGAAAAATTTTGGTGGACCTGGGATGGCGTACAGAAGTGATGGCGATGGCACGCGGCGGAGAGGCGAGGAGTGCAGTCTGTGCGGCGTTATGGAGTTGTTCAGCGGCTGGTGCGACTCGAGATTCCACAGGACTTACAGCTAAGTTAGATTTAGAATAACACTCGAACGGATTGACTGCGTGCGGCTGGCGCGCGTGGCCCGTTTGAGTGCTACACTCACATTTGTAACTCATATTGGGAGACGGGCGCTGTTCATCTTTAGTACAAGAATTGGTGATGGTTGACCACTGGGTTGTGCGTCTGGAACCATGAAGCAATTGCTGGGGATTTCAGTAACTGCAGGAGCAGCGGAGGATTTCAAGAGACAGGTCCCTCTTCTACCTGGAGCATTGGATGGGATTGGTCATCCCTGGTGTCTTTGATGGTCAGAAGTAGGATTGGCCTGCTTGGAGGATTTCAAGAGACAGGTCCCTCTTCTACCTGGAGCATTGGATGGGATTGGTCATCCCTGGTGTCTTTCATGGTCAGAAAGAGGATTGGCCTGCTTGATTTCGATTTGCTGCTGGCGAATTTTTGTACAGGATTTGCAGTCCAACCCGCTCAATGGAGTTAATCAAATGGATTTGGCAAGGATCAGGCGGAATCTCTGAAGAAGGGGAGAAGCCGTAGCAGTAGCAGCAGTAGCAGTAGTAGTAGCCGTAACCATAGCAGTAGCAGCAGTAGTAGTAGCCGTAACAGTAGCGGTAGCCGTAGCCGTAGCAGGAGCAGTAGCAGTTGCAGTAGCAGTAGCTGTAGCAGTAGCCGTAGCAGTAGCAGTTGCAGTAGCAGTAGCTGTAACAGTAGCCGTAGCAGTAGCAGTAGTAGCAGCAGTAGCAGTAGCCGTAACCGTAGCAGTAGCCGTAGCCGTAGCAGGAACAGTAGCAGTTACAGTAGCAGTAGCTGTAGCAGTACCCGTAGCAGTAGCAGTTCGCTGATATGGACTGCTGTGATCGTCCGAGGGTCGAGGGCGACCCTGAAGACGGGGAGGGATAGTGTAGCGAATGCCCCGTATAGGTCGTTGTTAGGGAAAAACAAGTAGTTATTTATGTAATTGTGAATTGTGAATACTGACGTCAGTGTAGTACAAAATCTCTGTGTGTAAAGACTGTTGTAGTTTTAGAAAAGTAAAGCCAGTTTGTATAAGAAACCGCTACAATATAATGTTACTACTCATCTCTCAATCTTTTATTGTCTCTTATTCATCTCTTTATAATGACAAAGCAAGTGTTACCACATACTTCAAAGGTTACAGAAGACGAAACAGTTTTATTAATTTGCACTTTTTGAAAATTTTTAAATCATGATACACGACTTCACTTGGAGTTAGTATATATATCTATGGTCGTACATAAGGTCCACCCAGTCAGAATTGATCCAGTTAAAAAACAAAAAATAGACCGAGCGCATTCAAAAAATACGTTATTATCCTATATAAACGCAGAGCATTCATGTAACGTACCATTTAACCTTCCCCCGTATATTTGGCGCGAAGAAATGTTGTAAGTCACTACAATACATGCCTACATATGAAAGGCCTTTTAGTATCGACAATTAGGGCAGGTCCACTACAGTCATTAAATTTGAGCGCCGAGCACGCGTTCATTTTCAGTCGTCATTAGAATTCATTGGCTTAAGGTAAGTTATAATTATTATTTTAAAATGGACTTTCCGAAAATCTTTCGACGTGGACGAAATTAATAATGGCAATGATATAGACATTGTACACAATACAAATAATGCTACAGAAACAAATGAGGCACAAATTTGGGTTTGCGTCATAATTCGTTGACAAAGTAAGTAACAATCTTTTATATTTCTTTAAATATAGCGCGTCTATGGAGCGGTTTCTTGGTCTTTGTGTGTCGTTAACATGGCTATTAAATTTTATTGTTTTTTTTTTTAACTGGACCAATTCAGACTGGATGGACCTTATACTATATGTGTGCCATCGAATTTTAGGTACATAGAATCATGAATTTTCAAAGTTCGTGACACACACAAACACTATAATAATAAAATATAATACAATATGTTAGAATAAATTTTAGCTTCGTATATTAGAACGTTGTTTGATATCTGTTACATCATATATATTTTTTGTTTATTTCCTTGAAGTTAACTGATATTTAATAATGTTCCAATCGCTGTTAATGCAGTTCAACACGGTGAGAACACATTAACTTCAGGAACTGGATTTCTTCAATAACCTTTCCCCTCCGAGTGTCCGTAAAGGTTTTTAACATTCGGGGATATACGTCCGATATCATCTCGACCGATCCGCTGAACGATAACAATCCTTATTGATCACCAATCTCGACCGAAAAATAAAAGGAGAGATTCTTCGGCTTCGCAAAACTTCACGTTTCGCGACGACTAATAACAAAATTCCGGAACACTCTTTTTCCGCTTTTGAAAATATCGACAACCCCCGTCGAGACACTTTCCGGGAGTTTTCAATTAAAAACGTGACACCTACTCGCTCCGCCCCCGTGGCCTCCTCAATTTTTATCGACATCGTTCCCGACGGAAGAAAGGCGCTCGATAAATTCAATTACAAACGCGTATTTTAAAGATTAGGAGGTGGTTGCGTAGGTAAAACGCGAGGCGAAAGGTAAAAGGTCCTGCTAAACAGGAGGGATAATAGGGACGGGTATAGGGAGCGAGAGGGTTGGAAACGGGGTTAATAGGTTTGTCCGTCGGTTTAATACACACGTTTGATGCGTCGTCAACGATAGACAACCTAAACAGCTGTAGCTGCGGGAAAGTGGAACACGACCGGATAAAAGAGGGTGGAATCATTGTTTGGTGAGGATATTAAAAATTTTACGGCGCTTTACGGAGCCATAATATTTTCGTGGCTAACATAACCAGAAAAGGGAGTTTAACGCATTCATTTAATTTTAACTACTTTCTTTCCTTTTAATACTAAGGACTCAGAGGCTCACTAAAGATTGCCGATAATTTTGTGTTTAAAAAGTACCTACCTATCTTACAAGTCATATTTACTCTTTCAGTCCACAGATGACTAGTTTTCCCACGAAAACAATCGCTAAGTTTGTTCTGTTACCTAATTTCTAAAAGTACAATTGACTAATCTGATTTCTACTCGACTACTGCTGACTGCTCAGTTGACGTAGTTTGTAAGTATGGCTTCCTATTTCAGCTCTACTCATTACGATTTTCTAACAAAACTTTTATTTTGTACTACAAAGTACAAAACCAATTAGCTAAATCAATGACGTTGGTCGTGCTCATAATTGCCTTCTGCAGATCTTTAAAATTATACCTTACCGAATACTACAGTAAAAAAACAGTTCGGAAACGTCCTGATTTGGAAATTGGTTTGGGTAACGATGGGAATTCTCATTCATATCTATTCGTATGTACAATCACAGCCTTCCAGTTACTAGAAGATTTATAAATTTTACAAGTAAATTACGCATCTGTTCTACAATTGTACACCAAAGTTTTAAATGGTTTGCTGTACGAGTATAGTTATTACTAGTGTTGGGCAAATGCTTTTTCCTAATGCGCCCATCAAATAAATATATCCCACTGTTATTACAAACACCTTATTAAGTACAAAAAATTGGTTTTATTTTGCGAATTTCACATATTTGTATAATTTCTATTAACAGTACACGTTTTGAGTTATACCTACTTTACAATGCATAAATTCAATGTCTCCGTGGTATTTTCCAGTGCCACATCCTTCTCAGAAATGATTTACCTGTTCCGAAGAATTCGATCTTTCAGGCGGCTTTAATCACTCTTAACGATCTTTAGGATGCTAAATGCTACCCTCTGGTTAGGTTAGACAAAAGGGTAGGAAGGAATTACCTTACTGAAACAAGCTTATGTTCATGAATTTGTTCCCTTTGAAATTTTGTAATGTTTTGGACTGAAGAAACAGTTCGATTGTTTGGTAGATTATATAGTATATATAGTGGTATAGATTATTTTGCAAAATTTCAGGCACATAACACTAAATGGCAGAAAATCAATATGAAATATTGTTTCCAATAAACCACCCTTTTAAAATGCATTAAAAAGTATAAAAGTAATTTCTCTTAGCCCCATACAGATTCATATTAATTTATGATTGTGAATTTTTAATATCCGCGCAAATACTTGTAAAATTGAAAAGTAGAACACATGTAATAGATAGTAAGGAGTTTAGTTTGATAACTGACCCATGAATACTCTGCCCTCCTTACTATCTATATATCGCATGCGCACCAAGCTGTTCGTTTGAAATTTTGCAAGTATTTACAGATTATTAAAAATAGATAACCACAAATTTTCAGGACAATTTATATGGGATCAGGAATCTGTGAGGGGCTACAAATCTGCAGTGGGCTTGGAGAAAATCTTTAAAAAAATATTCTTTTACATTAAATTTGTTACTTTTTAAGTATGTTATTGTAACAAAAATTTTGGTATTGTTCTGGTTTGTACTAGCGATACATACGTATCTGTATTTATTTTTTACATCGCAATATACACTATACACATTTTTCTCTTTCGTTTTTATCATCGGAAGTACTACGTACTTATTAGGGGATATCAGCCATCTCATTTTAGATGCCAGTTTCCCAAAAAAACAGTTTTTAGTTTTAATTTTTTCAAAGTTTAGTACAAACAAAAATATCTTTGTTTAAATATGCACCTATGAGATCTGTTGTGGTGTTAAAAGTCATTTAAAAAATACAACAATCTGACCGATGAACGATAAAGGTTTATATTACTTATAAAATCATGAAAGGCATAATTACGTATTGTAAAAATAATAATGAATTAGCGATGTAGGAATTTGATACATTATACAATACTAATAAATCACTAATAGAAATTTAATTGCTATTATTTAATTATTAAGGTGTAGCAAAGGTGATTACTCAAAGTAAATTGTTGTGACGTATTAAGCTCGATGAAAAAGTTTGCGAACGGTGAAACACTACTCCCAATTTTAAAATATAACAAGTGTAATTGCTGATTAGTCATACTTATCACTCAATCTTAATACAATAGCGCGTTAATTCGCTTAAAACGCGCATAAGATTGGTCTACTGTAAATTTAAAAAAGAAAACGGAGTAAATTAGTTTTATATTTGAAACATTTATATCGGTATCTACGCTTCCGGGACATACGAGCATTTAATGAGGCGAGGTTGGTAGTATAAACGTTAAAAAACATACCTAAACCATAAGGTATGGCTGACTGCACGCGCTCCTCTTCCTCAATACCAAATAGAGATCGTTTCGCCGTTTTCCCGTTATTTGCATAACTTATTGCTAATAGAGGATACCAGAAGCTTCCCGGATTCAATCCACAATATCTACATAGATCGGTAGGTTTGCGATGATCGAACAGGTGTCTAGGCCACATAACGAGCGTCTACTCAACTTTAAAATCACTGTTATTCTCTCATCCTGTTATCGATAAGTGCAGCCGCGGAATCGTCTCACACGATAATAATCAAGTGGAAAGCTACTTCCGCCACATTAGATACCGCTATATTATTTTCGCGCGCCGTGTTTCTAATGCGATTATGCATATATAGTACACGTGCATATAATACCTTACCTTGTCTTCGGCGTCGCTCGAAGAACGAGATACGGCGATCATTTAACATACCGGAGAATACTCGCAGCAGATATGACAGGATATCTCTTACGGTATGGGAAACATTCCGTTTGAGGGAATATACCAATAAAATTTGTTCGAACCTTGAATGAGAACATGAATACGTTAGGAGTGCGTTTATTAAATCCGGATTTTCAAACTCGTGGAAATCGGAGAAAAATGATAAGATTTGTTAATACTGATCGTATCATCCCTTTGAAATATACATCAAAGGCTCGTGACCGGCTTGATTAATACTGATGAAATATTAAGGAATTTAACGAAGTCAAAAGGTATATTCCTAAACCCTTTAACCCTTGATCAACGCTCTATTTCAAATACATTAAAAACTCAAAGATTATGAGTCAAAAATTATGGAACTTAATCGACATGAAATAAGGATCTAGATTCATGAGCGCCAAGGCTATATGTAAATATAGATATTCTTGATAAAAACAGAAGAATCAATATTATCGAGGAGGAAAAACAATAATTGTCGAAGTAACAAATCTATAAATGATACAATGATATACCTGATGTCATTTTTCTAAATCCCATGACTCGTTAACATTGCCTTCTAATACCAAAAATCATCAACCCTTTGAAATCTAGACTTTCCATCAATTCTTAAACCCTTGAACGAAAAACTAACGAATTTAACGAAGAAAAAACATCAAATGATGTTCTCATTCTCATATTCATCTCCATATTGCCTGTATGGAACTTGATTATAAACTGATAAAATGCTTGTTTTACCAATATTGATCGTATAATCATTACCGGATTTCATCAAACCATTAACAAAAACTTTATTTTATTGATACTAATAGCGAGGAAATGAGAAATAGGAAGGGCAAAAGGGAGTATAAAAATTAACAACTACATCTTAATATTTACTGGAAATAAAAAAATGAGGGAGCCGCCTCTGGAGTCGGCTTACCGATAAATGGAGAATTTGAAAGATCTGTCCATGAGAAAAATATTATACAAAAATGACAGAATACTCAAAGTGACCTTAACCTACATATAACCAAAAGACTCATATCATAAGTACCAGACATGAACCTTAGGAGTAAAAGGATGATTCCTACGTTAATTTATAGGTGATATTGGATAATATTAGACAAGAGAAAGTAATAGCCATAGAAGACTTCAATGCATGAGTAGAAATGAGATAATTAACGGAATTAAAAAGCGATTCAACGATTAAAGACACTCCTGTGTCTAAAATGAGAATACCAAAGTCACAAATGTGGAATTCAGTTAATACTGACCAAAAGAAATAAACAACCCACAAAAATCCTAGATATAACAGTTCTGAGCTCAGCAAACACAGAAACCAACCACAACCTCGTATTGGCAAATATAAGAAACTACAAACATTGTATCAAAATTCAGGAACCTAAGGAAGGAAGAAAAGAGAAGTTCAACACTGAAAAACTATGTTGAAAAACTGGAAAAAACTCATCAACCAATATATAGTGATCAATAGGATCAAGATAGAAGAATGGGAGTACTTTGATGACCTATACGTGAACACATACAACTCCGAAGAAGAGAAAAAGAGAAACACTTAAAAGAGGATAGCATTACTAAAGGTACTGTCCAAAGTGCAACCTGTAAACTGAAGGACAAAAAATTATAAGGACTGGACGAAATAACAAACGAAATGGTTAAATTTTTGGGAGAACAAACTTTTCGACGAACTTAGCACATTTAACAATAAAATATTAGATGTTTAGATACATAGACAGATCAGTCTAGTTAATGAACTTTTAAAAAAGATAAAGAAATATGTTAACCAACTTAATACATTTTAGTCTCACTAACAAAACTGTCAATTAATTATCGATTGGGCAAAAACAGTAATGTACTTAATCTAATCTACGACTGCCATCTTTCATTGAAAATTCAAATATTCTTTATTGTTTTTCAAAAGCATTTTGTCATCAATGCATATATACGTTATCTCATTGATACGTTGTGAAAAATGTTATTAATGTTTATAAATATTGGTAACAAAGCAGATTTGCTATTATTTTCTCGGAACCTTGTGGACCGATTTAAAAAAATTTAATTTCTTCCCGAATGCGAACCAATTTGCTACAACTAACGTTGTTATGAGTAATTACTACTCACTGTTATGAGTAGTAAGAGTGCATGGTTATCGAGGTATTAAAAAAACAGGCTTTTTCGATTCAAATTATTATTTATAATAATTTGTAAAGTAAGATTTTGTACGCTTTGCATGTCATTTTTTTTCATCGTCATGACAACTAACTAAAACCGTCGAGAAAACCTGTATTACGAAGATGTCACAACACTGATCTTTTCTCCCAACGGCATTTTGAGTAATACTGTTTTGTACTGTCTAAACTATTACGTCTCGCATTTATTTTAATTTTTATTTAATGTTCTCAAAATACCAAGTCCAGAGAAATTATACATTTTTCACTCCCCGCATGAATAAACACTGTGAACTCCAAGCGGTTCATTACGTTCCCCAACTAAAACTTCTGTACTGCTAAAATGTAATAAACTACCTCTTTTTGCACCGGAAGGAAAATACACTTTCAAGACGCCATTTGTAAAATTTAACCTTTCAGTTTACGGCTTTACGGTTTATTCAGATTGTTTCATCTCCCGGTTTAATGTAGATATTAAAACTTTGTTTTTCTTTTGTTACAAAAAAATATCGGAACGTTTCGAGGATTGCTTCAAGTAAATCTCGACCTAATTAGGAAGTTAGAGTGAATCTTGAATGAGCGGTTGTTTTAAATTTCAGTACAGCAATAAATGCCCGTACTGGTGTTAATGCTTCTTAAATATTTTAATGAAGGTAATGAAGATGGTTTTGAAACAGAGTAAGGTACCTAAGCAACACAAAAAAGTTCAGAATATCTCTACATCAACCCCATTTATTGATATTCATCTTGTTTGAAAATGTATTATTAAATTTAGGTTTCTCCGCAAACAAACGTCACTTAATTTTTCTACAGAATTACATACATAAGCAAAGAGAACATAAAAGATCGTGGACGGTCATGAGACAAGTGGGATTAAACTGTTGTGATAGGAATTATTTTTGGCGACGGTGGCCCACCCAAAGTGTGCAGCAAAGGTTGATTCTATTAATCTCGCTGCGTACGTAATTTAATGCGCCAAGTACCCACGTAGGGCGATCGATGCTCATTCCGGCCATGTCCGGTTGGCCTAATAATGCGAATTTGTTTTACAAGAGTTTTACAAAGATAAAAGTGATTGACTTTCTATTTCGACGCGCCAATGGCAACGAAAACTATAAATAGGCCGGTCGACAAGTCATGATGTTTAAGTACAAATCTTTGAACTCGTTAAAACCCGTTTCAAATGCGTTTATGCACGTCTTGATTTTTATTGCCGTAAAAGAGGATTGCGCCCCGCAACTGTCGGCTATCGACTTGTGACCAAAAGCTTTGTTAATCGAATAACAGAAATTTAATTTCGTTTACAAAATCATCTCCATCGTTTAAAAAAAATACTATATAATATTCCCATGAATATGGTCGTGTACTTTTCCTATTAATTCTCTTGAAAATTTCCAATTTTCCGTTGTCGAGTACATTTTCGAACCCCCCATTTCATACCCAAATTCGTTCTAAATACCATTTATCTTCTCTCCTTCTCCGCCACTCTCTCCTTTTACCTTTCTAAAAATACGCAGTCGGATTGCCTGTATAATTTCACAAATATTTTCACCTCGCGCTTTACGATAAAACTGACAACAAAATATGTTGCCGTTAAATCGCTCTTTTCGCTGCTTGGTACAGTCTAAATAAAATTAATTTATATAAAAAATAAAAGTGGCGATCGCCGTGACGCTTTTGGCGACTCGGTTTTGATAATTGACTTCTGTTAAAGCACTTAAGAACGATTTTTAATTGAGACCGTAAAAACATTACGTTGTTCAACATATCACTTTAATTGCTTTATTAATAAAGGAGGCGTATTTTGTGAAATAAAACGTAGTGGAATTTATTTGACGGGCAGGGTTTTCGGATGACTCTGAATTATGCAATACCTTAATGCAAGAGAGGATTTTGGACAAGACCTCTTTGTACGTCCAGCCAACTGTTATTCGGAGCTGTGAATTTATTATTATCACTGAAATATGTACCTAATAAAGTGTGTTTTTATTTTCGGGACACGCTCTTCGCAATAAAGTAATATTATTAAGGATTTATTTTACGAGCTGACAAATTTTACCGTTTAACTATTTTACATACTCTGTAGTTTACTGGAAAAATATAAATGGAAATTTCCATTTCGAAATGGAATTGCATAAGTTTCAAACTCCACACATTAAAATATTTTTTATCGTGTTTTAACCGCATGCAATGTTTTTGGTGTACGGTGTGTGGTGTAAGTACCTTAATGTGAAGGATACTACTGAAAAAAAATTTAAAAACCATAAGCGTTACATATGTTAATTGAAATTGTGTTTAAATGTATAAGATAAGCATTCTATTTTGTTCTGGAATATAATTTATGATATATTGCAACGTTCTATTATTTAATTGTTTTTTTCTATTATTTCAAATGGCTTTGTATATTACAAACTTCCCAACGTTATTGCAACTTCCTGTGGCTTTCTAGATTTTGAAAATTTGTACACAATTAGTAGAAACTATATTTATTTTCCGTCCGCTGATAATCATCAGTAACTAATTTCTAACTGCCCAAATGAAGTACGTTCCATTAGATTTCATTAGAGATTATCGACTTTCTAATAAAGTCTAAAACTGTCTAGAAATCCTACAGGTTTACTAATCACCATCGCAGGTTTCTTGGAACAGGCACAAATTTGACAGGTATACGAGAAACTAAAGATCTTCCTTGGAGGACTAATCGTATCCAATAAAGTTGATAATTGTTGTGTAATATTTAAGTAATAGACTCTGTCATCCAACAGAACGTGATTTAAAACGTGGCGTCATACTGGAAGCGACTGCTAAATTAACCAACAGATATAAACTGTAAAGCCCAATTATGCCAAGTAAAGTTGAACACTGTTGTGTGATTACTGAAAAACAGTAATAGTAGATTGTCTCTGGCATGTTTCTTTGAAATGATCTCAAGTGGCACTGTATATGTCTTAAAGGTATTATAGCTTCCTAAAGAATTTCAGGTTTTGACAATTAAGTGACAAATGAAAGAAATTATAAATTTTTTAACTCTGCCTGTTTGGCGGAAATCGGCGTTAGCTCTTACTGTCCAGCTGCAAGTTGCAATCTATCAAGTCTAAGCAGAAATTTCCAGGTTTTTAACACCGTTTAAAATTGCATAGCAAGCTTATATATTCACTATTTCAGGTCGCCTTTGAAAGAAAGTATTTAACTTGGAAAAGTTACCTAGAAATCCTACAGGTTACGACAATTGCAATGCTTTCTTGAAAGCCTACTTATCCCAAATAACCTTGATAAATGTTGTGTAATATTTAAATAACAGGTTCTGTAATATCCTACACAATGTGACTTAAAACGTGACGTCAGAGGTTAGTAACCACTAGGAGTGATATACTTCAATCCATTATCAAAAGTGAACTTAAGACAGTTGTGTCAAATAAAGTAAGAAACTGTAGTCTACATACTCTTTGTCGGATGACGTCGATTATTTAATTATCTCAGGTGGCATTGTATATACCACATTTCTGAAAGTTATTGTAATTTCCTAAGGTTTTTTAGATTATGAAACTTAAATGACATTTAATTAAAATTAAAGATTCTACAACTCCTTTCTGTCGACATAAACTCGCAACTGTCCAAATGAACCGGCAATTTGTAGGTTTAATTCGAAATTCCTTTTTCTAAACTCCGTATAAAAGTGCCTAACAACTCTATGGGTATACCAACTAGTATATTAGGTTGCCTTTAATGTATTAAAGTTCCGAAAAATTTGGGTCATATGGCTTTACAGATACGAAGAACTGGAGAAGGCTACCCTGAAATCTTACAGGTT
This sequence comes from Cryptocephalus primarius, assembly GCA_963576515.1. Lineage (NCBI taxonomy): Eukaryota > Metazoa > Arthropoda > Insecta > Coleoptera > Chrysomelidae > Cryptocephalus > Cryptocephalus primarius. Next base: position 6,457,800 of record OY754939.1, read on the forward strand.
ACGAGATATTGAAAATGTTTCTTTAAGGCCCAATTGTACAAAATAAAGTTTAATATTAAATAAGGCAGAAATGAAATAATAATCATAGTACTACTAAACTTGTGTGAAAAAACCTACGAATGTTTAGAAGAAATTTTGGACCATTTGGTCTATGCTTAGTGTATTGGTGATTCTTTCATTTGGGTTCTTTACAATTGTTCAAACTTCATTATTTGCTACAAGGCATACCTAATTAAAGGATCGGGGAAAAACAAATTGGATTTTGCAAAAGCTTCTCGATGGATCACTTTGAAATTTTTATTACATATTGTTTACCATAACAGCTTACTCCAAACCCAGAATTAAAGATATACAGTTATTTTTGAGAACAATATAATTAAAACTAATTGTTGAATTCATTTAACGTTTTATTAAGCAACAAATACGCCAAATAACGTTTACGACAACTAACGTTGAAAGATTTAAATAAATTCGCTAGATCAAGTATTTTTGCCCTTAATTGTCCATTAATAAAAAAAAAAAAAATACAAAAAATGTTTGTCTTACATCATACGACTTTTGTTCCTCTACACCTAAAGCACCAAAAAACCGGTTAGGTCACAGGAACAATTTCCTGAAAATTTTAATTTCCTTCATCTATTTGCAGTATGCTTCAGGCAAGTTTCATTGAAATCATTTCAGGTGGCTTTGTATATATTAAATTTCTCAGTTATTGTAATGTACAGTTGTAATGTCTAAATGAAGTGACAATCTGTCAGATTAAATTACGAGATTTTTACTTTTCTAATACCGTTTAGAACTGCATAGGAATTCCATCGGTTTATTAATCACTACCTCTAGTTCCTTAAATGTTTTAAAGTTAATATACGTGTCAGAGCTTAAGCTTCTTAGATACCAAAAACTGGAGACGATTGCCTGCGAATATTGCAGATATACGAAAAAGTGAAAACTTTTCTTTACACTAAATCAATTCTCATCAATCCCATAAACAACTTAAAACTTGCTTATTGCTCAAGACAATAAAAGAAAAGGATAAAAGTTAGAATTCATTAACTATCATGAGTATATCATAGATGTAATTTTTTATAAACATAGCATATTTAGCGTATAAACTATATGCCACCCGATATTTGTATTTATTTAATCAACAAGTTTTATTAACTGAAATTTAGTAATCCATCGAAATAGAAACCAAGCAATACCAAATTTTCCATTAATTAACCAATAAATGACAATAGGGATAACTTTCAACACCAATATCATATCCTGTTAATTAGATTATAGTGACAAATATTGATATAACAACGTCATATTCGGAGAATTTAAAATCCATGTATTATAAACACTGTATGAAATTTGATGTAATATTGAGATTAAAAGGTTATTACAAAAAGCTACTACTACTCTAAGGAGTAAAATAGAGGTTCTCAGGTTTTATACAACGCCCAAGACAGTCTATAGTAAACTTACACTTTGTTTTACAGTAATTATCTCAGTTTGTATTGGATGATTAAAAGTTTTCAAAATTCGTGTCAAATTTCCTTAGGTTTAGTAATTTAATAGTGCAACTACCAACATATCTCGACTAAGTAACTATAAACTAACCTGATGCGATTTTTTTGCGTCGTCCTCATTCTATACGCTAATTGAACTCCAATCGACAGGAAGTAGTTACATATTTCACCACTTAGCGCTAATTTTAAATTTAACTCGCACAGAAACATTTTGAAACAGTTAATTTTTTTTTAAATCTGACTTGAATCTGCTTGAAGTCGCGTGGGTGTATTTTTAAGTCTACTTTTTATAGGGACTGTTTACGTAAAAGAAACCTAGTCTGTTTGAGTGTTATTTCCAGATAACCATTTTATTTATTTTATTACTTCGAAATGAGTGATGGATGCTAATAAGAGATAGTTTAATGACACATATTACAAACAAGGCAAACAAACAGTTCACACATTTACTGACGAATTAATTGAATTAACAATAGCTTGGGGAGGCGAGGCGAAGGTTTGCTGTAATAGCGACTTTACTAGCCGTAAGGTATTGCATGTGATAAAAATGTTCGGTGTACTTCGAAATAATCTAAAATTAGTTCCAAACATTCTGTACTATAAATAAGGATGAAGCTGAATCATTCATCGTACGATTTACATTGTTATCAAACTGGCAATTATCCGTTCGGCCATTACGAAGAATGACGAAATGGATTTAATGATTAATGGTTAGTTGGTGTCTATTAAATATATAAATATATAATATCCGAAATACGAAACATAACAAAATTTTTCTTCAAATATTCCAATAATTTGTAGAAACAATTTAAAGTAGGTTTAAATACCCAATTTAAATAATTAAATACATAATTAATGAAATACCTGTTAAACGTAAATCTGGACCAGGTTGATGACCTTCCCATACAGAGTGTTTAATCCACGTAATAACTCTGTCGGCATTTTGTATAGTTTGTTATCAGTAACTTAATAAACAATCGAGGTGGAATAAAAAATTACAGCATAAAATGAACGGTCAAATATTGCCGAAAGCATTTGCGTTTTCTAATCTACTTTAGGTAGCGCGGAAAGAAAGAAGCATAGCACATTAGGTGTATAATGAGCTTACATTGTTTATTAACTCTAATTGTGAAAGTCGTTACGTTGAAACAATGTTAAAGTGCGCGATGAATTGTAATTCGCCGTAAATTTATAAAAACAATTTAGTTCCATACGGTAGCAGCTGTAAGTTGCAGAGGCGGAAAACAAGTAAAACAACTTTCATACTGTTTAAAAACCGTTATGTACGGAACTCGACGAATCGCAATAGTACTATTTAGTATTGTTAAAAAAGGTTCTTAGTATTGTTTAAGTTGCGTAAATTATGTAAAACGTCATCCACACTCTGCGGGATATGAACTCCGACACTCGAGGGGAAGTAAAGAAAGAAAAGCCATTCTTTAAACAATATATGTTATGTTGTGGTTTACTCGGCATTAAAAGAAAAAATGTAAGTTATGTATCGGTGAGGATATACTTCAAGTACAATATTTCTAGAGGTTTCCATGGCATGCAACTGATTTTAAACCAGGTAGTGTTCTTACGTAGTGTCGAGTGGAAATAAAGAAAAGAAAGTCGTTCTTTAAGTAACTTACGTTATGTGTGAAGGTGTACCGTCATTACAAAACGAAATAAATTTTAAATTAGTACGGTACTTAAACTTTTCTACTTTTAAAATCATCCGCGAGGTTGTTTAATTGAGAACCTTGGCGCGATTTCACTCGGGACGATAAAACGTTTCAGTACCACCTATTTGTCATGTCGGAGCTGTTAAATCATGCACCATAAAACATGGCACGTTTCATCTTTTGACTCGTTTAAGGACACTAAAATCAGCTCGCGATAAAGCGACAGAACAATTCACTTTTCGGTTTTCCCTTCGTTTCATCGCTGGTTAATCCAGAACTAAATTCTCATGTCGTCAAAACTGCTCCTTATGATATCACGGTAATTAAGAAGGAACTAGCAATCACCTGGATGATCGTTCGAGGTTCAACATGATCTCATAGTTTAATAGGGGTCTGGCTAATACTTATTACAACCGCGTAATGAGTACTTTCCGGATTTTTCCTTCACGATCGCTCAGTCATTTTTAAAAACGGCATTTCTCGTTTCGCGTAATGACGGTTTCTCTCACAAACCGATGGCCGTTGAGTAACACAATTAACAGCGGTAATAATAACTGAAATATTAACCATTTAAGTACATTACGTATTGCAGACGTGAATCATGATTTGTTCCTTTTCGGAACGCCTTGAACAAACGCTCGATGCGATTATTCTTAAGCAGAGACCGGCCATTGTTGCATTTCGTAGTGGTTATTCATTTCAATTAGTCGTTAGCGGACTCCCTCTTTGGGAACGTTTCGAATATCGTAATGTGGGATCGTAATGTCATTACGAAACGGAACGCAGAAAGAAAACACAACAAAGAATTAATAATACGGTTTGAATATTAAAAGTGGCTTCTTTGTTCACAGCTCACTTTAACGTCGTCGAGTTGTGAGGAGTTTGACATCCCTCTTATTCAAATATAGGGAGTTCCAAAATTAAACGCGCGTCCTTTAATGGGAGCATTTGTCTGATTACAATAAGACGAAACGGTATTACAGCAAATGATTCGTCGGCAAAGAACAAGCTGTAGAAATGATTCAAAAAACACGAATGTATTTGGAAATTTTGGGTAACTGAATAGGGTAAATTCTGAATATAAAACACGGTTGAACAAAGAGAAGAAAACTACAACCTTTTCGACTATTCACCTATTTTTCGAAAAAAATCCACCTGGCATTTTTACGTACAAGTTCAAAAATGAGAGGGACGGTTAATTCGAGTCTAGCTGGATGTCTTGTCCCATCAAACGAAATAATAAAAATGCCCAAAACGGTATTTATTTCAACAAACATGTGTCGGGTCTAACTTGGTCCAAGAAGGCTAAAAAATACCGAAAGCAATTTCCTTCAAATAAGGGCAGTTTTGACACTTTTATTTTCCTTGGTGGGACACAGCTTTGAATTACACCTCAGTAATTAATACGATTCTAATTATAGTTAATCACCCTTAAATTACAATTTAGTTAATTATAATTAATTGAAAGTATTTATTACAAATATGGCCACGATGCCGCGAGTCGGCCCTATCTCGGCTTGGCCCTCGCAGAGACTAAATTTTTCCATTCTCAGTTCGGTCTCGAAGAGAGTAAAAAATTGCCATCGTCTCGGTCCCGCAATACTCTCATCATCATGCCATGAAAACTATTGAAATCCATAATAAAAATAAAATAATCCTAAAAAAAAAGAATAATCGAAAAATTGTACGTGGCTTCATAGAAAGTAGGACTAAACATCAACATGGCGAAAACCGAAATTATGTCAAATCTTGTCCTTGGCTGATGTGTTTACGATGGTGGAGAAATGGTAAAAGGAACTGCTACTTACAATAAATAATCATACATAACCATCTTGGGCATGAGACTGGTATCAGCAGATACAATCGAACCTGCGAACTTCTCGTAGACGACTGACGTGGGCAATGTTTGAAAACATTCGAGCCCTTAAATCAACTTTCCTAATTTATTTGAGGAAAAATTTTTTTAACCTGCTGACCTATAGTGGCGCAACGTTAAAGTGACCGAACAAACTATAAATAAAATTAGAACGGGTCAGTATGCAATTGAGTCTATGCTGGGATTGACTTTAAGAGGCCCATAACCAAACACTGAAATCTGTAAGCGAACTAGAGTCCAGGATGCCATATAAACAATGACGTCTCCGTCGCGTCTGGGATTTTCCCTATGTATCGTGAAGTCCTAACCCCAAATTTGAACTGACACGATAGTACTCAAACAAGCAAGTAATTGAGATACCACTTGAGATATTGTGATAAAAGAAAACTACATTGTAAACAGATTAACATCTTAAAACTTAGAAGCTCTCTTCGCATTTTTTCAAGTTCCCAATCTGAGTTGTTTCGAATGAGTTGCTCGAGCTCGAATACAAAATTGTTCGAGATATCCTGACATCAGTAGGGCGTTAGAAAAATGAGAACATTGAAATACTTCTCCGGCTCTTCACATCTTTTGTCAACCGTCTATTTGACAACTTAAAAATTTTCAAAATTGAATAGACAGTTCATGATATAAGTGGGTTGAACTATCCGCTCCTTTTAGAGATAACCCGAAAATTATATCGTTAGAAAAAGAAACAAGACATAATCGTCATCTCATAGGAAGTAAATTGTGACAATTTTACAATAGTTTACAGTATTGAGAGCGCGAGACACCATAGAACATCTGTTGTTAATAAGAGTATATGCACAAAAAACATCCCGACACAAAGAACAGCGTTAGGAACCATTTTCGAGAAATTCGCAAGAAACGAAAAAGGGCCATCAGGAAACATGAAGGATAAATGTTTCAATCGAGTTTCATCAAAAAAATTCGTGCATTATACAGTCTCGGGAAAAAGGCAATGTTTTACATTTGATTTTGAATCAAAATCACAGACAAACAGACCACTTCCAAAAATGTTTCTTCGACTCAGGAACCGCTAAACATAATGTAACGTTAAAATCTTTTTTTTCAATTGTTCTGGTAATCATAAATACTTATCTCCCCTCATACCTGGCGGTACATACACGACAGGGTGCGTAAAAAAGATCGTTAGAAAAAGCAGAACTGTGGAATATCTACTTATTTCTCAACTGTAAATTTGTCAAAGAAATTCAAAATTGATCAAATAATACATAATACAAAAGGGCATTCCATCATCAGGGGTGGGCTATCAGCCCACCCCTATCAATCAGCTATTTCTTGAGACCTTCCGACATAAACATTATCGTTAAGTTATCCATTCACATAGTTTTCTTGCAGCCCCAGGACTGTACGTTCTGAACTAAAGATCTAAATTTTTTTGGGCCACACAGTATTTACTCGAGAATTTTAGCTGAAGAACTGAATTTTCACCACATATATAAACGTTTTATCACATTCAATCAAATGATCGGAATGTCTCTGTATTGAAAAATGATTTTAAAATAATAATGCCCGAAAAAAGCTAGCAACACTTCTTGTACTTTTATTACTTCAAGAGCCAAAAATAAATTCATAAACAAATAAACAAAAAAAAATTAGCTTCGTAAATTAATAATTTTAGTTTTTTCCCTATCAATTGTTGCAAGTTTTTCCAGGTAATAATAAAGTACAAACAATTTTTCATAGGCATTATTTTCGGCTCTATTTAAATGAGATTTACTTTTTATTTTCCAAAAGCAAAGCAACTGTTCATATGAATAAATAAATTCGGTAAATCTGAACTGCCGGCAAACTGCATGGATACCTTTAGAAATAGAAACCTTCTCTTTACGATTTTTATTTGTCAAACGTTAGTTTGACAGTATGAGATATGAACACTTATTCGACAGGTAGAATACAAGATGGCGAAAAACTATTTCTAGATGATCCAATGAAAAACTTGCCTTAAAAACAATCAGACATCAATTTAACAGTTAAAAATTCAAAACTGAGTACATAGTCAGTAATAGAAAGTGGTTTCAAATTATTGCATTCAGAGGGCAAAATACACCAAGTCGCACCTTCCCTGTTGCACCGTTCCTGCAGTTTACTAAAAAAACTTTTTCCAGAATCGAATTAGGATGCTATAAAATTTTAACGGTAACAAAAATCTTGGCAACAGAGACCGACTAGGGCAGCTGTCTCGACCAGTTGTTCATTTTACCGGACCAAGATCAAGATAAAGAATGATTTAATTCATCAATAGGCGTATTAACTTTTTGTATGTTCTAGATTGAGTCGAAGTAAGATGGAGAGCCCTACAATGAAATATCTGATGATACGATATATTACTCACACTATGTGTATATAGCTAGGTGGCATTGATTGAACTCGACAGCTAATTTTCAGTACATTGGTGTTTTGGAAATTTTTAGGAAAGTGGTATTCCACGAATTTTAACAAGTTATCAACACTATAATAAAAACGGACTTTTGCCATTATATATCTAGCGTACTATATTGAGTAGAAACTAAAAGTAGAATTATAACCGTGAATAAATTTGGTTCAGACTTAACTTTTTGACGCTACAGTTGCAGATCTAAAATTTATTAATCCTATAGTAAACTGCTAGTAAGGCGTGACTGGTATAATACATATTGATAAACAGCAAAGTGCGCCTAATCGCGCCGATTATTAATTAATTAAGTATATAAATTACAAAATTAGCAAGTAACTGCAGTGTAATTAAACAGCAATACCAAATTCCACGACGGCAGCATCTAAGTAACTATGCAAATTTCACGAGATAATAAAAGAGACACATATAATTACAACCGATAACAGCTCCACGTAAGATTCCATTCCACTCACAGAATGTAACTTCTCTCAGGTTTAAACCAAGGTTACACTTAGTATTCCCAGTAGTTTTGTAGCATATCAAAAATTTTTATTATGTCTGCTCTGCCTGATTTATATGCCGCTGCTTTACTTGTTGCTCGCTTTCTTGTCCTACGAGTTTCAGTTAGTTTCAACTCGTATATCTGAAAGAAAAACTACACCAAACGGCCATTGTGCTCGTCTTTAGTAAAGTTCTGAGCTTGGGATGTCCTTTGTGTAAAGATATTATTTTCAGATGAACTTTGTGATTATGGCGATTCCTTATTTTTCCAAGCCGTTGGGGAAATCTTAATGAGCCTTCTTTGTATCCCGTGCACATTAACTGGTTAAATTGGTTAAAAAGTTAAGAATAGTGATTAACTGTCAGAAACACTGAATTTCGTAATGCCATTGATCTTCATTAACTAGGGACGTTTTAGTGATTTGTAATTGAGTTTGTGGTGGCTAAATAGACGTTAAAGTTAATGAGTATGTGAGGTCCGAATGCAGTTACAAGGTGGTCGTTCTAGACGATTTAAGAAAGCTCACAATCGCAAGAAGCAGGGATTAAGAGCAATTATTTTTTTTTAATGGTTACTATTCATTTCTAATTACGATTTTATATGTTACATTTTTAAAATAAAATATCTGTTTAAATATACGTTGGTGGATATTATCTTTGGTATTATAGAGCGCATTTGACTTAGATTTCCATTTTCTCCTGTTTAGTTGTACCTGTTCATTTACAGCTGGTAACTGGGTATATGTGAATTAATTTAATTAATAATTCATGAAGGTGTTCCTGTATCTTTATGGTGTTTTTATTACTCGATTTTAATGTATTACATCCATATGCGTAATTTAGACTTAGTTTATTTCCACGACTCCCTTAAGTGCAGTAATCGATATTCGTAATGTTCTTCTCGTGTTCTCATCCGGATATGATAAGTGAAGCAATGCAGAACAAACATATTGTGTTGATCGAAGTTCGCTATGAATCGTGCCAAATGGGCGAAACCGATCTGATCTACAGAATGTCGTACAAGTTCAATACCTCCGTGGATAAACCTTAGGGTGTCCAGTTAGTAGATTTTAACTGGTCCCAATGTAATAATTATTTGTTCGCGTTCCGCTTCGACATTAATTCCGAACGTGGAAAGTGATCAACAGTTACGACTTAGGTTCGCCGGAAAGCTTCTGGACTGGCCTGAATAAAATTTTTAGTAGATTTATGGGGCGCAGGGGCGAAAGGGAGGAAAGGAGAATATTCTCTTTTAACCCTTCGTTAGTGTAGTAAAAAGGCGGAGCGTAAATAAGGAATGCGTCAGTTGTTGAAAAAAACCGCAGGGATGCGCCATTTCTCATCACGAATCTGACATATTTTTTTATTAAAAAGTCGCCTCAAGAAGTTTGAACGAACGTATTTTTTAACGGTATACGAATAAAAATGTTCCAAAATTAGTTAAATGGTGTATGAAATTTATTTACTAAAAATATTAAATTGTTTTTGGTTTTTTTTTGTTTAATTACACATCGCACTTTTCCAAATTAGTGCTAATACAATTGGAAAAAATCAAAAACAATAAACGTTTGAAGTAAGTCTAATGATTCGGTTTTATTTTCTATAAAAAATTATATTTACTTAAACAACAAAAAACTAATAAACAACTGTCCTGTATCACAGTAAATCGAGTCTGGGAACGCTTGTATTTTTGTTTATATGAATTTGTTTATAAAATTTGCATATCCAAAACTGGTGTTGACCTCTCACAGCTTTGAAAACGTACCTTATCACAATTGTTTTGATGTGGGTGATAATTAAAATGCCAATAAATGTATCTTAAGAACCGTACAGTTAACTATTGAACAATAAAATTTACAATTTTAGATTAAGATAACAATTATGGAAATATTATCGTTTTCCAATTGTACCAAATAATAGGATTTTACAATAGAGCGTTTTCTTAAACCTCCAATCATCCTCAAGAGTCCATCAACCTTTTTAGTTTGACTGAAATATGTTTTGTTTCAACTCGACCAAAATTTGACACTTAAAACTCTTCCAACCCTTCAATTTTAACTCTGAAGTGATAATAGAACACTCTAAATTACTCTAAAATAATAAAATTACAAATAAAAATACTTGGTTAACTTGTAAGTTTTTAGAGTTGATGGTAAGCAATGTAGCGCTGATACCACTACCCTCCTGAAGATGCCCACCACAGAAGTGGACGAAACGTGAATAATCTGATTCGACCACGGTCTAACAGTCCGGAATTCATCGCTACTTCTGATTAAATTGTTCAAACTGAGTCCACATCTTTCAATTTCTGATTACACTACGAAGAGCGACTGTAAACAAAGAAATAATACGCCCTTATTTGGTTAAATTGTTGGTTCTTTTTGGGTGGGTCAGTGACAGCGGAGAGGGAAGCTATCAACTTTTACCGTTTAACAATTTTAATTTACATCTACACACTAGTTTCTATATCACTGGAAGTAATTAAGGAACATAATATATATTTTTTAATGTGTGGTAACTCCTCGTGTAGATTAGAAATATGCAATTAGTTTGTTTTAAAATTATAGAATAAACTAAGTAATTTGTTCAAACATTTTAACTTTAATAGTTATTTTGCATAATATTAATTTTTTTATTGTTATGATACACAAATGTTGAAAAGTGATAATATTTAAAAAATATGAATTATAGCTATAAATCCTTTGACGCTTTGATGGTTTCCAATCCTCACTCTCTTCTGAATTCGACATTATTGTTTCGTTAAAATGTTGTAACAACAATTTAAGTTGAAAATCTTGTATTCATGCTGCCAAAAATTCCTTCGGTAGGTGGCAAGTTTTGCAATTTATATTTTGATTTTAATGTATACTTTTTGAATTGTATATACCACAAGTCATGTAATTCAGTATCATTTTTCCCAAATTATAAATGCATTTTTATCGGAAACTGCAGAGTACATATTTGAAAACATTGTGAAGGAATTATCTGCTAAAATATCTGGTTGTGAATTTTATTTTTCGTAAAATGCGTCGATACATTTTTTTAAATCCATCCACTGGTAAAGATAGGTTAGTGGTAGTTAGATGGTTAGTAGAAGTCTCCTAAAGAATGTTCTGGTGAATTTTTGAAAAAAGCCTAAATCGGTTCCAAAGGGTCACAGGACAATTTTTCTAAAACTTGGTTAAAAATGTCAACTATTCAAATAAAAAAAAAGAGTTTGTCTGCTCAAATATTTATTTTTAGTAATATAATTCTTCTTCTTCAATTCTGTGTATTCAGAATTTCAATATTGTAAGAAAATATTAAATGAATCCCTTTAAATTTTCACCTATTTAGTACTATAGTTTTACTATAGTATTATAGTACTATAGTAGGAAATAGTTTTTTATCCTTTTCTTATTTATACTAGTAACAACAGAGAAATCTAATTTTGATGAGTTTTTTCTGATTTTCTAAGCAACAAGAATAACTGGCACCAAAGCTCAGTTTGAGGGTTTTAAAGTCCTGTATCGTTATTCAATTTGATTAACCGTTTTTAACTCATGGGCGATAAGTGTAAATATCAAGTTATTTTTACGTATATATATTTATAATTAAAAAAATGAAAAAGTGAAAATAATCTCGGGCATAATTCATATCCAATTTATAAATGTATTTATAATATAAATACACTTATTTAATCTAAAACACCTGTCAGATATTGGTCGCACAGATTGTTTCGAAGTATGTGTTTATTTTACTGATTTCCCTGTGCTAACTTGTTGCTATCATTAAGTAGGACTGCATTCAGGCTTCTCCTAGAAGAATCAATAAGTCTCCAATCCTTGGATTTGATCTTGTGTACTATCATTAAACCATGTATATCCTTAGCGTCGGATGGATTACATCTCGTTAAACAGTATAATGCTTCCTCGAATTTACGGATTAACTGAATATCCATGTAGCCAAAAAGGTAATGAACCCGGTCATTATATATAATGTGGAACAAAATGTTTTAAACAAAAACCTACACAAAATCCCAAAAAACCTGCCGTGATGGAATTCTGTTGTTACTTTTCTGGTCCAAAAGTCTATATAAATCAATATTCATATATACCGGGTGTATTTCCCTGCAGACAAGGGTCTCACGCGTTCCTCTAAGCAGGTCCAAAGTATGCATAAAGATGGTCAAAAGAATAGCGGGTGTGAAGATCCGCACAGATAATCGTAGAATTGCGACGCCAGGATTTCCCGCAATCGGACGGGTTTCCAGAAGCGACGGTTTTCCATCTTACGTCCGAATTAACCTGACGTCACGATTTGGTAATGGGGAAGAGAAGGGAAGACATTACGTACATAGACGTACTGCAAGCGAACCATTACGTGGCGTGAAAATGTTACTTCTTCCAAAAAACCGGGACGGGATCGAAACGCATTAAAGAAATCACTTTCAGAAGAGGAGAGAATGTAAACGACCTTGTTATCTCTAATCGACATATTGAATCGCGTTTCACACAAACACACACACAAAGAAAAGGCAACCGCCGGTAGAGCTCTTGCTTACGCATTTTACGCAACCTGAGGAGAACAAGTAGCGATTGATAGGGTTGCGCAAAGAAAGTTAAAAGCGCAACCACCGCAACTGGAATTGGAAAATGCGCATTTTTCTATTAAAATAAGTAGATGAGAGCGAGTACGATAATTACCTTTCGAAACGAGTTAATCCTTTCGACTCGATAAGTTAATAATCCAGTTTTGACATCTCACAAACTTTCGTTTATTTTGTTGAATTTTTTATTTGTTCGGTACACTGCGCGACGCGCACCAAAGCCGCGGGAGGCAAGTCCAAATGTCAGCGTGCGTGGGACGGCGGACGGTCCAACGAAGACATCGAGAGTGCCTGACGACGGCGGTGCGGACGTCGAAACGTCGAGGGCTCGAGACGCGTCCTGAGCACACTTTCTCGCACGCAACGTACGCAGGGACCCGTGCGGTACTATCGTCCGTTTTATGCGCTCAAACGTCCCTCCGTATACTCAGCGAGCGAGTGAGTGAGAGAGAGAGAGGAAGATAGCGAGCTTTCGGGGCGGCGGAACGAAGTTTCGATACGAGCTGCCCGGCGGACTGATCGAAACTGCTTTCCGTCCGAAAAGACGACCGTGCGGTGTGCGGCGGAAAGTAAGTTCGAGCGGCGTTCCCGTCGGCACGTGGATACCGACTCAAGGCTCTCGCTACGGGCGAATCAATCCTTTACTCCCTCTCTGGCCGTCTCTCTCTCGCTCGCAAGCTCTCGACGTTATTAAGTGTATTTGAGTGAGATTTTCGGACAGATTATTGTGTTTGAGATAAAGTTTATTTGTATTAGGGAACGCCTGTAAAGTTACCTGTTTTTGTTCTGAGGGCTAATTGATTTCGGAATAGATGAAGTTACGCATAAACACACACACATGCACAATGAGATTGGTCGGGAGGGGGGAGGGGGTTGGATAGATTTTTTTTCCTACGATGGCTGCTGATGGTGCTTTTTGCATTTCGGATTGCTGCGACAGGAGTATTTTGTTTCTCGAACGTCTATGATTAACATTAAAAAAAACGAATCACATCAATAGTGATTTTTTGTTATTAAAACTAGTTTGATTAATAAATAAGTTTGGGCCCCGATGACTCTAAAAAGGCTTAACCCCCATCAGGCGCGCAAGTTGTCACAACATATTTAGTCTCGGTGCATTTGAGAGATACTTACAACAAATTGGTTCTTTTTCGCATTTTAAAATTTGTGCGTCTATATAAATGTGTATTTGGGGTACGATAAAACATTTAACAAGCCAAATGTTATGTATAACTCAGTGGCGATCTGTCAGTGTCAGGCTATGTCTCACCATGACGAAATTGCATGTTTGACGTGATAATAAACCATAGGCGTTACATAACTTATCAAAGTGTAATATACAAATTCAATGGTATCATGAATTATTGCACACAGATTTAATACGAACAATTTATGAGTATATATGTTGTGTAGGTATATAATTATCTTTAATAGTAGGTTCTTAGTTGTGGTAGAAAAAAAACAATCTTCGCTTTTTATATTTCCCTATTTATAAATATTCTGTCATCGAATTCAATTCTTGTACGTGATGCTTTAATTTTATGACATTATTAAGTAAGGTCTAGCCAGTGTTGATTGGTCCAGTTGAAAACAGAAGCAATAAAATTTAATAGCCTTGTTACCGACACACAAAGACCAACAAACCGATCCATAGGCGTGCCATATTTAAAGAAATATAAAAGAATGTTACTCACTTTGTCAACGAAATTTTATGACAAAATCCCAAACTAGTACCTTATTTGTTTCTGTAGCATTATTTGTATTGTGTCTATATCATTTCGTCCTTTTTAGGCCAAAAAGCCATTTTAAAATAATAATAATTGCAATTGCATGCATACTCCACCGAACTCTAGTGACGACTGAAAGTGAGCACGTGCTCGGCGCTCAGATTTAATGGCTGTAGTGGACCTGCTCTAATTGTCGATACTAATAGGCATTTCATATATAGGCATGTATTGTAGCGACTAACATTTCTCCGCGCCAAATATACGGGGGAAGGTAAAACGGTAGGTTTCATGAATACTCTGCTTTTGTATGGGTAAAAATGTATTTTTTAAATGCACCCGGTATAAAATCGGTAATTTTTTTGTTTTTTAACTGGACCTTAAATAAACCCACCACTTTCCACCTGCTTCCCGGAATCGCGGGAATGAATTAACAAAAGGCATTGGGAGCGAATTAGGTTGCAACTTCAGCGATTATTAGAACGAGGGAAGGAACTCATGTGTCCCGGCTCAAGATAATCGCTACCTTAAAGCTAAATAATCATGTCATAAGCTAGTTAAGTGCCTTCGTGAATAATAGATACATACGTTCTTATGGAGAAAAATGACGCAAAAGGTGGTTGTACCTTCATTCTGTTGAATAAATTTTGCCAATACTAATTCATCAATGGAAGGAATCCGGGGATTGTTTAAAACGATTACACTGATGGACGGGTAGGAACTATAAAAGTGAGAAGAAAGACGAATTTTATTTAAAACGTTTGTGACTTTTGAGCAGTGTTTATGAAAAATGGCATCGGTTTCACACTTCACACCATTTAAGCCCAATACAAATGTAGCATACCCTTTAAGGGAAAACCTTCATCAAAAAGAAAATTGTTCATCAAAAACCTTCGAGTTTCGTTCGTGAGATAGTTTCTACAAGTTCCAATATGACGCGAGTTAGTATATGCAATATTAGTGCACCAAAACGGACTGCAAGAAGGATTCCACTAGCAATCGATGACCATTAGTTATTTGGACGAAACATTACTGAATGAAGGACATACTTTATAAATGCAATGGGTAGACACTAATATTAAAACTTCCTTACAAGTAGTAATGGAAGGATGTTCCAGTGGCCTCACTGCACCGATCTGGAAAGGACGTGGGCTGATTATCACCCATACTGGAAATGAAAATGGTTTGGTAAATTCTGGTTTGCTGAAATTGGCCTCGAATTCAACAAAAAATTAACGCAAGGAAATGAATTCGGATGTTATTGAAAAATATTTTAAACAAATGTTAGAACTGCTGCTAGAAAATATTGTTATTGTAGTGAATAACATATTAGTTACCATTTTAGACTTGAGGAATCACTGCCAACATCATCGTGGAGAAAGCAACTATTATTGATTGGTTACAGCAGTAAGATCTCAATCACGATGATAACATGGTAAAGAAAGAATTGTTAGTTGTTGTGAGGCAACATAAAGCAAACTTCAAATATTACGTTGTTGACAAAATGGCTAAAGGAAAACGAAAAACTGTCCTACGATTCGGGCTCAAGTAAAAGGAAACGTTGCCAGAAACAACATAATTTTTAAACTGCAAGCTGTAATATTTGTGGAAATTTGGTCTTGCACAAATAAGTGACGTAGGTACTGAAATTCTATTTTTGTGATAGTGTTTGCATTCGAAAACTACGTTGTTAATTTTGATGTATTTTTTTTTTGAAAAAGTGAGAGTGCATATCTGTTTCAGGTGATAGCCGGCCAGTTATTGAGCGTGCCATTAATTTATCTACAAACTAAAAAATAGCAATAAAGTATTCCATTCGCATTGGCTGTACATTATTTGTTGCGAAGTACAGGGGTTGTATCTGTTGATTAGTAGGGGCAGAAAAGGATTGAGTAGGAACAAGGGGTGAAGTTCAGAAAATCACGGAAAGTTTGAGGGATGAGCTCACCGTAGTCAGAAAACAACAAATTAGGGACAAAACAAGCCGCTTGAATCATATCGATTTCTCATTACGTTTAGGAGATACAGGGCTGGTTATTCAAGTGTAATATTATGCTAGAATATCCACAGTTTCTCGAAAAGTCCTGGAGCAACAAAGTTAATTCTGCCGTCTCATATCAGCAACAAATTCGCAACAAAATATGGGGTAGGTCCGATAGAAGAACTCCTAAAAAATGGGCGAAGATGATAAAAAAGGTTTTTAAAATATGGGTACAGTTCTGTGAAAACTGTATGTGTTGCAGTGTTTATTATTGGTATTATTATTGTTTTATGGGATAATTTACATGTGCACATTCTCCCAAACGAGATACATAATTAAACCTGAAGAAAGGGGACAACACTCTGCTCAGGAGCCATGATTAACTAAATAAAAATATAACAAATTAATATCTTGTGAATAACTGTGACATCTTATTCTACTTTGTTAGTGCACAACTCAATATTTTTTTTCAATGGCATTATTATAATATTACATTTGCATATCAACTTACCATCCATTTTTATAGACTTACATACTGTACTTCCTCTTGTACTTTGATAAATTCTGACAACTTTTTATTGCTTCTTTTATTAGATATTTATTTCGGAAAAGACTAAAATACTTAATTGCAGAGTAAATAAATTTCTTCTTAGTTAATGCTTTTTATATTTTGGTAATTGAATTGATTTACTCCCAGTAATACTAGTTGACGTTGCAAATAAATAAGGTGGCTTATATATATATATATATATATATATATATATATATATATATATATATATATATATATATATATATATATATATATATATAATAGCTTTAATTTAATGCGACATCATCATATTTGAATTTATTTGATATAATGTGATAGATTATTAGAAGAGTGATTATTTTTAGTAATCTTTTGAATTTTGACTACAACTTTTCTAAGATTATTAATTTGGATTTATATCCCCATATTAATAGTCCATAATTCAATATACTATATACACAAGCAGAATAATTCGTATTCGGAACTTTACCTGAGAGATATTTAAATATATGCAATGTATATATAAAATATTTACTTCTATTTAAAATACTTTTATTATGTAAATCCCATGTTAGATTACAATCAAAATATTTACCAACGTATTACCAGTAAAACCAGTTATTTAAACATGATAAGCATGCATCCATATTTCGTTCAGCATTCATCCAATTCCTGTTATACCACCTGCAAATGAAAAAAACAGAATATATTTTGAACATGGCATCAATGTAAATAATAAAGAGTAACGTTCTTAAAACAGAACCTCGCTGTACACCAACTTTTACTTCAACTTACAGCAACTTTTCATTATTTTTAACAATTTTTTCCTATCACCTCTAACAACAGCATGTTTAAATTTATGTATAAATTTTTTGCGCTCTATTATTATTTATTTCATCACAAAATATACTAAAAACTTAACAAAAAAAACCGTAAGTGCTTCTATAATTTAGAAATGCATATTAGTTTTTATTTACTCTTTTATGTAGAATTAAAAATGTGTATACTATATTCAATGTAACACTATTGCAATGTTCCAAATAAGCGATATGGATATAAAATTCTAACATTAATCATTTTCTCTGTTTTGAAGTTTAATACTATTTTTGCTTTTTTTAAAACACTATGCCAGATTCCAGTAGAAATACACACAAAACTTTTTAGTAATGGGCTGAGTAGTTTTATAATTTATGAGTGAATGTCATTAGTACCTTCCTTCTGTCTATTCAATCTAATAATTATCTATTTAATTTTAGAAATATGTACAGGAGTAGAGAAAATATATTTACCATTTCGTTTCAATTTTTTGTTACTTCGATTCCGTTGAGCAGCAACTGAATGATTATCTTGTTGGAGTTCATATGCCACATTAATATGTTGAAATTATCAGCAATTTCTTTTGAGTGAGTATTTTTTTCATTTTTAATTTCCATTTACTTGTATTATCAATGCATGATCCCAGCATAAGTTCGTCTAATTATAATCCTGACCATAAATATATTCATTAATATATCAATATTGAACTTAATGGCTTACGTGAGGTCACATATGATGTGTGTGTTTTTGCATATCAGTGAGTTTTTTTCATTGCACTAATTAATTTAATTCATTGCTATAAAGGACAGAATTTTAATAATTTGTAGTGAATTTTGCTAAACAGTTTATAACTTTAAGCGTTTAAAATCCATGATTTCAACTTCATGCCCTAATATACTATTTAATATTAAATAATGTATAATATTTTCGAACATCAAATTTCTAAAATTGCATTCTATAACTTAATATAGTATATGTAATGTATGAATTTACCAAACTACCTGTATCACATACTAATGCACATGTCTATATATACATATACATGCATATACATACAAAACGTTATGAAAAAATGTTGGTGTTCGTCTTCATAGCAAAACACCTGTAATCTAACTTCGTTCACAAGCTCATCGATAAGATGGCATGAAATAAAAGTCGACATGTTTCAGGATTATACCTGAAAGCGGAATATTTCCAAATTATGAATTTGTTGTGTACTGAATTCTCCCACAAAATGTATAAACAGGACTCATAAAACTTTAAAAGTTTTGTTGTATTTTGCTTTTCCAAAATTCATAATCACGAAAAACTTAAACGCAATAATTATAAAGATGGTTTATACACTGTATTAGTTGCCTAAGTAATGGGTAATACTTTTGGTAAAATTTATATTGCAGAAATTTCCTAATTTATAATTTTTCCAGTCATTCCAGTTTTCCAGGATTCCGAAACGATCCAAAGCGATTTGTTAGATACGATTTGTTTTGTGGTTCTCAAAGAAATTTATCATGGAATTGTAAAAGTGGATATGTTGTGTCTTGGCAAGTAGACGAAACAAGAGATATTACACGTAAAGCCCAGTCGATACTTTTTAGATGTGCTCGATAGGGTGTTGTCGGATGATTTGTCTTTGCTGAATTTTACGATATTAGTGACGAACTGACGAACAGCAGAAGATCTTTTCAAATTATTGACTTTAACTTGTGGTAAATACCGATTAGAAAAAAATTAATCGCTCAAACAATGATGCTGCTGTTATATCAGGTCATCTAAATGGCATGAAGAAGCAAATTAAATCTTTAGCTTCTATGGCGCCTTTTACACATTACTTCGCTCACTATTTAAGTTTAGTTTTGGGTGATCCGCTAAGTCTATTAAAGTATTTTTTTCAAGTATTTCTCTATTTTTCACATTTCTTATCAAAACTCTTAAACGTACGGGAAAACGTTGACCTGCAACAGCACTCACTCAGCATTTTTTAACAATAAACGAAAATTAGTTCATGTTTTCGAAGAAGTTAGAAACAATTCTTGCTTCGATGGCGTACCTATAAGAAAAGCAATTGGTTTAATAAATCAGTTAAGTGAGCCCACGTTTTCTTTATGCTTGAAATTTTGATTTAATTTTTAGGCAATCAGATGTATTTTTTTCTATGATTCAAAATACATGTATTGACATTGTTTATTGTAGATTTCGTTTACATGCGGTTACAAGATTTAAGGAATTTCGAACTAATCAAAGATATTTCAATCCTACCTTTAACAATATTCTCGAAGAAGAAACAGAAGCGAAAATGAAAAGACGGAAATTAAATACTTCTTCAATACTGCGGAACAAAAATACCGGAAAACTTGTTTCGAAATTGTTGACACTGTAGACAACTATTAAAAATTTTCTATTAACAATATGGTCCACTTTTGATACTATTGAGTTAAAAAACAAATTATCTGTTTTGTATAGTGATAAAACTTAGGAGGAACTAATAAAACTTATAGGAACTAGATGTTCCTAAAAGTCCGCTCGAAATGTTACAGTGCATTTTTGACTCAAATTAACAAAATTGCTTGTCTCAATTATATAAATTAATTCCCTTAATCGGCACTATACCAGCGACTTCAGCTTTCACCGAGCGTAGTTTTCCCGTGTTAGAACGCATTAAAACTTAGTCGGAATAAAATTATTGAAGATAGTTTAGGTATCATGTCAATTATTCCTATAGAGACAAATTTTGTGAAATTTCTTTTCAAAAACGAACGGTATCATGACTAATAAGTTGTGGATCATTTCGCGAATCTTGAAATCTAAATTTAGCTTGAAACTCTTGAAAGTCAATGCATTGACCTCCTCGCCTTAGCCCCAGATAGTTTGTGTTTCATATTGTTAGAATTGTTATTATTATTGTCTAACTGTATTTTTTTTTTTCGGGAAAACAATGCTTAACATATTGTCAAAGTTTTATTTTCTATCTTGTTAATGTTACGTGTTTGAGGGTTTTGTTTTAAGTTGTTTAACAAGAGTTTATTGTTTACTTTGCTTCTTTGGCCGAATTTATATATTCTTTCTATGAAACTCGAAGTTTTAGCACTACTTTTACTTACCTATCTTCTTCATACTTACCTACCTACTGACCATATCTCCGTGTCGTATCCTCTGTGGCAAGAAAAATGATGCATTTTTAAACAAGATATTAATAATGGAATATACATACTATTTACACGTTCTCGTGGTTCTTCCTGAGCAGTGATATGTGCTTAGTAATTTATCAAAAAAATTCTATTTTATATTCTATTTTATTGGCTCAACAGGGGTTTCCTTTTCTAGTTCCCACAATTTAACCTCATACGCAATAGATAAATATATCTTAACTAATCTAGATAGTCGAAATAATTTTAGTCTCACCATAAAACGTCATGAGCCGCCACTAATATAACTCTATTGAATATAACAATAATTATAACAAAAACGAAGCGTCATGTGGCATCGATGGCTAGTTTTATCAACGCACGTTTCGAAGAATGTAAAAGAAAAATCGTTACACGAGGAAAACAAGCCGTGAAGAGTGTGAGCTTCGTACACGCAATAATAGTAATGCCTCACCACACTTGGACTGCGCGCGCAGGTGATGGGCAATTAGCGTTTAAAAATTAACAGCCAAAATAGGTATTTGAGTTGACACGCTAGCTGTTTTCAGGTTTTTTTTTGTTTGATTAATCCAAATACATAATCAGAAGCACAAAATGTCTCGAACGAACCGAAATGAAACCTGAAATGAGTTTAAACATGAAATATGGTTGTTTTCGTTATTACACATTTTGTTATTACATGCTATTTATCATTAAATCCTTGTTTTTGGTTATTTCATCTTAAATTTGATGAACAATAGCCACACATTTTCTTTTCATTTTCTCACATTTGGAAATTAGGAAAATGAAGCCTCCCTTCTTCGTAACACCGTAATGTTGAACCATGTCTTTTCAAATGAATAATGGGTTCACTAAAATGCATAGGTCTGAAATCACAACAAACATTAATGTCAGAAAAACTAAGATTAATACATTTGATTCCAGATACTTTCTGCAGACCGGTAGTACTGATGAAGAGTCTTGAAAAAGACGATGATATAGTTGAGAACTATATAAAATGCAAAGAAAACAAGAACACATAAGTATACAGAAATAAGTATACAGTACACAGATGCAGGTTATGTATCTTAATCTGTGTCTGTCATGTCATAAATCGCGGAATACCGAGTTATGAACTGTCGACTCTCGAATTTTTACTTGTATTTTTCCGCCGATCGTTCCGACGACCTATTCGCTGAGAGCTCGTCTTCATAAGTGCCCACTTTAGTGCTTCTCTTTCTTATGTCGTGGGACGGACCTACCCTAGGGATTCTGTACATATATACTATTGGAAATAGAAATAAAACAAAAAATAAATCGAAAATTGTACTACAAATTGCAAATTTCCTTCAAGTTCCTAGATTAAATGTTAAAGCACTTTTGACAACTTAAACTTCTAGAAGAATCTGGAATTTTTATTCTAGATAGTAGTGTTTAACATAAAATTATTTAAAACGTCTTGTAGAATACAAAAACCTTGTAGATTCGATTTTGACGAAATTTTTGTGGTTTATGATTTCAAAAGAACTTATAGAACTTCTTTTCTATATGTTTAAAATTATAATGGAAAAGTTTTAGGAGCCCAGACACCTTCTAAAAAAGCCAATGGTGTATCTACCAGTGTGCTTACTACGAAAAGGGCCCAGGAATCCGGCAAAATATTTGAGCAAGCATTTAGATCAAATGTGATTCAAAACAGAATGGAAATAGTATTAGATTATTTCAGTTTTAATTAATTCATGAAATTCATGTTACGTTCAATAGATGTGTATACCGCAGGTTAAAAAAAATTAAAGGCAAAACATATACATGGTAATAGAAACATTAATTTAACTTAGGTTAAGGTTCTAAGTGCAATTATATTTTCCCCAATCAATTGAAGCGAAGTCTAAACATAGGTTTTCTGTTAAATGGGAATTTTTAATTGGTCATGTGTAATTTAGGGAAACATTGGAAACATTTGTGAGAGATTATATTTCAATGTTTTAAGTATTGGCACTGTAATATATTTAATAACGTTTGATTAGTAATAGGCAATAATATTTAAGTTTATTTAATACTGTAATAAAATTATAAATGCAAATTTACCGAGTAAATATTATGCGTTTTTATGCTCATTTTTATAGTTCCTTGGTGTATATTTTCTAGTCCCTGGTAATTATTATCTGATGTTAATAAAAATGCCTCCAATGAAAGTCAACAATTATAATAATTGGTGGCTGCCGATAATGCTTTTATAATGCTAATTGTGGCATTAGAAAACAAAGCTCTACTTAAGAATGATAATTCATTAGCTCAAAATTCTAAGAAAAAAACCTTTTATGAGAGGTAAACACTAGCCTTATTACTATTTCAACAAGTTGAAAAAATGTCTTGATGGATCACATTATTAATAATTACGTAATAATGGTTGTCTGATATCAACAAAAATGAATGTAGGAAGGAAATTTCAAAAGTATTTCCAGCTTTAAATGATCTTCTTATTGTGTGTTTTTTTTATGTTATTAGACCTGCCGGGAAAAGTAATACTGAATGATTATAAAATAATTGAACTAAATTGCGGAAACAATGTTTATTCTCTCATTTTAATTTCTGGTCTAGATCTGGTCCTAGATTGTACAATCAGTTTAGACAATTTGGCCAAAAACTACTTTGAGTTGAATTTCAAAATACTGAAGAAAAGAAAAATGGCAGTAGAAAGCATGTAATATTTAAATTACATTGCAATTAGTTGGAGCTGTAGCTATAACAAGATGTCAAACTCATTAAGGGAAAACACGAAAGAGTTACATATACAAATTGTATAATATTGTTACAAATGGTCTCATTTCCTCAAATAATACACTTGTAAGCTTTAATTAAAAAAAAGAGGTTCATAAAATACAAACAAATTACCTTTAGTGTCATTTTAGTGAAGTGGACAAGACCTCTTTTGGTGTACCAATGATTTCATGTATGAAGTACCTTATATTGATCAAAATGGCCTTTTCAACAATAAATTTCAATAATCATTATCTGCAAATGATGTTTCCGTTCGGATAACCTGTGCTCGATAGTACAATTTTCAGTTGACTTTTCAACAAATTAGCAAATAATCACCTATGAAGCATATAAATGATTTCATGTGTGGGAGCTTTGATATCTATCGGTAATAAGTACTGCTCGAAAGGAAATAAATTCCAGTATTTAGCATCTGGTGTTTTCCCGGTAAAATATATATATATATATATATATATACATTTTTTAATTATCGCAAGAAAATTTTTGTAATAACTTCTTCCAATAATCCAAATATTTACAACATTATTATCAAAATAATACCTATTATAAAAATGCTTTTTAAAAATATTAAAGCGTAAACTTTAAATTTTAGTCTGTCGTGTCGTTAGGACTCATATTATAAAACCTTATTTCACAAAGTCTACGAGTGTTAGTTACAGGTTTAAATTTTCATTAGAATTCGAAATATTTAAATTATTAATATTTAAATTTAATATATTTAATATAAAAATTTAAAATATTAAATTTATATTAAACGTTAGCTCTTAAGTACTTAAACGGCTAATTTATGCCGATTTTAAACACCGTTCAAGGCGGGCTGCATATTATAACCTAACAACTTTTTCAAATTACCCGTCAACTTGAGTTGTAGTTACGGTAAATTTATATAGTTTTTATACGCATTTAGAATTTTATAACTACTTATCAATAGTAATTTTGTTTCAATTCTCATTTAGAATCGTACAAACAAATTGGTACTTTATTCGTAGTTGAGAGAACGGAACATATTTTATCTGTTACAATAATTGAGCGCCTTTACTATTATTAGTTTCTACAGTTTGAAGTATTATAAAAGCAATTACTTAGGAGTGTTGAAAATAACATGTGCGTGTGTAAAATAAGTCTAGCGGAAAGTGAAATTTGTGTTACTTAAATCGAAATTAACTTCATAGAGTTACGTTCGCTTCATTGTCGATTACAATTTCTTAAAATTACAAAGCCTTCATTTGTTTTTTAAATTAATCGTTCCAAATCTAGCCGGTAATTACTAGTGCGTACGTAAACAGTTATTTTGACGTACAAAACGAGGACAGTTACTTTTGTTTCTCATTTAGGTAGATTTCAATTTAGACATTTCAGGAGACGCTTATTTCGTTATCTCAAAATCAAATCGCGTTAATTGTATACGTGGGTATGTTTTGAATTAACGAACAAGGCGATTATTCGGTAACTGTGGGTGTTAAATAACGAGAACGACGTCAGTTTATTTATGTGGGACTCTTTCTTTTTTTCATTTGTTTATGTAGATATATATTATTTTCACGGCAACTTTTGTTTCAACTAAGAGAACGAGGTGGTTAAGCAAGAATAAATTTGGATCGAACGGGAGCGATATGTATTAAACGGTTAATCCTATTGTTGTGTATCAGACTGTGAAGTACCTATTTGTTTTGCTGCTAATACCCGGCAAAACCCGGATAAAAGCACTTTAACATATGTTTGTAATATTTTGCATGTAACAGCTGCATAACAAGATGACACGGCCATGCAGTAACTTTAAACAAGTGTTGCCAATTAAGTTAACAATTACTCAACAATAGAAAAATCACAAGTTTGGATGTTTCTTGTGAAATCAAAAGTTGGGAACACTTTTCAAGCATACTGTGCAAATCATTCCTGTACATACTTATTGTTCAGTTATTAGCTATTAACGGTAATGTACTGCATAATATTAATCTTCATTATTACCGTGTGACTTGTCGATGCTTTATTAGGTAGTGTTAATACTGTAGTTATACGACTCCTTCCAACGTAACACATGAATTTATGTGACATTTAATGTTTTTAAGAAAAGGTTGGAAGTAGAATTTAAAATGAGGAAACGTTCTGATTGCGTTAATGTGTGATGATGAATGTGAAACTTTTGCAAGCAGCGGATTATTGTTACTAGAGCTCGGTAAACATGCACTAAAAAAGCGTCAAAATATGCAGGTCAATAACCATTTATTTGCCTCCATTTGCAGTTTTTCCATGTTTTTATCGTGACAGAAATCGATACCGTTTATTCGATGATATTGTCACAATGGTCAAATGCGACATAATTCAAATAGAAACGGGTCCGTTTTATTAGGTCAAATAGATTAAATATAAACAGACCCTACTAGCATTCCTCTTCGAGAATCACTTTGAGGACACGCAAATTTGTAAAATATGTCTGAACAGGCATGCCTGCAAGCGACACGAAAGCCACAACCTGATATCAAATCAAATCAAATTCAAATTCCCAAGCGGGGAGAGGAGTCGAGAGACGTTACTCTCTCTAACGTCTTCGAGGACGTTGTGACCATTTCACCCCCTGCCCGAAATTGGCATACCCTAAAGCGGAGTACTGTTAGTAAAAACCCTTTTAAAACTTCCTCTTGGTGATTTTCGGTTGGTGTAGCCTACAGTATAATCGTAGTATCTCAAAAAATAATATTTTTTTTTACTTTGGTACGTTGAAATATTCTACTCTCTATAGAGCATTCTAATTTTCTATATGATTCGGAAAAACTAGGTTTTTGTTATTTTTGTTAGAAACATCCGTAACTGCTTAATCTGTACCAGAAATTATTTATAAATATTTCAAGTCATACCTTAAACATATAATTGTAATCTTTTTAAAAATTTCATCAGTCGTTTTCAATTGCTATTATTCTCATAGGAACTTCTTACCTTCAATTTGCGTCTGTGTTATTCTAAAATTTTTTTCCACATTCATGTTACAAATCGACGAATAAATAAGACTAATTGTAAAATGGACAACTATCACCTGTGTTTATTTGTTGTTAAAAGTCCCAATCGCGTTTATCATCAGGCAAGGGAAATATTTATTGGAAATACAATTTGGGTTACCGAAAATGATACCGCGATAGAAATGACAAATAAAAAGTACAATGTATCATAATGGCAAAAACCCAAAATATGCAAAATTTAATCAAATGCAAGTTTACCTTTTTTCAACCCATAATTATTAAAATTAATGTATATAAAAATAACAATGTTTCGTTACTGTAAACGAAGCGACAAAACAATAAGAAATATTAGTAAGTAGATTTATGTTCAGGTTATTATCTAATGGTATTAAATTTCATTGTTTGTATTTGCCGATTGGTTTATTGTATCGAATTAAATAAAGGCAGCAAATCCTGTCTCATAAAGTTACCCGACTAGAAATTTGGCTAGGCAAACCCGAAAACGTATCGGGTCCCGATCAGGAAGTGGCCGGGCATGCTCGCCTAGGATTACCTGGCCAGATCCTGGTCAGGACCAGATCAGGTAATGGCGAGGCATGCCCGCCTAGGATTACCTGTCCAGATCCTGATCAGGGCCCGACTAGGCACTGGCGCGGCATGCCCGCATAGGATTACCTGGCCAAATCCTGATCAGGACCCGACCAGGCACTGGCGAGGCATGCCAAGGTAGGACTGACACTGGCGAGGCATGCCCGTCTAGCATTACCTGGCCAGATCCTGATCAGGACCCGACCAGGCAATAGCGAGGCATGCCCGCCTAGGATTACCTGGCCAGGACCCGATCAGGCACTGGCGAGGCATGCCCGCCTATGATTACCTGGCCAAATCCTCATCAGGACCAGACCAGGCACTGGCAAGGCAAGCCCGGCTAGCATTACCTGACCATATCCTGATCAGGACCCGACCAGGCACTGGCCAGGCATGCCCGCCCAATCTATCATTACACCCATTATTCATAATATACGTATTAAGAATGTGACAAAATTAAACACTGAGTGTAATTAAATGTGATTAAAGGTAATTAAAACTCTGTTACATTGTGTAAAAATCTAAGTAACAAAGTATATTTATAATTTTCTGATTTTTTCGAATTTTCTTAATTTCGCGCCGGAATAAAATAATATAAATTAATTTTGTTAATTATTTAGATCATTATCCAATATGCTCGAGAAGACAAAGGGAAAAATGTGTGATAACCGTGCAAGGCGAATTCGTGAACTTACTCACCAACGAGTTAGATTGTTCCTCGAGAGTCAAATTGAATTAGAGCGAAAAAATAGTGAATTTGGCATAACTACATATTTCAGTGTTAGTGGAGTAAACTCTTTGAATGACGATTACCGCGATAGTGACTAAGTAGTGCCGAAAAAGCAGTTGACGTAACATCATAGGACCTACGAATTTGTAAAATTATTTCTATCTTTAATATTTTACTTACGCAGTTGTTGACAAAAAAATTTCGCAGCGCTATTAATTGGACAATACCGACATTTATGATTAGCATAACGATTATTGCTTCCGGATTAACGCTTCAGGTAAAAGCGACCCTTCGTTCGTTATCTATTACTATTCCAACCAGTTTTTATTCAAGTCTTGTGATGTGAAGTTCGCCGGCGGTGGATGGTGCCGATGCATTGTATTTTCTACGACTGTGATGAGGTAATTCATTTACTAAAACGTGAATATTTGTTAGAAAATAATTATTTCTCAATTTACAGAAGACTCGTGACATTTCGAGGTCCCCACTGGATAAAAGCAAACAGGTGAGGGCTTTCTCTTCTACATTAAAAAATCCAAAAGATTAGAATGGGTGCATAAAAAAAATTGGTTTTTGTTGTATTTTAACTTTTTTTTTGCAATTTTTTGTATTTGTACTGTGTTTTTTAGTATATTATCACTTTATTATTTTATCCTGTTTATATCGTTTATATTTCATGTGTTTATATTTGTTTATTTTATTTATTTTATTTATTCATGTATTATTATTCTTTAATATGTTTGTGTTTGTACTGTCTCTTTTGTATTTCGATTTTTGGTGTATTTATTATATTGTGATATCAATAAAATATTGTATAATATAAATTAAGTTTTCTTGACGTGGACCCGGTCAGGTCTTCCTGACCAGGACCCGGCCGGGCATGCCCGTCTAGCACCCTATAACGCCGGCCCGATCGGGTCCTGGTCAGGATGACCTGACCGGGTCCACGTCAGGTCGTCCTGATCAGGACCCGACGGCACATCTGCGTTACAGTCCTTGCCGGGTGCTAGACGAGCAATCCCGGCCGGGTCCTGGTCGGGTACAGGAAATAATTTCTAGTCGGGTAAGACCGTATTGATTCTTACGTGATTTTTTCTCGTTTTGAGCGGCGACCAAATCCAAATTGTAGCAGAATGCTTAAGGCCCGCAGGTAAAGTAAATTGCAACTCCTCACATAATTTACTCAGTAAATTTTACTGTCATTTCCGTGAAGCGTTGTTATTATTATTAGTTTATTACTTTCTCAAGACATTGTTATCCAAAATATATATCATATACTGACTGTTCAGATTGTCAAATGTTAATAAAAGCGGTCCAAATAATGATTGAATTGCGGAACAAATAACCATGCGACGGTGTCAACAACTTTTAAAGCTCTCCTCTACCCGACTAGAAATTTGGCTAGGCAAACCCGAAAACGTATCGGGTCCCGATCAGGAAGTGGCCGGGCATGCTCGCCTAGGATTACCTGGCCAGATCCTGGTCAGGACCCGATCAGGTAATGGCGAGGCATGCCCGCCTAGGATTACCTGCCCAGATCCTGATCAGGGCCCGACTAGGCACTGGCGCGGCATGCCCGCCTAGGATTACCTGGCCAAATCCTGATCAGGACCCGACCAGGCACTGGCGAGGCATGCCAGGGTAGGACTGACACTGGCGAGGCATGCCCGTCTAGCATTACCTGGCCAGATCCTGATCAGGACCCGACCAGGCAATAGCGAGGCATGCCCGCCTAGGATTACCTGGCCAGGACCCGATCAGGCACTGGCGAGGCATGCCCGCCTATGATTACCTGGCCAAATCCTCATCAGGACCAGACCAGGCACTGGCAAGGCAAGCCCGGCTAGCATTACCTGACCATATCCTGATCAGGACCCGACTAGGCACTGTAGAGACATGCCCGCCTAGGATTACCTGGTCAGGACCCGATCAGGCACTGGCCAGGAATGCCCGCGCAATCTATCATTACACCCATTATTCATAATATACGTATTATGAATGTGACAAAATTAAACACTGAGTGTAATTAAATGTGATTAAAGGTAATTAAAACTCTGTTACATTGTGTAAAAATCTAAGTAACAAAATATATTTATAATTTTCTGATTTTTCGAATTTTCTTAATTTCGAAAATCATCAATTAAATAAATCTCCGAAGTATTAACGCCGGAATAAAATAATATAAATTAATTTTATTAATTATTTAGATCATTATCCAATATGCTCGAGAAGACAAAGGGAAAAATGTGTGATAACCGTGCAAGGCGAATTCGTGAACTTACTCACCAACGAGTTAGATTGTTCCTCGAGAGTCAAATTGAATTAGAGCGAAAAAATAGTGAATTTGGCATAACTACATATCTCAGTGTTAGTGGAGTAAATTCTTTGAATGACGATTACCGCGATAGTGACTAAGTAGCGCCGAAAAAGCAGTTGACGTAACATCATAGGAAGTACGAATTTGTAAAATTATTTCTATCTTTAATATTTCACTTACGCAGTTGTTGACAAAAAAATTTCGCAGCGCTATTAATTCGACAATACCGGCATTTATGATTAGCATAACGATTATTGCTTCCGGATTAACGCTTCAGGTAAAAGCGACCCTTCGTTCGTAACCTACTATTCCGATCAGTTTTTATTCAAGTCTTGTGATGTGAAGTTCGCCGACGGTGGATGGTGCCGATGCATTGTATTTTCTACGACTGTGATGAGGTAATTCATTTACTAAAACGTGAATATTTGTTAGAAAATAATTATTTCTCAATTTACAGAAGACTCTGACATTTCGAGGTCCCCACTGGATAAAAGCAAACAGGTGAGGGCTTTCTCTTCTACATTAAAAAATCCTAAAGATTAGAATGGGTAAAAAAAATTGGTTTTTGTTTTATTTTAACTTTTTTTTGCGATTCTTTGTATTTGTACTGTGTTTTTTAGTATATTATCACTTTATTATTTTATCCTGTATATATCGTTTATATTTCATGTGTTTATATTTGTTTATTTTATTTATTTTATTTATTCATGTATTATTATTCTTTAATATGTTTGTGTTTGTACCGTCTCTTTTGTATGTCGATTTTTGGTGTATTTATTATATTGTGATATCAATAAAATATTGTATAATATAAATTAAGTTTTCTTGACGTGGACCCGGTCAGGTCTTCCTGACCAGGACCCGGCCGGGATTGCACGTCTAGCGCCCTGTAAGGACTGTAACGCAGATGTCCCGTCGGGTCCTAATCAGGACGACCTGACGTGGACCCGGCCTGGTCCTCCCGATCAGGACCCGGCCGGGCATGCCCGTCTAGCACCCTATAACGCCGGCCCGATCGGGTCCTGGTCAGGATGACCTGACCGGGTCCACGCCAGGAATGCCCGGTCGTGTCCACGTCAAGTCGTCCTGATCAGGACCCGACGGCACATCTGCGTTACAGTCCTTGCCGGGTGCTATACCCTGTCAAAGAATCCGGCGAAGTAATAAACCGATTATTTCGTCGCTAACCAGAGGCGTTCTTAAAGAAATCAACGAATATTAATAAATGCATTAAAATTGTCCATGTAATGTTGAGTTTCCTTAAAACCGGTATAATTGTTTTATTAAAAGGTAGGTATTACATTTCCTACCGATGTACAAAAGTGGGTGCTGTCTAATCGAGGTGCAGATAAATACTAAAGTTCGGATTATGTGATTAACTATTCCAAGAAGGGACTAGACGGCTATTATTTTCTCGTTAATTCTAGGTAAGTTAAAGGAACTGATTGCGCTTAATGCTTGCATTAACATATCAGGTGGTTATGTGTATAAGATCGGCCCATTTATTCCATTTAAGCCTAAGACAGTAGTCAGTCAGCATTGCTTATAGACGTGTACGTGTGTGTGATTAGACAGACTTTGACAGTGACTTTCCTGTGTGTTCATAGTGGTATTTTTAAAGTACGGAGATACGTATTGGAGTATGGAGAATTTACCAGGACCATCGAAACGCCCAAAATTAGCGCCGTTCTCAGTTAATGAGAAAGTTCTAATTTTGAATGGTTTCGATTCCATCAAGAAACAAAATTTAGATGCGAGTGTGGATAAAACCGTGGAATTAACCGCTGCGATGCTGAGAGTTGGTAAGACATCAGTGTACAGGTTATTAAAAGAAAGAAAGAGTGGCCCTGTTCAACCGGAGAAAAAGTCTCCAGGACGTCCGAAAATTTCCTTAGACGAGGACTTTCCAAAAATGAGCCGATGTACATTATGGACGATTTTAAAGGATTTGAGATTTCGATGGAAGAAGCACAATAGAAAATCTGTATTGATGGAAAGAGATGACATCATTGTGTGGAGAAGAAGTTACCTGCGCCATATTCGAAGGAGTAGGCTAGAAATGAAAAAAATTTTCTATCTGGACGAAACTTGGATTAACGCAGGACATTCCGTGCCAAAATTTTGGCAAGATACCAGTGTAACTAATCGAAGGCGAGCTTTTCTAGAAGGTTGGTCCACCAGTTTAAAGCCTTCGTTGGGTAAAGGGCGACGGCTTATTATTACCCACATTGGAAGCGAGGATGGTTTCGTTGAAGGGGGAGAACTAATTTTTGATTCAACTAAGACAGGAGACTACCATGAAGAAATGACTGCGGACGTGTTTGAAGAATGGTTTGGTCAAATGATCGATCTAATTCCGAATGGTTCCGTAATAGTTATGGACAACGCTAGTTACCATTCCCGATTAGAAGAGAAATTACCAAATAGCTCTTGGCGAAAACAACGTATCGCAGAATGGTTATCCTCGAAAAAGATCGAATGTGCCGAAAACCTATTAAAAGTAGAACTCTTGCGTTTAGCCAATTCACGTAAAGGTGATTTTAAAAGGCACGTCGTCGATGGATTAGCCAAGGCGAAAGGAATAACAGTGGTTCGGCTTCCTCCGTACCACTGCGACCTGAATCCCATTGAGCTAATATGGGCACAAATAAAAGGGGACGTGGCGAGAACAAATACAACGTTCAAATTAGCAGATGTCAAAAATTTGCTTAAAGAAGCAATATGTAAAGTTTCCAAGGAAAATTGGCAAAAATGCATAAATCACGTTCTGAAAATAGAAGACCAAATGTTTCAGTTGGATAACATTTCGGAGTCGTTGATAGAACCAAGTATTATCAACCCAAATGATCATTCTTCTTCAGATTCCGATGTTTGGGAAGAATTCGACGATGGCAACGACGACTGAGGTTACCAAGGAGAAGGTGACGGCTGGGAAAAACTTTTCATAAACTGGCCCTTCTCAGGGCCGCAAAATTTCATAAATTAATGCACGACCATACATGTACTGAAGTGTTGTCTTTATTTCCCTCTCTATCTCGTTCAAGCGCGCGCCCACACACAAACACCCACACACACGCACGCACGCACGCACACACACACGCGCACGCACACGTAATTTTTTCAGTTATCGATTATTGCACATTTCGTCATTTTTCCCGACCGTACGCCAGTGAGTGGTTCTTCGCATGTGCCGAGGCGTACGAAATAGCCAATGGTCAGGGAGAAACACTCGTAATATAAAGAGATTACGGAAGGTATCGTGCAAAACATTAGAGAACTCGACACATTTAGTGGGTGCCACCTTGTATCGGTTTTGCATTTATAATGAGTTTTTATTACTTCGCCTCATTTTTAGACAGACAATAGACGAGCAATCCCGGCCGGGTCCTGGTCGGGTACAGGAAATAATTTCTAGTCGGGTATCAATGACCTTTGAAGGACCGTAACTTCCCTTTAAAATTATAGAGCTTTAAAACCCATCGTAAAATACGTACCGTGGTTTCGGTCACGTAACCTGCTCCCGATAATCAAAAATGAAACGTTTCATTAGTCTGCGGCGCAGATCATTGACAAAGCTTTGGGATCATCTCGTCCTTCACAGTGGTTTTATATAGTTGATAGTTTTATGATCCTAGTCGTTTCGCAGTAAAAAGTTCCATTATAAAGTTGCAGACGGCCGGGATTCTCTGTTCTCTATTTTCATGGCAGTAATTTGAAAGAAAACCTCTGCGTCTCTAGAAATCACAGAATTTAACTGAATTTGAAAAGCGCCATGGAAGATACCTTAACGTATTTTTGTTGGTAAATTCTGAATATTCATATATAACTATGTCAGATATCTGCGGAGTTTTTATCCCTTAGGAACTGCGAATGAAGTAATGAGAATTTTAATGCACTTCCCGATACCTCAATCAAAACATTCATACAATCATAAATCGCATTGAGACATTAACAACCCCCCTTCATTTCATTTACTCTCTCTTGTCGTATTACTTTTTCTACTAGGTGTAATCACACAATACGCAATACAATAATAATTGCATTAGCTAGTATTTGTTAAAGTTCTGGATAGCTAATTTTTTGTTATTTATTAATTACTTCAGTAATGAATCAGTTGTTGACTAATAAGAAATAAAACATTCCTCTGGTTATACTTATTTGAAATTGCGATTTGTATACCATCAAGACATCGAGACAGCTAACCCACCTTATAAATCTCATTAACAGTTCGCCCACTTGTGTTGTTTTCTTACCTCGTTTACTTACATAATACACAAACTCAGAATAATCGCATTATTTGGTTTTTAATGAAGTCTGAAACGGGTTGTTGCATGTTTTATAATTTGCTAGCGATTTTTCTCTCAATTTATAAAGGTAATACCTGAAGGGTCCTTCGGCTGAAACTCAAAATCCAATAGAGTGGTTATACTAATAGTAACAGTAATTGTAACAGTGGTAACAATTTTTTATTTCCGTTTGTGACTTCACAAATACTAAATTAATTTATTACTATGAATTGCATAAATGATACTAAATCCTTTTAAACCTACCTAAAAGAGAAAACTTTAAATCGTATTTAACGCTATTTAACTTATCATATTTTTCAAAACTTTAGTGAACTAGCCCTAAAATGTAATTAAACTTGTTTATGTAAATTAGATCGTATTTAGTACATGTGCTGACCCTTGTTTTGATCATGATGTTCAGCGTAACTGGTGTCATCGAAGTTCTTTCGTGTCCTTTCCCATTTTTTCCCGTTCGTAGGCACGAAGCTTTTCTTCTTTCTGGCCATTAGACCCTAGTTTGAATAAATTTTGGCACCTGATACCTAAACCCTAACCTACCTGGAAATATATAAGTTTTATGAAAAGTAAAATGATGAACAAATACTTACAAGAAATGAATTTGTGACAAAACTGGCAATTTGCGAGAAACGGTAACCACCACCCCTGTTTCTGCTCGTTAGTTTCATCGTGTTGGTGCTGTGGTAAACGATGCTGGAAACTTACATACAAATGCTTCAAACGGAATATGAACGGGAAGCACATTTGTCGACTGGTCACATCAGCGGCAAACTTGTGCCAAATCAAGAAACCACAGAAAGATGAGGAGGAGGATACCTACACATGATCTCTAACCATGATCTAGGTCAATAGAGACCATTAGAGATACATACATCTGTTAAAAATAACATCTGCTGCAAAGAAATGTGTTCTCAAGACAGGATAACAATAATGCTATGCATCAAACAGAAAAGCAACGACCAGTTGGAAATGGTACACCTTCCATAACAAACATCACGGACGAAATAGGGAGACTGAGAGAGACAAGATAGGAGATGTGAAAAAGAGTGTTAAGAGACAGCAGGAAGCGGGCTATCAACACGAGGAGTCCATATAAGTGCAGACAAGTCTACGTCGGTATCACCAACCGATCCACCAATACCTATCTATCAATAATAAAACATAAAGGAAACTGCTTGGCTGAGTCAACCGGAAAAATGAGCAAGACCAGATCATACGCTTTAGAACTCTGGAGATCACCATATCCTGTTTTGAAGAAACACAGATACTGTCCAACATACAACACTACTACACTAGAATAAAGAGAAAGAGAGAGAGAGAGAGATCATTGAAACGCGCAGAAATAAAAACAATCTCAACAGGAAAGAAGGAGCTATCAAAATAAATATTACCTGAGTACCCGCACTTAGTAGAACAAAACGAAGCCTTTAAATATCATGACATCTACGAAATACCAGGTAAGCACTCGGGACAAACTCATTAAAAACAGATAAACTAAAAGCAGCGAAAACAAACCGATTAGGAGCAGATAATAAGCAAGGAACAAAAACAACACCAATAAGGGTCATTTCACTAAATATAAATAAACCGGATGATCAAATCAAACAAGCGTTCACTGGTAGGGCTCACCGATAGATATTTGGTTGAATTATATAAGCAGCCAGCGGAGGGTCGATGCAAACCCGACCATAAACTACCCTTCCGCTAGATGTCTGGCCGGAATCCAAAAAACGGTCCGTATTTGAAGGGTTGAATGTGTATGTTTCGTTTTAAACCGTGAGCTGCGAAAATGTTGTTTGAAGTAATAAACATTATACTTTTACATTTTTAATTTAATACCATTAAATGCAATCAATAGGGAAATTATAATATTTCAGGTAGTCGGTTTTAGATTTCAATTCTCGAAATTACAACGAATAAAGTAACTCGATTGAGAAGTGTCCCGAACTTAAGTCAAGTTTAAGGAGCAGACAGATAAATTAATAGCAGCAAATAAAGAAGAATTATCTTGCAAGAAAACTCAACGGTGGTTGTGGGTATTCCACTTAGTGGTAGATTACGTTTGGATATACAGAGCGTTTGGTAAATATGCGACAAAAATTTAAGGGGTTATTCCTTGAAATATTCTAAGAATATTTTGTTCTTTGATGTATGTTGAAAAATCGCATCATTTCGAAGATACAGGGTGAAGAAATTGCGAGAGTAACAACATTTTATTATTAGAAGTACATGTTAAGTTGCTTAATAAACAAGAAATGTTCAAAACCTCCACTTTTCCACTGGAGTAGCGTAAACAAATGACTCTAGATAACCCTATAAGAAATAGTCTAGGAAGCTTAACTCCGGAGATCGACCAGGATCGATATACTTACATTTTACAATTTTATAATGATAATTTTTACAAAAACCGAAAATGGAAGTTGCAAGTTTTTTATCCTGTATCTTCGAAAAAGCGGTTTTTCAAAAATCATCAAAGAACAAATTATTCTTAGAACAGTCCAAGGAATAACCTCTTAAATTTTTGCCGCATGTTTACCAGACATCCTGTATAGTAAGAGTTATCAATATTTGAGGACCAGTTGTAGTGTCTGAAAAACTATCTGTGAATAAATGTAAGTTACATTTAGCAGATTGTTATAGTATGGCTTAGGTAAAAAGAGTGTATAACCGATTACTGATTAGCTGATTCAATTACTGAATTACCAAAATCAATTCGAGACACTTAATATGACATGTGAATTAGTGTAAGTTTCAAAAAGTACACTTAGGTAAACAATTTCAAAACAGCGTTATGGTAAGTCATTTAAAGGAAAAAGACGGAGTGATCAGGGCTTCTTCAAGAAATCGTCACAAGAAGATATGAAATTTACCTGAAAAACTATTTATGAAATTTATTTCAATAGGAAAATTCCATCGATTAATTCTGTAAAATGTGAAAGAAAGATTTTAATTAGTACCATAAGATTCAGTGCAAAAGTGACATTTTCAGACAATTTATTTCACAATTGGTATTTTCTTCCAAATTAATTGATAAACGTCAAGGCATAATAAATACAGACCGTATGACCATTAGGACATGAGTGCAGTATACCTCTACAATTAATACACTTAATACATTAATATTTTTAATTTTATTGAGCTAATATGAGGTAGATAATGTAGATCCCAAGTTGTCAACATGGTTGATGGTTGATCGCAAATTTAATGTCAGCCAATAGATGTTTAATGGAAACATGTGAACGAGTAGACATAATATAAAAGAATATACCGAGTCGTTCTGGAAAGGCAGTGTATTAGGATTACGTGAGTGAGAAAATGAATGGGATGTAATTTAAGCGTTATGAAGAGAGAACGAAAGAACCAGCGACGATGTCAAATCTCTCTCATAGTTACGGTACTATGTTAGTTTCGCGCAAGACGTGATAAAGTGAGAGGGGAAGAAGACAAAACGATTGGGGCGGCGAAAGCGTCTTACGAATTAAAATTTAGTAAACACCGTTTGCTTAAGAGGAGAGCAGCAGACGGGTGTCCAATTTTATGACAAAATTACGAAATGACATGAAGTATATATTTCAAGTAAAACTAAAATTGAATGCAACCGATTATCTGCTAAACTGAAAACAATTAATATTCTTGTTATAAAGAAATAAAAATAAAATCCTGTTTACAGCAGGTGATCAAAAGTACCGCCTTGTTGGCCTCCACAATGCCCAAGGCGGTGATAAAATTCTTCACGAACGTTTTGTAGGGTAGGGGGGGTAACATTTTGTAGGCAATTTATAATTGCCCGTCTCAATTATTTCAAATTGTTAACAGGATTGTCACTAATTTTAGTTTTGGCATATCCCCACAAAAAAAAAATTGTTGGGCGCTAGATCTAGAGATCTCGGTGGCCACACAATAGTACCATCCCTAGCAATCAATTTGCTGGGAAATTTCTCATTAAGAAAGTCAATAACGAGAGGGGGATATTTAAATGTTTTACAGCAGGCAAAATTTGACATCGTAAAATATTCATATATTTTTTTGGCATCATGATTTCCATCAATGAAATATGGTCCAAGGATATTATTGCCTAAAACGTCTGCCCAAGCATTTACTTTTTGTGGGTACTGAGTGCTTCGAACGTAAAGTAGATGTTTATTTTCCGAAGACCAATAGCGACTATTTAGGGATTTGTATACCATGTGACAAAAGAGCTGGCTTCACCAGTAAAAAAAAAAGTTAATTACATTTGCAATAGTCCTGCATGGTTTCACAAAGCTCCAGTCTCGTCTGATGATCCCTAGGGAAAATTTCCTAAACGCGCCGCAATTTGTAACTCTTGTGTCCATGTTTCTTTACAATTTTGCGTATTGTAGACGTTGAAACGTCAAATTCTTCCAAAATTTGTCGGCTTGAGCAAGGCGTGTTTCCTTGTGCTTCAATGAGAGCAAACACACGATCTTGTCACGTTATATCACGTCGCTACCAGTTGCTGTGGGTAATCGTTTCGGTACTCTTTGCACTCGTTTTAGCAAAAATGCTTTCAGAAATAATGGATAATTTGGACACGGAAAATGGAGAAAATGGAATAGAAAACGTCCAGACGTCTTGGGCAGAACAGTGCCTGTAATACCACCTCACAATTTGTAACCGCTCAGGACCTTCGTAAGCGAAAACATTTTTTAAATGTTTAAACGGCTTACGGTTAAGTGGCATCGAGGCTAAAAGTGCCGAGCGTGTCTCAAACGACGGTGAGCGCCCTTCTACGTCAGGAAACAAGAGTTCGAGTCATGTGGCAACAAACAACACACCTTTTCTATCTCGCTCGTACACACTAAAATATCTGTTCATATTGCTTCCACTCGCGTAATCCTAATACACCATGGTGTATCGATTCCGTATACATAATAGTTCGCTTATTTTTTTTTATTAGTTTCTTATCTCATTTAATTCACACAAGATACAAAACCATAAAAATTGCATTGGGTAGTCTTCAGTAGAGTGTCTAAACGGATTGCTGTATGTTTAATCATCACTCAGTGAGATTAAAATTCAACTCAGTGCCGGAAGTATTTTACCGTCTAGTTCATATATCTACCCGTTTTCTGATTTGGTTACGTTAATAAAACAACAATAGCTCTCCTGCCCTTCCGCATAAAATCAGGCTCAGTCAATAAATACCGTTCTGGGTCAAAGCAGATTCGCATTTCGAGTCCTCTAATACGGTAACTTCGACGTTTCCTTCAACATCCAATTATCAGATGTCAGAGTTCTTATGAAGTTCATAAGAAGGCAACTTCCCCTTTTTGCGGATTTTTTCATCATAATGGATTTTAGATACCGATGACGAAGCATAAATTTCGAGATTACGTATACCGAGGAGTAATGGAGCTGGAATCGCAATGTTGTTTTATCGGGGAAGGAGATGTTTCAATGAAAATATGATTTGACGAGAAAAAAACCGTGGGAAGCGGTTCGGGTACAATAACGAGTTAGGTATTCGACAAGAAAGTTGTTAGTACTTAGAAAATAATTTAATATTGGTTCTTTGTTTGGTTTAATTATTTTTCCATTTCCGCCTTGATAACTCATATTTAGGAACAAGGATGACTGCATTTGCTAAAAACGAAAGTAAAACAGTGTTATTAGATGTTAAAAGGTACTTTTGCCGCTGCGATACGAAATAACGATAATATTGTCGATGTGAAGCCCGAATTTCGTGCTTATATATATATTTTATTAGTTTTTAAATTGGCATTTTACACACATTAACTAACTGTTAACGATCATCAATACGTGGAAACTATACTAAACTTTCCTTGACTGTCTAGGATAAACATCATAAATAATAATGTTGCGTTTTGAATATTATCTGGAATCTTCTGTGAAAAGAAAATAACAAAACGGTAGTTTCTGAAGTGAGCGAGGGTCTTCGTGGTGTGCCCCTTTATCGAGAAACATAAAGTCATTTTGACGGTCTGTAGATTTGAGTTGATAGTCGTTGTCATACCGGAGTGGGAGCTCTCATTTGCATACCATTCACCTAACCAGATGTTTTACTTTAAGTATAATTTTCGGTGATTATTTAAAGGCAGAGTTTATCAAAATGAATTTCTTATTGATGGTGAAATTTTTCAAAATTCGGGCAGGTATATTAGGTACTCATCAGTCCGAATTTTCTTCCCAGCGTTCGTCCTCCGTTAATTTCCTCTCAATTACAAATTGCATTTCCGTTTGTGTTCGGACGTGTCCCGCATTTTGCGGCCTTTAATAATATTTTAATTTTCAAACGCGGAATTGGCACCGCCGCGAGAAAAACGCTCTGTCGAATTTCCTGCCACACGACACGTATTTGCAGTAGATATTTACGAGCAATTACTTGACCGTAAACACCGTCATAATTCGCATTAAAAATAATTACTTGCGCAAATGCGGGCGAACGTTTTTAACGAGTCGTATGCTTATTAAAATAGTGTTCGATGTGTCTTTATCCATCAATTAGTTTCGTGCAGGGCGGGTCTAAGGTCGATGACACACCAAAAGCGCAAAACGCGTAATTCACTAAACATCGACATGATTTTTTGTCTTTTTACGTGGGGCAAGAAGTCCAACCCATCGTTTATTCAATCGTAATTTTTTTACGATATTATACCATGTTCTAGTTAACGCTCAAGGTAGATAAACAGTTATTCACCTAATTGGGACTGCATGAATAAAAATTACGTTCATTATCACAGATATCCCTTGTACTCAATTTGTACTATCAATTTGAATTGATAAAAATTGGAAATAATTTACTAAGTTAATAATACAACAAATAATTGCCAAAATAGCACTAGATTTTCTTTTACAAAAACAACAAAACGTCCAAATTTTCGTACCCAACATTGACAGAGAGTCCAAAATAACTCGAATCCGTTTAAGAGGTAATCACACACAATTAGTGTAAGTGCAATACGACAAAATCAAATTAAAATTTACATTTACAAAAAAAAAATTGAAAAAAGTTAAAAAACCTGAAATATGGGTATGTTCTCATCTCCGCAAACGTTCCAGATTGGTTGGAATCGTCAAATTTGATACGCTAATAGATTCAAACCAGAATAGGTTCAGAAAAATTCAAAAACCTGGAATTTTACTTTTCGCGGTGAAAGTGAAAAGTAGGGGGAAACTAAGTTTCATGGTTTTTAGTCGGTTTAGTTGGTTTAACTTGAGTATCACATTACGATCATAGATTAGATGATCACGATTAGGGTCCCTAGTGGTTTGAATAATAAAATAAAACTCTGAGTTGACTATCTGAAGGGCTGAAAATTATGAATGATTATTGAAAATCCAGAACGCCTAGAGAAAGTCACCCTCAGAAAGGAGTACTCAAGCACTCAGGATTTACATCTGTTATCTCCTGTTGCCAAAATCACCTATAGGATTCGTAGCGTGGCAGTAGTTCCTAGTCATTTAAGCGTTGTTCCTCTTGTACGTGGTACGAATACAGTTCAATGTGCCGGAAAATACTTTAAACTTAAAAACATTTAAATGTTAAAACAGTTCTTAGGCTAGTAACATAGTACACATGTTTAGCCAGAATATTTTTTCCTTTTTCTATCTCACAAAGTGCTCCCTGTAAGATCGAAGATTGGCCACAATTTCAGCGCGTTACTAAATGGAAACCGTACGATTTAGTCTTTTTGAAACATAGCTATTGTCAAGGAGGAAAAGGTTCAAATTTTGGACATGTCCTGTAACTTCTGAAGTTACTTTTCATTATTATCTGGACACTTA
Source organism: Cryptocephalus primarius (assembly GCA_963576515.1). Taxonomy (NCBI): domain Eukaryota; kingdom Metazoa; phylum Arthropoda; class Insecta; order Coleoptera; family Chrysomelidae; genus Cryptocephalus; species Cryptocephalus primarius. Next base: position 6,499,966 of record OY754939.1, read on the forward strand.
TTAATGGTTTATTTTGATAATTATCAATGAAATTGTTTAGCTAATTTTAGGTTAGGGTCTCTGACCGACGCGAGCATTACAGCTTACAGCTTTGCATTACATTACAGCGAGCATACGTTGATTTTCAAATGCTTTGCCTTTCCAAAAGAAAGTGTAGGTGTATGATGGTTCAGTAAATGCCATATCATATCTGCCGAGTTCGTGAGCGATAAGGGAAGTTTTCCTATTTGGTCAATTAGAGTTGCGATGGTCAAGGATTGTTCGTATATTCCATGTTGCAATTTTCATTGCTATGAAGGATATCGAGTGTTAGTGTATCGAATGCAAGAAGGGAGCCTTTTTGCTGCGGATGTCTGGACAGGCCACTGGCAAGGTAGGCTATGTTTAGAGAATATTCTCTAGCTCCGTCTCTATGGGAAGCAAGCAAAGCTCTTTCTATATAGGATTGTTTATTTGTCATACAAGCTGCTGCCAAATTAGAAGATTGCCCGGTTCCATCATGAAGCGACAATTTGCCTGCACCGTTTACGTTCAGATGGAGGCTCTTCCACCGTTCAAATCTGCCCCTATCACTATATCGTTTTATAGTGTAGAGTTAGTCGAACCACAGTCGATGACTGAGATAGACATGGCAATCATATGGACAGACGACCAGAGTCTATTACAGGTCTTCGTCCTGTTTGCCTTAACGATTTAGTAGTGAATTTTGGGGGATGGAGAAAATGAATGGTATAATAACTTTTTTAAACTCATCAATATTGCTTTTCATAAGCGAATCCCAATTAAGTAGCAATTAACTATAGATTTATTTGCTAGAGATAAAGAGCGAAAGTGGTTTTTTTTTTAATTTTCCATTATAAGAACTATATGAACTAACATTCCTAAAGTTATAATAAAAAATATATACAACATGAAGACGGTACGCAATAGCCTGGAAGGAAATGGTCGACATCGGATCATCATTTCTTCTGTAATCAAGATTTCTGTGTAAGTATAATAAAACCACAAACATTAAAATAGTTTTTATATTTTTTCTAATTCTATATAATTTTACCAAAACTATCTACTTATAAGCCAATTGAATGACATGTTATCTCAAGTATTCCTTAAACTTCCAAATATTACTGGCGTTAAACTTCCTTTCCTTCTTTTCGTTTAATAGATGTATCGTTTTTATTGAAAAGGGTCATTAGTTAACGATTTAACTATTTTTCTCTCTTATCTAGTATAGGTAACGATTTCAAGTAACATAAAAAGGACGAGCCAGTTTATGAAACCACATTTATTATTATAATTCTACAGGACGTCGTTACGTTGTCAAATTTTAATTTCAATAAAATAATCGTTGCAGCTGTAACCATTACACCGGACAAGCAGACACGTCATCTCTGACAATGTTGAGATGACGGAATGCAAACTTCTAATGCGAAGCACTTATAAGACGCACAAAACATTAACACTCGACATATGTTTCGTGGTTTACATAATCGTTCGTATGTCCGATGTACAACAACACTAAACGGAGTTTAGTAAAGCGGTTGTAAAGTTAAGCTAAACCGGTATAATCAGGCTGCATAGATTTCTCGGAAATTATTATTTGAGAAATTTTCATTTCGTATCACTATGAAATTTGTAAGCGCTGAACTTTCCAGATGGTCGTAGACAATGCTCAATATCACGTTCACAATTTCGTTACAATATAAATCATACGAACTTGCATATGCATGCATTGATCAATGTGGAACATTTAATCAAAATTATTGTTGAGTGCTACTGTTTTGTTTTCTCTGAGTATAATACATACTTGTATTGCCCAAATGCCACTAGCTGCTACGCGTTCCGCTACGGTAACTTGGAGGTTACATTTTATTTATTTGATTCCATTAAAACGTTAAATCAACCTGTTAATGTCGTCCAAGAGATATGCGATGAACACGGCAATTGAAACGGTATTAGGTAGCCGATCGGTAATTGCTTACATGCCACTGAGTAAAACTTTCTCACATATTTCATAGTTTTCAACGTTTATTTTTAGATTCACTTGTAGCGGTTACGGTAGTCTGCTTTATATTCCCTGGACATCACGATTCCATCGACTTGTGTCGCCTTTGATTTATTTGTTTAAACATACATCTGAGAAGGTCTTCAGGTGTTCACAGTAATTCAAGAAATAAGTCCTTGTTCATAATTAAAGGCAAAAGGCAGGGAAATTTTACAAGTATGTTGATTGATACCTTGATAAATAAAATGTAAAATTGTTCGTCTATAGAGTCATATTGCGTGTATTCGAGTACATTTTCGTTTCTTATCGGAAATAGCCGCAGCGAAAGTAAGTAATTAAAATGTACTGTCATCTGATAAACACGCATAAAATGATTTTCAGGAAGTAATGAAGAAATGATGGCAGCTATCAACACAAAGCAAAATAAACACAGTAACCTCATATTGGTTAAGTCGTCATGATTACACGCTGGGATGACTCAAAATTACTACACTCCTGACGCTATCATAATTTCGATATGGCATTAAACCGAAATCGTAATACGCTAATCACCAACCGGAGTCTAGCGAAGAGCGTTTTAATAATCAATTTCTCTCCGAGTTAATGTAAAGCAGGGCTACCCATAATTATGGAAGATCCTATCCGTATTCGAGTAACGGTGGCTCGTAACTCGACTACATTGTAATACTCTATCTCTATCCATCTCGCGTAAACACCGTAATACGTCCTTCTGTTCGAAAGTGGTTTTCGCAGTCCTCCAGTGCCGAAGCATATTCCTCTTCTCTCTGCCTTTCGTTTTCCGTCCTCTTTCGGATTAGTAGGGTGGCAAGCGGCATCGACTCAGGAAATCAGTGAGCGTACGTTGTCACCTCCAATAACGTTTGTGAAGTAACAATCGCTACATTACTTTAGTATGTAAAGGTGTTCAAGCAACTTCCTTGCTTTCATCATCATTACTGTATTTGTTCTCTTTACGACGAACCGAGTAGAGTGTAGAGTGGTAATTTAGTGACGCACTGGACTCATTTTTAATTGTCGCAGACGTGGTAACTCTGCACAATAATCCTTCACCACTCACTTCATTACTACAGTCATGGTTACTCGATGAGGAATATTCGCCGTGAACTGTGTACAACATGCTGGCAGGGCCGCCCCATGGGTATCTGCAGAACATCAGTGTTATATTCCATTCAATAATAATAATATTAATGGTAATAATAACTGCTTTGATTTCAAATTCTGATTTTATTTCTTTGATAATTGTTAATCTGTTTAAAAAATAAAATAATTTTGTTTTTAAATAAAAATCATTATGGTAACTTTTTTAATAATATTAGTAATATTTGGAACAAACATAAGAAAGATAGTACTTTCATATAATACTTAGAACAAAAATGAAGAACCTGCCTATATAATTTTGTATTAATCCTTTATTGTCTATTAACACTTTGAAGCCGATGTTATAAATATAAACTAAACTAGTAAATTACCGAGGTAGATACATTTTAGTTATTGAAAGGAACTTTTCTTTCTTTGAATCCTTGAATATTTCCAGCCCAACATTTTCAGCGGTAACTTCCTTTAGAGTCGGTGTTGGTTTACGGTGCACAAAGTAACATTTTTATAGCGATCGGCATCTTTGTGGATGTTTCTATAAGTAAATTATTTTTTTTTTATTTTTTGCCGCCCCTTAGTAGAATGCCGCCCGGGTGCGATGCACCCCTTGCACCCCCGGCACGGGCCGGCCCTGCAAGCTGGGTGACAATCTAAAAACCTTCAATCGGGTTTCGATTTAGAACTAACGACAATTATAAAAATTAGCGAGACAAGTCGATTATTATTTCGAGGGAAAACCAGTTTGGGCATATTTTCAGTCCTGTCGTTTCAACCCTTTAGCCAGGGTGAGCTGCACCCCTAAAATTTAAATAGGCTGGAAGGGTCAAGTGATACCTCATTTTAAAGCTCTTCAAATTCTGAATTAGACGGTTTTTTGTTTTTGAAATTTGGTTCAGTAATTTTCGAGAAAATGAACAAATGGATAAAGAAATAAAGTGATAATTTAGAAAATTTCGAAGTTAATTTTTTACTTAGGCATTGATTTTTTTGGATATTTTAGTTGTTTCTAACCGTATCTTATCAAAAAAAGTTTTACGAAAGTTTGAAATAAAATAATTATAAAAGAATTTTTAATTAATTTGAAACGAGGATCTTACAATAGATATTCAAAATTGTTTCCATTATTTTCAAGACAATAATAAAGCCTATTTGTTAAACTCTTCTGGAACTTTCGCAAAAGTATCTCTGGATATGCGAAAACTTTTTTAGTAATTTTATTTTTTTGTTTTTCAACTGAATCAGGTTGGGAACGAAAGAACGCAGATTTAAAATAACCCCATGGTGAGAAATCCATGAGGGTTAGGTCGGGTGAAGGTGGTGACCATTCTAACCAATTGTCTAACAGGGAGTACGTAGTAGGGAGGTGCTTCATCTTATTAAAATGGAGTAACTCTTCTATATAAAAAAGATTTCCATCTAATTCTTTTTGATTTTCTAATTCTTGAATTATTAATGGCTCTATTTTTGTATCTAAGATTTCAGCATACATTTAAACAGTCAAATTTCCATCTATGAATAACGGACCAATTATGGAATTTCCTAAAATGTCGGCCCATTCATTCACCTTTTCAGGGTTCCGAGTATGACCTTCTCTAAAAATGTGACGATTTTCATCACACCAATACAAGACACTTCTGTCTATTAACACATCCATTAAGATAAAAGGTGGATTTTTCATTGAAACAAATGTTATGGCTCGACAATAATTGGGGTAGTCATTAATTCACAAAATTCGATTCATCTAACTGGAACATCATCTCCAAGTTCCTGAATAATTTTTGTCTTATAAGGATGGAATTTGTGGAGTTTTAGAACCTTTCTTACAGACTCATGCGATATGTCAGTCTATGTGGCTGCTTGACGAGTTGACAAAACTGAATTAATAGCGATTTGTCCAAGAATTTCTATCTGATCCGCTTCGTTCAACAACCTTGGAGAAATTCTTATTTTATTGTCGACAGATCTCGTTTCCTCAAATTTGGTAACCAATTGTGTAGTTTAAGTGTGGCCTACGTATCTCCCTGGGTGTCTTTCGGTGAAAACTGTAGTTGCTCTTAGGCAACAACGATATTGAAAGCCACAGATATTTCAACTCATTCTGCCGTATTGTAAACCATCTAATTGTGAATTAGTACGAAATTGGAAATTATTTTTAAAAAAGTAACACAATGACTGGAAAAATTGTTAGGTATATCGAACCGAGCCACACTTAGAACTGTACTGTTATCGTTTTCAAAACCATACTTTTCATTTGTCGTATCTTTTTTTTTTTTACAAAAATAAATACGATTAAAAGCAACCAAAGCATACAAAAAATCAATACCGAAGTAAAAAAACTTCGAAATATTCTAAATTATCACTTTATTTTTTATCTAAGGAATACCTTCTGTTCATTTTCTCCAAAATTTTTGAACCAAATTTAAAAACAAAAAACCGTCGAATTAAGAATTTGATACAATTTAACATGATATTAATTGGCCCCTCTTCTCTATTTAAATTTTAAGGGTGAAATTCACTTTGTCTAAGGAGTTAAAGCGACATGGTAGTAAATATGGGAAAAATGGTTCCTCCTCGAAGTAAATATCGACGTGTCTCGCCAATTTTTATAATTGTCGTTAGTTCTAAATTTAAATCCGATTATAAGGTTTTTAAATTGTCATCCGGTACGATATTAACTGCGAACTAATCCAAAATTTGGATTATACATATTGTGGCTAACGACTACATGATCAAGTGAATCTCATTAAATAACTACATATCTCTTAAAGTGTCTTCAGTTTGACAGCTGTGTATTAAGAATGTATTTGCACATCCCAGATGAAAAACTCTATAATCGAATTTTTTTTAAACCTAACTATACCTCAATATTCAAGTATACTAATCCAAAATTACGCCTGTTTATTAAATTGAATGGAAACATAAAATTAGAGAATTGATTGATTGGATTGAGACGAAAATTGATACTCCTTATGCGTGACTCCACCCACTTCTATTTAAAACAGTTGCCCCCTATCCCTATTCCTATGAACATTAATTATTTACCACTTGGAAAAATTCGATTAAAAAAAATTTATATTAGAAGGGAAGATTTATATATAGTAACTCAAATTAATAACACTTATTTATAATTAGTAATAGTGATAACGATATGGAGTATCGATAGATAATAGTTATTATCATATTATAATGACTTCTTTATTGAAGATTAAAATGTATACATTTAAAAAAGTATACATCCCAAAAGTAATTACCCAATAAATTGAATTTTGTATCGAGTGTTAAAATTTGGTCACTTGTTTCTAGACATAGCAATTTTTGTCTATTTATATAGTATATTTAACCCGTTTTAACTTCGCTTGCACGAAATATATTTAATTCAGCCATGATTTTACCTAGTCTTTACCTGGTCGGAATATCCAGTCAGTATGGAACTCCGCTGCGTTATACGTGGAAGGGTCTTTTATGACAATTGTAGTTAAGAAGGCAAACGGTAGAATTTGAAATAAATCATATATCTACATATCGTATGTAATAACACATAATCATACATAATTCTGTACGTACATGTAAAGGACAATAAAGCACTGTCAAATGTTACTGAAGTAGCAATTGTTTCACAGATTATGTTACGAAAATATTCAGTTAACTCTAATTATTTAGTGAACTACCGAGGTGAAGGCATGGAATTTAAAAAGTATAATTTTGTGACTCCCTTGACACCTTTTATCCTTTTTTTTTTTAACAAGACAACTGGCAACGACTGTGCGTAGTTTTTTCTTTGAATAGCAACTTCCAAAACAGGCTTCTCCCGTGGTACAAATAAAAAGCATATGATTAATGCCTACGTGTATTTCTGGCAATTTTATTCGTCCACGCCTCAACTCCGTATAAAAGAATTTGCTAAACATAGCGTTTCATCAGTCAAATTCGTCGTGCAAGAGTGGTATTTGCAATGCAAAGTGTGCTTTTTTCATAACGAGTAACGCACCACTTCCAGTTTGGCATTTATTGGATCCCTCTTGTTTATATTTTACTACACGCCCTAACTCCCGAAAATGTTACAGTTGACATTAACAAGTTAAAATACAAATCGCATTAAAACTATTCAACGGACATTTGTATTAATACCTATTCCAATGGGATTAAAACTGTGTTTTCTATTACCATAATCTTGACGTCCAATTGAACTTATATATTAGCTCGTTCAATTACCACTGAAATGTTCCGACATCGAAACTGGAGGGGAAAAATTAATCGAATTTCGTTTGTATTCCACTCTTATTTGTTTTGAAATGCAAATGTCCCTCTCCTGAAAATAGGTATTCAAATACAAACAAAATTTAATTTTCCACCATTTGTCATCGCATTGTCCATATTGGTCGAAAAGTGTCCGGATCAGTAGCATTAGCGATTTTACTCCCTGAGGGTCGACTCGATGATCATTCCTAAATCGACGCACTGAAGCATCTGCCCACAGCTAAAACGGTGGGATGATTCCAATTTGGCAGTTTAGTAACCGAAGGAAGATCTATGATGGATTTCTTAAAAGTGGTGCCTGATAGAAAATAAAAATAAGACAAAGGATAGGTCGGTTATTTTTAGGAAATTATTTGATACTAGACGTATAGTCTGTTGTTTAACAGAACTGCTTCTATTTCCTAAAGTGTGTGACTTCGAGTGTGTACCGACCGATCTCGGTTCACACGTGCTAGGTTTTGTTTATGCTTCCAACTATTCTGTATTCTAATGCAACCCGAGTTGATAGACTCGATATGTGTCAAGTTACATTCGATTCCTTCGATTCTATCCGAATATTTTGCGTTTTCATACACATCCCTCTAAATACCAATTTTCTGGTCGTTTTCTATCCAGATGCAGATGTACACACTGTAGAAGAATCTGGAGATTGTGTGATATATTTTGGCGACTTTGTTACTTGGACTCAAATGAATTAATTAAAAAAGATGAATTTGGATTATCCACTCATATTCAGCATAATGACGGTGGGACTAGAGGGTAGGGCATAGAGGGTGGGAACATAGTTTCTTTCAAACATGTATAGGTCTAGAAAACCTATTTCACACATCTAGAAGCGCACCAAAAGAAGAATAGATATAAAACTAGGCTAAAAACATAGAACGCTATCCACAAAAATGATGAAAGTGGAAGCAACTGACATAAAGCATCATGTGAAGGTGAATTTACTAAAATCGTAACAATTTATGATAGCACGACGTATTGATGATAGGAACGACATAATTTAAGAGCAAACAATGCCGTTGCAAAGGAAATGGATTGTGATGAAAATCATGAAGTAAATGAAATTATGTTAAACTCTGAATTTTCATGGAAAAAAATAAAATGATCTGTATGCGGGTTAAATATAAAAAAGCTGCTTTATTGTTCTTACCATGTAATGTTTCGGACGGTAAGAAAATTTGTAAGCAGGAAGCTGGTGCAGAAATGGTAATGAGCTCGGATGACCGTAATGAGCTCGGAACCTAGACTCGCAAGTCTCAATAGCAAATTCAGTCCATGAAAAATGCGGTAAAAAAAGAATAAATTTGCGGTATATAAGCACACTTTGACTGCCAATTTGACAGCTGCTTTATTATCACTCAGCGGGGTTCGAAATATGGAGCAATGGGAAGATACGAATTCCAAAATATACAAAGTAAAACAAGATGAAAAAAAAGTAGGACAACATTAAGCCAGCAAACGCATCATAAGGAAATACAAAATAGGATGAAGTATGTACCCATTATTGAAATATCATTATGGTAATTAGTGCATATTTTTGGTTTCAGTGCACTGAACTGTCCGTTTAATTCCTTTGTAAAATAGCTTTTAGTAGTTTCATCCCCGAGCATGCTTATTGTAATCACGAGATCTGTTTTTTTCTCCTAATGTCTTTAGTTTTTTGCGGAGATAAATCACAACCGAGTAAGTCTGTACTTATGTCAGCCCCAGGTAATTCTTTGCAGTAGTTACCAAGTTACTGTATCTCTGGTTAATTAGGACGTACTCTATCTGATTCTGCATCGTATTGATCGATCTGTGTTGGGGAAATATTCAGGTATACAAACGCCTAGGATGTAATTTAAACCAAGTGTTTGTGACTTTCAGAATTCTCGGCAAAATTCCTCGGTAATTGCGTTCGTCGAATCCAAATTTCCGACTGTGTGTTCTACACCTCCCTCAACAATCTTTGCGTTTAGGTTTCCCCTTATTATGTTAATGTCATGTGGTTTTAAAAACATCATCAAGTTTTCTATATTTCGCATTCCTCTACAAGCTTATCGGCTGTCGCAAAGTTTGAACGCATAATGTTTTCGTCAAAGGGTTCTGTTGCTAGTTTTATGAGCATACTTCTAAGTGTTGAGTTGAGTTGAGAAAATTTCTGACAGACTTTTCTTCATCCCTTCAATCGGTATTATGCTTACTTAATTTCTATGATTGGGGTTGTATTACCAGAGTAGTAAAAGGCCTTTACCATATGTTTGTTTATATCGGAGTCTTATTTCGATAATGCCTAGGATACCTAATTTCAGTTTATCCATTTTTTTGGTAGGCTTTCGCCCACTTACCAGACTCAAACTGCAGTTCCGTCCAACTGGTGAACGTACGGAGGGCCATGGTTCTTTAAAAATCCTGTTTTCTTTCTCAATGTTATATATATTCGTTCAAAAACTATTTACCGTTACCACATCATAATCTTTTTTCCGTTTCCCAGTGAAATCTTCAACTTGATAAATATAAGTTACAAAACAATAGTAAACCTCATTCTTTCCTTTAACTGTAAAAATTTTCCCAACGTTGTTGTAATCATCAATCAAAATCAAAAAATATTTTTCACCGTATATCCTATTGTACTTTTAAGTCCATTTAGTCTGCATGTATCATTTCGGTTACGTATTTTGCTACATATCTATTATTTTCAAAACTTACATTATGAAGTTTACAATGATTTCCTTTTAATGTCATATTATTATTTTTACTATCACTTTCTGATACATGCATTTGTTTTCTTTCAATAGAACTGCTTATTTTGTATAGGTTGTTAATTTTATATGCCACTGCCACTAACTGATTGTATTATAATAGATTTTTGAGAGGTTTCCAATTGACCTTTATTTATATCTGTAACTTTTCCAAAACTAATTGAATTTCTTTCCAGTTCTTTTACAACGAAATTTTCTAACTGTACTTCTATCTTGTTAATATTCTCATTAAACTTAGTCACTACATCTCCTATTTTCTTACGTTCAATCACACGCACACATTTTTCATTCTTAAGAAAATTGTCAGTCTCTTTTTCCAAGTGCTGTAAACCTTTTAATCGAAAATGGGTTACGTCAATTTTGTTTCGTCAACCACGTCGTCTTCTTGATTTTCAGCGATTTCAAATATTCCTTTTTTAAAGTTCAAGTCTCCTTTCGCACGACTTCCACGTGTTAACATAACACCTCAACTGTTATTTTCACACCTACTACTCTTTCATGGCCTCGGACCACGGACTGCTACCATGTCGAATATTGTGGATCGCTGTGAGTAGTAGGAAAAGAAATTACTTTTACTTACAACTATATTACCAACGAGCATATAGGTTTATAGAGGTGCACGCCTTAAGAAAGAAGTGTCCTTGGTTTACAGTTTTCCGGCTGCAGAGTGTAAAGAACATAGTTTGTTACCAATACAATAAGGTACAATAAGGTAATAATACAATAAGGTACTTCGGCTTCATATGTACTAGTGGTCGGGTGGTAAAGTGATTGACAACAAATCTTATGCTTCTGGGATCGAGGCCACGAACTTATAATCTTTTTGTTATTATACTTTTACCTATTGATAATAACTAAAAAAATACTAATAGAATACTAAAAAAAATATAGCTACGTAGGTTAGATCCCAGAAACATTAGACTAATAGTCGAAAACATTACCATTCGATCACTAATGCATCTGCAGCTAAAAAAATAAAATTCGTATATAAGATGTGCCCAAAACTGATGAATCAGTGCAACTAGCGACTGGGTAAAAAACCTTGTTGTTTACATTCCGCAGGAGATACATGGTCTCCATTGAACGTGAGCTTCTATAGGCGTCTATACTCGTTGATATTACTAAATTACAACTTTATCTCTACTTACTACTAACTAAAAAAATGAGACTTTTGCATCGTAGAGTCGGATATTCTTATGTAAAGTATTCATGGTAGTGGAACCAAAATTCTTTTCTATAAACCTAGTCGGGTAAAACAAGCTAGGTTAGAGGACAGATTGTCTCCTTTATACACGGCGGACCAGTACCTAACTGCCTTTAATTGCAATGTCAGAAACGCTGGGCAACATGAATTAAATAGGCAGTGTTCAAATCGTCCACGTCCATTAACGTTAACTTAACAATTATGTTTCCAAGCAGTCAATATGGCGGTCTTCTACAGCGACTATAAGACAGTTAGAATGCATCTATACGAATCAAATAAAAATAACTTACTAGGTGCAATTCCAGTTACTTCATAAATAGCTATTCTTCTATGCCATTTTCTCTAATAACTACGTTTTGTAGAACCTTGTGCTTAAAGTTTGGTAAATGTGATCGAATCAGAAAGGAGTGCTGGATAAGGGAACACACAAAAGACCCTTATTCCAACTGCCAAAATGGCCGATTAACTATAGTAGATCTCACAGAATGAAAATCACAGAACGTTTCGGACATTGATTATCTTGTATCGCGGCTTTCATACACCGCCATGGATTGAAGCAAGTTAATAACACGTTGATAGCGGCTGGATTAAAAATTACAATTTTGATCACACGGGGTAAAAAGCGTTGTTATACGCGTTTCTCTCTACGTGTCTACTCTCGACCGACATATTCTATATCCGTGAATTCCGCCGTATCCAGCCACCCTCGCGCATCCGTAACTCTTTTGATATGATTGTAATATAAAGTTAAAAAGCCCATCAACGCGGGCTGTGTACTCCGGATCCCTTTGTGTCGAAAATCCCTGAATATTAAGCGAGCAACACGGCGTCAAAGGTAAACACGAACTAGAACCATCCGAGGTCCCCTTTCTCTCATAGAGATGCAAAACAAATTACACCTACCCCTGATAAATCGTTACATTTTACAAATAGATCCGACTTGGTGTCTCCTCCTCCTCCTTCTTCTCCTCTTCTCCTTCTCTGCGCTGGAAAGTGGCCGCGAAAAGACGGGGGCGCCTTAATAGAGGGAGAAAGGTGATTATCTTGATTTAACGTTGAGTGGGAGTTCAGCGTTGTTTAACAGCCGGCTGGAATCGAAGCGGACGAAATGACAACACGCCAAAGCGAACGGAGGGAAAGAAGTAAATGAAAAGTCGGGTTTCTTTTCGTTCGGAGGGAGGGCGAGCTCTTTCGGGACTCGTAATTATTTTGTCATAGAGATATTTGGGGCGAGGAAAATTATTTCATTTAAAACGCGCGGTGGTTTCTATCGACCAAACAATGACGGTTTCAAACCGAATCGGCTTAAGCAAGAAATCTGTGGTGGTATGATATTAAGTTTCAAATTGTTTAACTGGGCATATGCGATCTGTTCGACCGGTATCAAATCGTTCACGTCACCCCAGCGGGAGCGTCTCAACATTTCCGCTATATTTCAAATAAGTCAGGTACGTTAGTAAGTTCTGCGCTTAAACCTTTAACAACAGCTATTTCGTATCCAATTTATCATCTTGGCATATCCTCCAAATTCGAAATCTCGAAATTGGAAGTTTTTAGAGATTTTTTTAAACATAGTTCGACTTATTCAAAGAAATGAATCCACTGGCTGTGTACACGTTTAGATGATCAGAAGATACAAAGAAAACAATGTAAATGTAATTCTCTTGTAATTCAATTTTGTTGTTTGTCAAAGAATATAATCTTTTTTGGCTCCTCCTACGGTGAATCTAAATTGTTCGTAATGGCTTGATGAATTTCAGAATCCATTCTCGTCTCCCTTACAAAACAAAAAAACAAAAAAGGGAGTAACTAAAGCTCTTACTGATCCCTATAATTCCAGGCATATAAATTTTAATGTACAGTAGTTAAAATTTAACTTAAACTTTTGAACAGACTACTGTCAAACGTAAAAGTTAATATTCATCATAAAAAATACCAGTAACAAAATATCCAAAATCTAGGTTTTAAAATACTCTTAAAATTTAAAATAATGTCTCTTGGTTCAGTACAAATTTATAACCATATACCAGTTATCTTTAAACTATATAATGCGACCCACAGGGCCACTGCGAAATATTGTTAAAGCTTCATAACTAATTTAACTAAGTATTTGGTCTAACTGAACATAAACGTGAGAAGTTAAAATAGATTTTTATGTGCGATGTATTTTTATTTGCCCCTGTATGAAAATACAGGCATATACAGGACATTTTAACTGGAACACTAGTATTAGCGTGTGACCTGAGTTTATTTTCCAGCTATCTTGAGCTCTCTATATGCATCGACAATAGACCCCCTGTGAGAGGTGATCCATGATAACTTTGGTTGTGTGATTCGTTTTGGCTTTATTGTTTACGCAGTCTGGATGAAGGTATTTTAAATGATATCCATGTGTCGTTTAAGGGCTCTTTATTCTATTCTAATCTGTATTCTATTCTATATGTATTATTCTAAATCGTTGGCATATTTTGAGTTTTAGATGAATATCCCAGAGTAGAAGGTGATGTTCTGAACCGCAGTCGGAGCTGTGTAAGGCCTTAAAAGACTAATTGACAATCAAAATATGATCAATTTTTAGTGCCAATATGAATGTGTCATATAGTTTGTACACAAGGAGTCTTATTTTATATGTTTTAATTCAGTTAGCTTGATTTTTGTTGGTTGCACAAAGTTGCCGTTGAGATGTAAGTTACATAACAAATGTTATTATCTTTCATTGCGGCCATGGAGGACTAACAGTCTTTGCAGCTTGGTATGTTCATCGGACTCATAATCATATTGGATACTAAAAATGTTTCCTTTTTTCGCATTCGTTATGGGTGTAAATTATTTTTTGGGGTGTGAGGGGTGTTTGGGGTATTTTTTGTTATGGGTATGAGTTATTTCCTCCATTTCTCTGTAGCTCATATAAGTTTGTTTGAAACACTACATCATTTATTAGGTTTCTTGGAAATAAGTGAAGAAACGTATCCGTGGGGAACTACAGAATATGAAACATTGGGATCTACTTCTTCAATAAACTCATTTAATCTGGTAGAATGTGAAGGCTAGCTGGTCCACAAATAGATGGTCGTGTTGTCCAAAGTATGATCTCGGTCTATGGAACATCATCATCTCTATACCAGTGGCCCCGAAGATTATTTACGGGATTATCAATTGGATTGTCATTTTCAACATTATCATCAGGTAGATTATTTAAAAATTGTTCATGATCATTTGTCGATGGTTCCGATTCATCATCCATAAGGTCTTTTAATCAGAATTTTCTAAACTACAGTCACTTGGGATTTCTTCAATTATATTCAGGATTCCATCCTGCGATATATTTTCCAGGTCGCAAGTACTCCACATTTTATGGAAATGTAAAATTAAAAAATGGCTCATAGTACTCAAATTGAAAAGATGTACCATTATCTTTCTAGTGCTACAATAACCATACTATAAAAGGCAAAAATATAGGTACTTTACAAAAAGTAAAACGAATATAATATACAATCTTTGGACTAATAACAACAAAACTTACTAGCCGTTTTTCACTGAATATGAGTGAAAAGAGAAATAAACGTAAATTTACACAGGGGATTTTAACAAATGTTAGCTGGATGAATATGTGTCAGCACTACTACTCCTTTCACGTACTGTTTCATTTAAGCAATACATACATAATACACTGTGGTTTTATCATAAATCAGTAGACAGTTAAGGAAATATTATTACATTTGTGGCTACTACTGGGAACAATTGCCATTGACCATCGTTGGCTAAATTTAATGACAATTTCTGCTCCTTGCGGCAAGGAGGTGCCTTAGTTCTTGTTAACTCTTCCACCAAGAGCTGTTGATCAGCAAGGGTGGCCAGCAGTACTTGTCTGGCAATCATTTGGGTTGTGTTTCCATAAACTACATAAATACACCACCACTTACTACACCTCTTAAGAATCTTATCATATATCTCTTAACTAACATTTTTCTTGTTTTCATATTCTTGTGATTTATTTAAATTTAAAAAAAATAATTTGGGTCAACTGAATGCAGCTTCAACCGTGGATTCAATTGAAGAGTCTGAATTGTGTGAATGGAATTGTGCTATTGATGTTATAAGGCCAGATGTTACAAAGACAAAAACCAAAAAAAACACCAAAGAGACCAAAACTCCCCCTACACACACCTACGTCCTAGGATATAACTCCCTCGCAATTTCTCCTACAACTTCCCTACTTCCCTTGAGGTTCACATAAAACGTGAGTTATTTCAATTAACTCTCGCCCGAAAGGGTAATTTGAATCAGTTCTACCTGGTCGTAAAAAATATTTAAAATTCAAAACACCCCCTTCAAAAAAATGCTCCTACGCGCTCCTCTCATAAAACCCTAAACACATTCAACCGGCGACGTCCCGGACTCGGACTCGGCCATACCCGGAGGATAATTTTGGGAATGTCCCGCGGAACGAATTAGATAGAACGTATTGCCGGAGTTACCTACGCAGAAAGTTAGTTTAATTTATGTTCCATGAAGGGTTCTCCCCGGAGTATCCCGAATCAGAACCGAAATTACGAAGTTTATTCCTCCAAAAATTGAACGGTCGGGACGGCTTTTACTTGCGTTCTCTTTTCGCTCAGAGTCCCGGAATTAAGTAAAATAAGCGAGTCGTTGACAAAAAATTAATGAAACAGCTCTTACCATCCTCGTTAATTTCAAAGCGGGGCTTTAATAAAAATGTACGGAGGTGGACACTAAATTCTGAACGACACAATATTTCGATTCATTTAATTTGACGCGATCCGTCGGCAAAAATAGACTTTCTTTAAATTTACATTTTTGCTTCGGATGAGAATGTGCGAACTGTTGTTGACGTTGTTTGAAGGGGAATCTTAAAAATTCGTCTGGGGATCACACTTTTTTCAAAAATTCTAATAACAGTGTTTCACCGGTTAACATACCATTATGGTTTCAAAACACGGCTACAACTCCGTTATATCCAAGAACCTTTATCATTAGTTTCAGTCGATAATTCTGTGTGGCTCCAGGTAGTAAATTTCTACAAAGAAGTCCTTGATGGTTATGAAGGTAGAATATTTTCTTATTTCATCTACGAACAAGAAAGATCTGAGGCAAGGCCTTGTAAGGGGTAACAAGAAAACTGATATAATAAATTGATATAACCCGCTTTTGAAGTGTATTAATTTCGTCTTAATTACAGGTTTACATTTATAATTAATACGCTTGGCGGATTGATGGCGAAATAACTTCCAAGTGTATTGTTTGATAAAATATTAGAAAAAATCCATGAAGCACAGCCTTTCACCACGAGTTAATAATGGAACGGTTAATGTAATTAATTATACCTAAAATCAACTTTATTAATTGTTTCGACAAACTATGAATGTTTGATGCATACTTGAAAGTTCTGAAACCTCCTAATTAGGTAACAAGTTTGTTAAATTTATGTGAAACTGAAGGATAGAAATTAAAACACCTTTGCCGTGGCCTTTTGTCCTTTTGATGCATGTTAGCAAATTAATCTCGCATTTTTCCAGCACACATTCGCCATGTTAATAAATTACGGTTAACAACAAAAAACAATAGATACACATTTATACTCCACGTTATTTCAGTGCCGATTAATCACAACGGAACATTAATATTGAGACATAATTTGTAATTGAAAATATAAGTTACAATTGACGGGAAGTAGTATTATCAAAATAATATAACCTATCATTAGATTATTTGCATCTCCATGGACGAAAATTAAAACGATAAGTGCTTTGCGTAAATCGCATATTAGAACTGTTATTATTTGTGGTAATTAAAATTGGTTATATTAGTGATATTAAAACTGAACGCTGCAAAATATATAAATTCATTTATTTTGCAGTATCGATTGATTCATGAAATTGTATTATTTTTATTTACTGCTTAGTGATTATTATTAAAATTAATATAATATTATGAGCTGCACCAAAACCAGATTAAGTCTAATTTGTGCAACATTTATCGGTAATTTTCTTATCTGCTAGTAGATAATGCAGTTAATGTGCCGAGTTTAATTACACTTATGTTTGTTGATAACGATAAGGCGCATATAGGCGACGTTATTGAATTGTGACTTAGCATTGACTCGCCGTTCGATCGATGCTTTCATTTTTCGAACACGATTATAAAAAATATTCGGAAAATGTGCTTTTTACGACTATATTTGAATTTTTTAGCAATGAAATGAGGCGGCCAAACGGGTTTAGCCTTTTGAATAAATTAAACTAAATTAAATTGCAAACCATGCAGTTGACATATCTGACTTATGGTTGCCGTCTTAGTTGAGTACGTGCAGTTGTAGTAGTTATCCCGCATTGTCTGAACACACGCACTGTCTTGTTATTAACATTTTTTCATTTGGATGATTATGTAAGGCTTATAGTAGCAGATGGAAAATTATTAAAATTTTTTTCCTACAAAAACGTATTTCGCATAATTATTACCAGCAGCAATTTAATTAATCAGATAATTATTACGACAATTACTAGAACCGTTGATTGAAATTTGATAATACATCGACAAACAGCAGTATTTTTTTGGAATAGAAAATTTAATCCACTTACAATTACATCGGTTAATTGAAAGGATGCACAGATATTTCGTTGGTAACTATAATTAGTGCGCCATATTATTACATATGAGCACACACTATCAGGACGAGTTGCATTAGTTTATGGTTACGAGACTATAAGCACGCGAACAAGGTTCGAACTCGATTAGTCTTTCTAATTTATAAATGTAAGCACATAAATCGAAGTCAAGTTATAATTTATTCCCTGCAATGGTCGAAGCATTGTTAAGTAGCTGGAGTAGTAAATAAACGTATGCATGGTAATTCAAAGAACGATGCATATATGAAGCACCAAATTTTATATAATATCTATATTATATAACTTAAATAACAAACTCTTACAAATTTCGAGGAAATGAAATCTAAGAAGGCGAATGGCTCTGACTCCTTTCCCACCGTATTTCAGTTATTAATGTTTAAGTTAAGTTCGGGACATCCCTTTTCAAAATATTCCACTGGTAAGGTGAGTGAGCTGAACAAAGCAAAAACAATGCTTTCGCGTTAATTTTTTGAATTTGAGCTTGAAGTCCCAGGTGCTTGCCAGATATGTTTTAACTATTATCGTAACTCTGATCTTTCATGTTATAAAGGCATATTTCAAATTTTGACAATATTTCTCTTAAAAAATAGAAAATCCGTTGTCCTGTAGTATCCAAAACTTTGAAAACTGTTCTGTAATTCCGACTTCGGTTGAAAAACATAGAACGAAGCTAATTGTGACAGGCAGCTGCTCAATGTGAATAACATCTGAAGCGTGATCCAAAATTAACTCATCCAGGAAGAGATTACCAGATAATGAGGCTAATTTTATTTCAACTCTTTAAACCTTCCAATGTTACCCAGGTGTTCCATTATAATTGGATCGAATTTGGCAATCGTATCATCTAGTTTCAAAAAATTTCCATTTCATAATGATTTGGGCTGTCATCCCTGAAAACTAAATTGTGTACTCTTAAATACTGCATAATAAAAACGATTTTTTTATAATTGCACACCATCCCCTTTTTCAATTTCATATTATTTTTGTCGGTGTTCATCAATATTGCATTTCTTTACTCCAACGCAATTTTAATTCACGACATTCTTGAACGCTTTGCATATGATTCAAACTATTATTATGATGGGAAATATTAACAGAAAGATGCCTCCAGTAACAGAAGCCGGTGGTTAATTTATTAGTCAACCTGCAAAAAACTTTACAAAAAATGCAAAATACGGCATTAATGGTTTCAGAATACACCAATTCTGCTAATACTTTCATCAATTGGTAACTTTCTTAAATATTGCGTGGATGAGAATTTTCTACCACTATCATCAATAGGAAAGTTTCCATGATTTGAACAGCGCCCTTTGTCACGAATGGTTGAATTAGATCACGACTTAATTGATTCGGCCATGTAGAGGGATCAGCAATATCAATATCGTCAATGGCTTTCCCATTTTTCGCTTACCGGATTAAGGTTGTTCGATACATTAAAATATCCGTATACCATACAATGCAATTTTCTGTAAGCTCTAGAAGACAAACTATTCAGTCAATCATTAAATTTCTTTCACTAGGCAGTTCATATTCTGTATACGAAAAAAAGTGCGAGAAGCTTTTGTCAATAATATGTTTAGATTTTCCAGAATTATGATTTAAATATAGAAATAACTAAATACTGCTGTAAGTTGCATGTAAAGACTAAGAGGCAATGTCGGGCCACGCAGAAAAATAATAATGAAGTAGTTGTTACTGACAGCTAGAGTTATTACTCTAAATT
This sequence comes from Cryptocephalus primarius, assembly GCA_963576515.1. NCBI lineage: Eukaryota > Metazoa > Arthropoda > Insecta > Coleoptera > Chrysomelidae > Cryptocephalus > Cryptocephalus primarius. The sequence continues at coordinate 6,519,659 of OY754939.1, forward strand.
TTTGTAATTATCAACTGCAGAGCTAAATTAAATTAATGAATGACGCCCCTCCACAGCTCCGCCCGCTTTGTGATAAGCCACTTTAGGGAACCAATAGCTTAGGTGTGGGAGGTTTCGACTCGACCACGGTGACCGGACAATAAAATTTATGACCATTATTCTCATTCGGATACCTCGAATAGATATTTTTAAATACTACACGAAATCACTAACTTTCACACCATTAGGGAGACGACCTTTCTTTATTGCTGATAAAATACAATTTCGATCTCGTTTTTCCAAAAATGTCATTTTTATGAAGTCTTTCTTTATACAAATCATTACTTGAAAATAACATAAATAATAATAATGGCACTTATACACACGTTCGCAAAGGAATACAGTAAATTTCAATTTTTACCATTACAAATTGTAATGTTCCAATTACAATTCACATTCTTTACCTCTACAATCTTTACCTTTTTTCTAACATATTGCTCATATCTTTCGTTAGCACATATATTTTATATGTTCTTCCAAAGGCTTGAACACTTTTTTATTTCATAGTAAACTCCCCTCAAGTGAATTTGTAACAAGTAAGTGTTTGGTCGGAACAGAAACTAGGAACTGTAAACTAACGAGGTAAATTTATCATTCAAAATGTGTAATTGAAATATTTCCGCCTCGTCCGTTATCGAATATGATCATTAAAAATAAAATTTTGAATCAGTATGAACCAAAGTTATAAATAATGAGAAAAACTGAACTATGTAACATTTCAGAAACTTTTATTATTTATTAATTGTGTAGTCTTGAGTACCTTGCAATACCATTTTTTTTTGAGAAAGGGTCACTACAAAATGTAAATAAGGGGTATTACAAAAAAAGCTAGTTTTAAAAAAAAAGTTTTATAACTGCTCCGAAATTGGAGGCAGTTAAATAGTCTTTCCTTAGTTCATGCCATAATGTGCAATTATGTTGCTCTCTGGTAGAATTCTCTATATCTTTAAGCTTATCAAATGTTGAAACCCTATCCTGTAGTTTTGCTAAAAAGTTAGATTTTCTATTTGAAAGCTGCTCCTCCGAAATGTCTGGTTATACTGCATTCGGTCCATAATCAAAATCTGGTCCAGAACTCACATGCCGAATTTTGTGTGTAACGTTCTTTCTACTACTGTTTTGTCTGTTAAGGTGTTTTTGCTGTCTGGATTTGAATACTTGTTGGAATGTTTTACCAACTCTCCGTACATGCAGATGCCAAGCTGGATCTGTACAGTGTGAAATTGCAGCCGCATATGCACGTGCTGTATAAGAAAAACTAGTAAAATTAATTCTTTTACCCCCTGTACATTTAGCAACTTGCGCCATATATGGCGCAACACAAGTTCATAAAAAAAGTTGATACCAAAGAACACTAAAAAAACACTCGATACGTAATGATTTCCCGTTGTCGCTACAAACGGCACCGTAAGAGTTCAGATCTTATAAACATCTGTACCTCTTAGATTGTATTGCAGTTCCGAGGATAATTTATGGCACCCGGGTGGGCTGGCCTTTATACTCTTATCTTTTATTTCGGTGTTTCTGGTACTACCACCATCTAGCGGTATTAGTTTGTCCCTACAAGGTATCGAACATCCTTAATCAGTTCAGATTGCGCATGAAATAGAATATGCGACTCAGAGCTTGATGAATGCTGATCATCAATAACCATTTTCTGCAACAGGCTTCTCTTCTTTCGGCGGAGGAGGATAACAGCTCGGTTTTAGAAATTTGTTCAACGATCCACAAGTTATTTTCGACGCCCCTCTATTTCCAGTCGGCGATTTATATATTTGGCTCCAAACAATTTTTTCTCACTACTCTCGCTAACTTCTAAACAAACATTCTAAAAAACCATTGTTTAAATAGCTAACTCGAAGAGTAATTATACAGTCTTCAAATTGTTGTTAGGTTTTGCACGAAGCAAAAATCCAATGACTGAATTGGATACCTTCCTCGTTATATATCCCTGCTAAATCGCATGGAGAAATCTAGAAGAACGGAAAAGAACAATTATTTTCTAGAACTCCATAATTTCTACTTATCTACTTAGAAAAGATGTTTTTTTCCCATCTTTGAGGCTTTATCTTTATTGCTTTCTTTTGAACTGGACCAATTCAGACTGGATGGACCTTAACAATAGTTTCATATACGCCGCACAACCGGCGATTTCGTCAAAGGCGGCCGCATCCTTAATACAGGAATAAAAAATGAACCGGTAGCGTGACGAACCAACTAAAACTTTTTACGATTTAATACTGAACAATAAGGAGTGGACTGCCACTCTTGTTTACTTACGAATTTCTGGGAAGAAATGGGAATAAAGTGGTTTAAATAAATGCGTCAATAATAAAATCAATAAGTGGTAAAAATACGAATCTAGTAGCTAGTATAAATATGAATTATTTCATGGTTAAACACCCTATGTTCTTTATTGGTACATTTATGTAGACCACTGTTATTATACACTTATTGTTTTAAAAGTGAGAATTTTGTAACGGTAACCAAATTTGTTACTAAATTAACAAAAAATAGGTAACCAAAACATAGATATATATTTAGATGATATAAGTAGTCAGTCCATCATCCAAAAACAAATTAGCTTGGCAACTCTTCACGAAACATCTTCAGCGCCCCTAACTGTGTAGTTCCAGTATAGTAAAATTTATATTTTTCGAACATTACAAGAGTTTTAGCCCTTTGACTTAACATAGTTTGTAGTTTCTTTATATTATTTTACGAAGTTGCTGTTTCGAAATGTAGCACACAGTAAAGAAGCCATGAATGAAAAACCTATTGTGCCTTACTTGTAAACCAGTAAAGGAAAGAATATAAAATAAAGTGAAAAGAACACGTAGAACGAATGACTGAAAAACTCTGCCGGAAGGAGGCTCTTGGTGAGACTCCATGAAGACTGTTCTGGAATAAGAAACGTTTGAAGATGGAGATGAAGATGAAGATGGTTATCGTAACAGCCAAAGTGCCTAAAACCTGAAGCGAAGATAAGCGATGTTTTATAAAATAACTAACCTAGACCAGATCGCAGATGTACTCGGTTTATCGTTAGCATCAGATTAAATGGGTCTGAATTAACGAGGCTCAGCTGTGTGTACGTGTGTGTAATTTATTATTTATTACGTAAATATTTGGAGTGCTTCTACTTTTAATAATCACGGAATGAATAGCGGCGAAAAGGATTAGGCTTCTGCCGATCGCGTGGGGCGCTCTCGTTTTCATCAAACTTTACTCTCTCGCGTGTCTCCCTTTTGTTTTCGCAGTAATCCGCGGATACGCAGCAGCAGTTCAACCGATAGATGATATACATTTCCTAGCATTCGTAAAATCCTGCGGAATATCGAGAGCGAAGCCATAGCTCCCCTACTAGAGAGCCTACACACTGAATTCTTAAACATTTGTTTATCTCTTTCCCTCTCGCACGATACCGTAAGCTATAGAGCCGTACGTGACGTTCATTCGGACTGCCGTAGTTCCTACGTCCCCGCGAACTTAGGGCCAAAGTTATAGAGCGAACATCGTCCCCGCGGAGCTTCGTCGAGTCGCTCTGAGGGCGCATCGCCTTAAAACCCATCCGACATAAGGCTGGTAATCGATTTCTGCTTTATCGGTGGAGTACGATAATTTGTAATGTCGGATCTGTTGTAAGGAGTCTCGTCTTCGGCTTATCTATGTATTTTTGATCATCGTAAAATAAAATAAAAGTGCTGCTCGAGGAAAGCCATTTGTTGATTTTATTGCCATGTCGCTTTTAAACGCATGTATTGCTCACAATAACAGATTTATTAAAATGGAGCGAGCTTATTTATTAAATTGGGTTCATTAGACTATATTTTATGAATTGATGCGCGACGAGTAACTATTACTAATTATTTATAAAGGATTCCACTGTAATTATGCGTTGATGATGCATTAACAACTTCGTAGTGCGATGATATTGGAGCCTCAAAATAATCATGACCTTTTCTTAAAATATTGCACTCTGTTACGCCTGTAAATTTGCTTCTAGCCGTATAGTGAACGAGGCAAGATTATACATTATTGCCTTACATCGTTTTCTAACCTATTTTCTTCGCACTAAATTTTGACAAGAGACACATTTATGTAAACGAAATGTGTCGGCTGGGTTTACCGGATCCTATTTAGTATGGTTACAGCACAAGTACTGGTAATATTTATACTTTTAAAACAAAATAAATGGCATACACAACGGTTTTGGTACTAGCAGTAGTGAAAGTAGACCGGTAAGCAATAGGTTCGTTAAGATAAATTATACAATTCAGCCCCTCAGACTGGCGAGATAATCATATTGCCAAATGTCGAAAAGAGTATACGAAAATATCCGAGCCAAATTACTCTTGTAAACCTAAATGACACATCCCAGTTTTCCGATCGAAAAAAGATCTAAATCGGCCTAAGAGAAATCACGGAATGAAACTGTGTGATGAACTAGAAATGGATATTTGGGAATTTGGGTATAAAATAATAATAAAGAACCGGAAATGCCTTGGCAATCCTGCATCTGAGCCAAAACCTGCGTGTGTCTCGGGGACGACCAGCTAAAGTGAAAGATCGTACTCTTGAGTTGTGTCAGTAGGAAACAGTTGACAATATTGAAAACATGAGTATGTGTCTATGTTTATAGTTAGTTGTGCTCATTTTTTGGTATATGTATAGAGAAAAAGCGAAAGTACAAAACACACACACGCACGTACGCACGCAGAGAAAGAGAGAGATAAAGTATTAGCGTGCGCCCTCCTTACAGTCGATCTTACGTATCGATACTTTTTATAAATATTGAAATAACAATATATAAATAAATATAAATATCTTCCAATTCACTCCACAGTGCACCGGGACAAAGTTTTGACTTCAAAAGGTAAGATGATGCAAACGATTTTACCGAGGGTCAAAATCATAAGGAGTAGATTGTATAAAGATGAAATAATCCCCATACTAGCAGTTGAAGCTCTATCTCACCATCACTAAATTGAATATTTTTAAAAATTAATTAAACCCATTCTCAATCACAGTAATGTAATTATTGTATTGTATTTATCATGTATTACATATATTGTTTTCAAATTTGAAAATTATTTTAATGTGATGTGGCATTTTGATATTTCAAGAAATGGTGTATATTTATGCTTGCCACATGTTTATGAATTGATTTCCTTAGTTGTCACTGAGAGTAATTTTTCCGCGATAAAACACATTGAAACTTACAAACGCGATAAAATCAGTGAAGGCCATATAAAATTTTTCAATTAATTATATAGGGACAAATGTTAAAGACTTTATTTTCAAAAACGAAAGCATTTAAGACAGCTGTGGATTATTTCGTGAATCAACAAGAACAAAGAATTCCGTTAATTTACAAAAGAAAAACTCTTGAAACTCGATGTATTTACTTTCTTGCCTTACTCTCACATACTTCCTTTTTCGTATTGTTTAAATTTTTATTATTAATTTTGTAATTGTTAATTTCTTATAGGATATGGGAGTAATGTCTCTATTTAAAGTTCAGCAAGCTGTTGTCCCACTGATTACATCCACATTATGATTGTGGTTATAGTTTTTTCATGTGCAATTAGTAGCATTTCTCCGATTATTTTCTCTACGATGACCACAAGGCCATCCATGAATTCTGCTGAAGTTGTTCTTTCTTCTTCTGACATATGGAGCTTCCAGACTATATCGTCGTTCTAGTACCTCAAGGATGTGTTTCCAACTTGCTGAATTAAAGGTATTTTAAAATTTTAATGTTATTATTTCGCAGCATTTTTTTCACATCGCTAAGAAACCTCTACGACACCTCTTACTTTAGGAAGTATTGTGGGACGTGTCCACATGAGCTCGATCGTGTCAAAAGTTAAACGTATCTTACTGAACTGATTTTTGACTAATCCTGCATATTCTCCAGTGTACTTCGCTCATCTAGTAGCATGGACGAAGCATAACCTGGTAACATGGTAGCATCTGGTAGCATAATAGTTCGTTCCAATACCTTACTCGCTGTATCTACAGGGTATATTGGGCGAAAAGGGGACGCACCTCAGAGCATTTCTTCCCTTTAGGAATTAGCATTAATTTCTATCTTTGTCATACACGAGGAAAGACGTTTCGAGTTTACCAAACATTATAGACGGATTATCTAAACTTATACGCCAATGTTTTAAAGTGTCTACCATATATAAAAGTTGCGAATAAATAAAAATGATGTCAATATATGTATATGAAATTCAAATAAGTACTTACCTTTGAACTTCAGTAATTTTGGCTACATGAGTAATTTGTGTGCTAAACATGTGGTTGGAAGTAGAAGGATTTGGATCATATTGTACAAAACATAAGTTATCTTTATCATTAGACGAATTAACCATACTAATAAATGCTATAATTTTTCTATTAATTTTTGACGACAATTTGGTTCCATATAATCTTATTGTTTTTAACATATTATAAAAGATTAAAATGTGCACTTTTTTCCAAATAGAAAGTGTATGAGTTGACAGACCAACGGTTTCCCTTTTTATGCGCGCAAACTATGAACGAAATAGAGCGAGGGGGGAGACAGACAACGAAAGTATGGTAATAAAGAAGAGCATGAAATCTCAAATCACGGGAGCGACAAGAGGTGGCATCGAAAGTCTAGGAAATGACAGCGAGCAGAAGTAACAACTTCTGTTCGCTATTGCGTCTGCCTGTCTTGGTGGGTATCGCTTTTTTCTATCAATTTTTTTCCTCCAAAGCCACCGTCAATAGTTTCTTCGCTTCAACAATAAAATTAGTTCGTGTTGCACTGTCAAGCTTCATAAGTACTTTTGTTTTTTGTGTGTTCGTTTGGGATTTAATTAAATTGTTGTATAATTGAACGGAACATATTACATTGAATAAATTACGTATCAATCATTCAATATGTCTCGTCACTGGTAAACGGCCAAAGAAATAGTTGACGTGGAAACAAATTCTGTTTCCGAACGAAATGATTCACAAGATGCTAGTAATTCCAGGTAACACTTCTAAGAAAATGGGCTTATGACAACTTATTCAAATACTGCAATTCAACAGGTGCTGTGAAAATAACGCTATAATTCATAAAAATTTGTAACATTACATTTTCGCGAATAATTGACGATGATTGAAAAGTGGAATTCTGAAAAGAAAACATGATGAGATGTGAGAATTTTAAGATGCTTAATGAGAATTATAATGCTTAATGAAGACAAACAAAGTTGCAACATTACAGCTTTTAAAACAGTTTTTAAAAAAAAAGTAAACGGTGATATTGGTCATCCAAAGATTACTAGGACTATCTATGTTATGCACCTAGTGAAAGTAGTAAAAAAATAAACACAAGTTCAAATAGGCACACCAACGGAGAAATACAGTGAAACATACATCACAAGTGCAATAAAACAAGTAGATTTATTAAAAAATTTGACTACCTATAAAAGGGTATAAAAATTTAAAAAAATGATATATAAAACTGTACCAATTATTTTTTAGCATACAGATTGAATACATATGCTTTAATTGAGTCCCATTTTTTTCCTTCAAATAGATTAGGATACGTTTCTATTATCTTTAAATCCTCGTGTTTTTGGGAGCGATTTTCTTTATTGTGTGTTTTTTTAAAAAAAGTTTCTGTTGCCACTTTTTCAGCGTTACTCAGTTTTTTAACTGTCCTATTTATCTTATTTTTAGTAGTTTGTTCTTTTGAATTTCCTTTAGTTTCCTTATTACTTCTTTCCATTTGAAGATCTGAATAATTTTTTTCCATATCAAAATTCTCGCTTTCGGAGTCATTTTCACTGTTATCGTGGGTCTCCATTATTGGAGACTTCTTCAATAATTATCTTCAGGTTATCTTCAACTTCAATCTCATTTAAACTGAGGCCTTTATATTTATTAATACAATTTGTCTGTGAAATAAGTAAGATTTTTGAAACTTTCGCCGTCTGATATATGTCAGACAGCAACCTATACCATTCATTATGTGTTTTGGTTGTATGACCCATAAATCCTGCTAATTGTTCTAAATCTTCCGTTCCCATTTTTAAGATTTGCGTTATTGTCGCCAGATGTTTACGTAGTTTGGTTGAAGTGAGTGTGGATGTTTTATTGGGATCTCCTAAAGCCAATCGTACATGTTTGCGAAAAACGTGGTATCCACTAATGCAAGAATTAGAATGACATAATCCATTGAATCTATTGAAACCCTACGCAAAGTTGTTACAGAAATGGGCTTTACTTACAAATAATGTTGAAAAATGATGAACAATCACGGAAATAGAACGCCTCACAAAATGGAAATAGGATATTTGACATCAGTTAATAATTAAGAAACAAACACACATTTATTGCTAATTTAGATGAAACGTCGTATGACTAGCATGAAATGCAAATTTTTCTCTGCCAGAGGAAAAAGAGAACACAATAATATATTGCGGTTCGGAAGAACATACAAAAGATTATTCTCCTGATATTGTTCAAGACATGACAGCTAAGACTTCTTGAAAAATGGTTAAAACATACCCTATTATCAAAAATTTCATCAAATAGCCTCGTAGTATGTAACCGGTGTAAGTTAGCATAGTAGAATATTTAAGAGAATCCTACCGACATCAAACAATAAGGAGAATATAAAGTAATTTTCTTGAAGTACGATTTATACCCACCATAAGACCCATTGTATTTTTGAGCCTATTGTGTTAATATGAGGTCAACTAAATCAAAACCTTCCGTTTTAAAGTGAATTGTATCACAATGCGATTTAATATCAGATGATTATTGGAACCAAGCAATAATACATGTTACTGAAGTTTATATCACATACATAACGTCCTGGCAAATCACTATTGATAATATTTATAAACAACGACAACAGTACTAAAAAAGCATGTCCTGGAGTAAAATATATACTTAAATTTAAGAAACAGTTTACAAATGTGGCTTCAATATTCTAGACAGTGTAATACAATACTAACGAATTTATATTTGAAATTGTTATTAATCAGGTAACTATTTGTTACTTATTTTATATTTATTAATTGTCTGTATTCTGTTAAAGTTCCTTTTATTTTTATAACTAATATTTTATAATTTTTGAAACTTCCAATCATTTTATCATGTGTATCATGGGGTTATCATGATTATTTATGTCATCTTTAGTACAAAGCAAATTACAATCAACAGTTGGTATTAAGGCAGCAGTACCTATGTCGTTGTATTTACCTTTGGTAGCAATAGGTATAGGCAATATATAGGGGTCTTATTATTTCCTAGGATGTTTGAATTCATACAATTATCTGATTGTATTGCCTACACTGTCGTAAATTGTATCACAATGTCTCCTTGATTAGGTTGTCAAAAGGTTGTAATCTCATAAAATCGTTGCTATTCTTCAGGTTAATATTCAGTTTAGTACTCTGTTGGAGATATAAATAATTTTTGGTTTCAATCGGCTTTAAACAATTTAAATACTTTATAACCACTTTATGGTTATAGTTAGTGTGTGTGGATTTAATCTCTTCATATTTCATATAAAGTGGTAATATTTTTCCTAAAAAAGCTGATGTTGTTAAAAAAATATAGAGCAAGGAATATTTATTTCAGAAAATTCGAATTGTTTCGTTTTTCAGTTTATGTTTGATATTAGTTCAATAAGCAACTATAATACTAGGTTAATACTTTCGACACCTGTTTTAAAAATTAACCTAACACCACCCAAAATTGAATTACCGATTTGCAAAAACAGTAATTTGTTTTTCAAAAAAATTTTGTCGTCAATGCGATTATGTCCCGTAAAACCCAATTTTTTCATTGTGAAAAAAATTAACATCTTTTCTAATTTTTGGCAGAATAGCTGACTTTTTACATTTTTTCCGGAATTTCTGAAACAATTTTACTATTGATAGGAATTTCGTAGGGTATATAATTTTTAAAATATTTAACAAAAGCACGATTTGTCGATTTTAAAACACTTGTATAAACAATTTTATAGGCATTGTATAAAAAGAATGATCTCATTTTTTTCACTACCATGAAAACCAACTAAAATAGACTCTTGGAATAAACCCACGGTATTAAATAAAATTTTTTAGATGAAAACGGAAATATTCTGTAGAGGACAACCAAAGATCATTGAGTTTGTTAAAACAATACTCCAGTATTTAAAAAATGTCACATAAATGTAGATGTTAACTCTGTAATAAGTTGTTCTTATTCTTGCTTCTACATGTTAATAGATATAGATGTTAATTCTTTATCTCATTTACTCACTCATCTTCATACGTCATAAACCTATGATGTGTGGGACAATTCCCACCTGTTCAATAAAAATGCCGCATATGAAGTAATAAAGTAACGCATTAAAACTGTTTTATAATAACTCGATAAATGTTGTAAATGTTTGAACAGTCCGGTAAATGTTGTAGATGCCAAAATAAAATAAGCTAAAGGAATGAATTTATATACAAGCCTGCACCCTCTTCAGGACACCATGCTTTTTGAAATTAGTCCTGCAAACGTTCTTACGACATTTATAAAACAAACAATTTTTAGTTGGGAGGTGTATTCTACCTGAGCTAATTTTAGTTCTTAAATTGTCGACGAGGATATTAATGGAAATTCCTATCAAACCATAACACGCGTAGAACTAGTATTTAGAGCAATTTCACCTTGACTTCATTAAGTGCCTCGTCCTGTTTAAAGTGTCCAAATGTGTTTGATTACAAAATTTACTATACATTTGTCTTTTTGGCGACTTAACATCTAATACATACTGTACAATTTAAGCAAAACGTGATGCACTAAAAACACTTTTTGCCCTCTGTAGTTTTTACTACATGTAATTAATTGATTTGTAGCGGCATAGCGGACGAAATTATTCATCGTAAGGTTACTTTCTACTGACTACTGATTATTTAATGTCGTATTCTACCACCTGAGTTTACTACATACGATTCGGGAAATCCCTGTTGCACCAAAAGGAACGCGGAAGTATTCCCAGGGCATTTTTCATTTGACTACCTTTTTTTTTAAGGGACGGTGACAAAAATTTACCTGCGACACCTACACATAAAAGAATTCCCACTTCACACGTCCCTACCGATTGACCTGTGAAACTTTTCTTGCCCCATAATTTCTATTTGTCCAAGATATTTTAATTTCCAGATCTTAATTTTAAATAACGTGGATATGGAATAACACAATAGACGTCACCAGGAAATTTTTTGAAATGCCCTAGGGCGTCGACTCCTTGAGTGTTTTTTATTACGCATTAATTGGATGAACATTCTCTAAACAAATTTGCTCGCCGATGTAATGGGCACTGCAGTGTTGACATGAGGTTGATGAGTTTGACGAGGTTTCCTCCAACGATGTTATCTTTTGCAGGATGTGTAATAAATCGTTGGGGAATCAACAATTCGATAATTAAACACGTAAAATTCGGTATCTAATTACATTAAATAATTAGGTTTTATATTGCGATGGCATATCATTCGATAATCAATAATGATTATAACGATAATAATACGCAAGAATGGTGAAGTGAAGATGAAGTCCTTTATGAAGTAATTCGTTATTAAATACACGATCAATCTTTTTAACTTACTTGTCACCTGTACTTATGTAAATAGCGTAGTTGAACTGGTATTGTAACTTTTCACAACAAAATAAGTCTGTAACAGCTTAACCCGTGTAATTTTAATTCGTTTAATAATTTTTTGTTTCACTTGACACAGCGAGTGTTCCAAATGCGGATAAAAGCATGTTGAATACCTGATATTTATTATGCACAGTGAAAGGAACAAATTCAAAAGTGACATCGAATTATAATGAATACAAATAGCATCGGATTAAAAGATTAAAACTTTCAGACCCACCGACGACCGATCGGGGCAGATGACCCGAGTTACGTTCCTATGACTCAAAAGGCTATGGCAACGAATGATTGTTATTAGCAATTAAAGTACGTAGGATAATTACGAGGCTAATCGGGAAAAATATCACGCCGAAAGTGTAAATATTCATTATTAGAACGATCCCGGGCCCCCGCGGATTGCCACATATCGAAGTGGTATATGCAAATATCGTTTTTAAATGACAGTTGTGTCGTAATACAGAAGTGTAATAGGTTTCTTCCAGAAACACGTCGATAATATTAACTCAACAAGTACGAAGGTTTGTGACGTTAATATCGGCGAGTTTCTAATCATAAAGCCATAACTGCCAATCACTACCAGTATCAGAATAATTTGTGATTAGTGCCATTCATTTCGTATTATAGTTATTGATAAGTTATAACGAAAACTTCAATAGTGTTTCAAAAGTGAACGATAAAATGCACAGGTGGACACTAGGAGCATCAATACTGCAGTCAATGATGTAGTTTCTTTGCAAAACAAACAAAAATAAACTGCAGTCCTGAAAAAGTAATCTTATGGACGTTAAAACAAGAACGCATAATTTTGAAGCCAGAATTCAGATCAAAACCAAAACTTTGGCAGAGCTTCACTACCCATTGTGCCAAAAAACTAAGTAAAACCTAAAAATAGTGTACCAATCGTAAAACATTTTCATGAAGAGGATGTTGTATTATCTGTATAAATATTACTATATATTTGAAATTTCGGATTTGGGGTAACGAGGACTCATTTGATCGATCAGATTCCTTGCGAACTTTGCGAACTAAGATGAAGAATTTAGAAAATATCTGTGACTGGTAAATAGAATGGATCACAGATCGCAAGAAGTAAACGATAAAAAAGAGTACAGACTCAAAATCATAATAAATATTGACCTTATTAAGTTTAGAACTGTGAATACTTCCTCCAAAATCACAAAGAATAATCATAAAAATACACTCTTCTCATATCACACCAATCTGCAGATGGAAACGATGAAAATGGCGAATTTCGTTTCACGTTCTCATCATATGATAAACAGTTGGTATGAATGGCAATTAAATTATTATCATATTAAATCTCAGAATAATAGTATTTTACCGAAACTCTTCAGTTATTCTCCTCCCTTAATGAGATAACTAACTCCTCTAAGAAAAATATACCGTACTTTAACCTAATTGTAAATGCGAATTTCATAGTTCATGTCATGAATACTATGGAGAAGGATGTGCCTCGTGTAATGATAGTCTCACTTTTTCTCTGGCATAAATAGACGTCAGTGTCGTGAGCGTATTTGCACCTCAATGTTTCGTACCCGCTACAAGTACTACAAAAGGTCGAATGGGAGTGAGGGTGAGTGTCAGTGAATTAAGCCCGCCGGACACAATGTAGTTTTTTGTGGGTGATTTTTCACCCACATCACCTTCACTATTTCGATAGGTACTATTTCGCGATCCTTCTTTTCGAGTGGGGCGAACATTTATATGTTTACCATCCAATATATATAATTGCCAACAAAATGTCTTGCAATTTTCCACCGTGTCTACGTACTCGTAAAAAAATACCCACAGAACTGAGCAGGCAACTCCTCATGCCTTTTCCTTGCAATCATCCACCAAAAAAATACATCGTGTCCGGCGGGCTTTAGCCACAGAACACTCCTTGCAGCGGAGCAGTTTTACCTCCATATAATTAAGTGCTATATAATAAAAGCCAAGGTATCAAATGTTTTCAAACGAGTTATTGTATTTGGAAGTGCTTTTGGCGTATGTTACCTGCATATGTTAATACAATTTTGCTAGATACTTTTCAAACCTCAATAATGGCCATATAAACAGTCACAGCATACCGTTTTAAACATATGAATTATTACAACTGTTATATATTAATAATACCAATTCAAAAAAATTGCTTAAAAAAATAAACATAAATACAGTCTATTGATTATAATTTCTTGTCAGTGAATAACGATAGGCATAAATAATAGTATCACAGCAAGTTATACATATGTTAGCTGAACATAATTATTTTACTTATTAACGAACATACATTTTTAGGTAAATCTTCAACTTTCTCGTCCAACAAACCATGTCCGTGTGACCAAGCATAGAGATAAAGAGTGGAAGGGATACCGAAACCGAATTTATCACGTTTATCATAGATATGGAAGGATGATATAAAAAAAATAGAATTTAGAGCGTATGTTGTTTGAACACCTATACATACCTCAGAGATTCGTGAGAAATCTGTACCTCGGAGCTGCATGTGTGAATATGTGTAAGAGATGGAATAAAATATAGAACTAAGAGACAAAACACATACATGTATGTGAGGGTTCAAACAGTGGTCTTGATGAATTCTCTCTCTCTCTCTCTCTTTGCTTTACGACACTTACGACACGACCCGCAAATGACGTCCCCTGACATTTTCAATACTCATTTACGCCCCCTCCCAAAATTCACCGTCCAGCACGTATAAAGCTCATATGACCTGTATATTTCATCCCTCTAGCGTTTACCGAGACTAACGATAATGAGGTGGAATAGAGGCGAAGACGAGGGGGGCGGCGGTTGACGCGGATCTTTTGACGGAGGGTAGGACTGCCCATCTGCCACTGAAACGGGCACACGCTCCGAAAATGAACAAAACCCAATGCATACATATACACTAAACAACCAAGTGTATGTGCTTACCCTTCCATCGACCTTCCTGAACGTATCGATTTGTTACAGGTTACAGGTAAAATTCGAAAGGGAGGAAGCAAGTCTGCCGAGAAAGCCATAACGTCGCCCCGATGAATAATTCATCCTTCATGTTAGTGATGGGATAACGTTGTTGTCTTAGCGTAAAACGCAACACAATTAATGGTAAATAGTTCGCGCTGTGATACTCGTAAACTTCTCCGGAAAACATATTTTCCAGGTATTTATGAAACTGCATTATAATTTCAAATCCAGCAATATATATCTTACGTACAGTATCCCATAAATACCAATGAGCCATCATATTTTTATTTAAAAAAAAAGGAATATCAATGATATTCTACCAATACTTTCTACATGCCACAAATCTTGGAAGCGTTTTGCAATCAAATCATTTCGAGATTATTTGCGTCAATTGTATTACTTCTACCCGCCTTTTTGTATTTCCCCCTCGCAAAAGGACTACTAATTGTTCCAGTTCGTTATTGTGAGGGGCCTCTATTCAATTCATGTCATTTCTGAACCGAGATCAAAATAAGTCAATAATGGGACAATGGGAACAAATCCTGGAATAACTTGGAATAACTTTGAACTGATGTTAATAATTCGTAGCGAAAGTTTCTAAAGATCATGTAAGTTACAAGTAGATCAACAAATCTAAACGGTGGTAATTTTAACTAATATACTCGTTACACTTATCTTAAAACCAATTACTAATTTATTTTGCGTCGAGGATGGCATCGACCTGATTTTCTCAACGACTCTGTAAAAAGTGCTGTTCATGAAAGTGTTTATAACATGTATACAGCTAAGAAGCACATAACGCTAAAGGCTTTAAGTCAAGAATTGGAAAAAAGAAACACAAGTAATTAACATGAGCACAAGTTCTATAGGAAGATTAATATAAGAGTTAGGTTTTAAATTCAAAAAAGCTGATAATTTTTCTAGAACAGACATCCATAGCTCTGATGAGATCTGCATTCTTACGAAAATATAAGTAAAATGCTGAGTCTCAGTTTCCTCGCAAGTTATCTTTTTGGATGAAACCTGAATATCTTCAAAGGACAATGTAAGGAAAACTTGGCAAGACAGGTAATCAAAAAGCGTAAAAAGACCTTCCGGTCTACAACCAAATGTTACCTCTAGCTGAGTAATTACTAAACAATTTTATACATGAAATAGTGTTAATATCATCAAGAATTTACTGTTTTTATGCAGTTCATAAGGATTAATATTGATTTGTTTACATTGATTCAAATTATGAGGTTAACTCAAGTAATTGTCAAAGCCAGAAACATCTATTCACAATCTATCCCAACTACATTTATGTTCACGTATGACTACGTAGAATTCATCTAAAATTTCCAGTCTTTCGTATTTATTCGTTGATGATGTAGGACCCTTCTCTCCTGATTTTGAGTATACGTAATTATAATATTGTAGGCAGAAAGGCAGAAAGGATAAGAGCGTTAGCTTTCTCGACACCCATTTGGCGTTAATTTCCGTACTCAACTGAGTTCGCGCGTTGCTTCCTGGCGAGAGTGTGGATCCGCCATTAGCCGCCTCGTTCAAAGGATTCAGCACCAAATGTTCGAGTTTGGAGAGAAGAGACAAGTTTGAATCAATTAATCTACAGAAGAAATCAGTCATTCGTAAATCAATATTTATATCAAATCCAATTTTTATCACTTAATTCAATCTCGTACTAAATCTCGACCTCACAAATCTTTAAAGAAAATCAAGTATTTAAATATATTAAATTAGGAAGTGATTTTCAGTTTATCGTTTGCAATAAAAATAAGTTACTGGTTAAAGTAAAGTTACTAAAAGAAGAAAATTTAAATGTTGAAGATGTCACGAATTACAAAGAATTGATACCAGTTTACGGTTCTGGAGAATACTCAGTCATCTGGCGATTGGTTGATTCCCCGAAGAAGATCCTCCTGTGAAGGCTCCCCTGAAGAAGGCCGTCCTGTGACGTTTCTCTATAGGCCCTCAGCACTGGGAACACTAGGAACACTCGAAAGGTGTAAGGCATGGGGGGCACGTTTAAACGCACATAAGTCTATTTTATTGGGTCAAAAGTTTCGGAGTTATGTGGTTGTGGTTGAGGAAATGGAGGATTGAGTTTTGTAATGCCAGAATTAAGGAGTTATGGGGATATGGGGGTTGAAATGTTAATGGACAAAGGATTTATTGGGTTTTTTGACCAATTTTTTTTTAATTTATGAAAATTTCTGACGTGATGGGGTTAAATGGACCCCGGATTCGGATTCAGCGACCCGAAATTTATATGGTAG